>PVJH01001156.1:0-173204 GCA_004026705.1 Nesogale talazaci | reverse complement strand
ATGTAGACTTCAGTCAACCCAGAATTACTGACAGTGTGAGTGCCTGAGCACACTCGATTGTTCACCAGCAGGTTGGAAGTTCTAGTCCACCCAGAAGTACTGCAGAAGACCTGGTTACCTGCTTTCTGGAGATCAGCCTCTGAAATTCCTGCAGCTCAGAGTTTGCATCTGGTGTGTAGGAGCTGCCAAGAATGAGAGTGAAGTCTATAACAGCTGCTTTTTGTTTGCTTGTTTGTTTTTGGGGCATGACTGCCTCTGGTGGTTGTGGGCGCTACCCAGTGTCGCTCCTGAGATCTGCCACTGGATTTGAAGCAGCAAGCCCACTGGCTGCAGTTGCGCACTCAACCACTTATGCCACCAGGGCTCAGCCCTGCTTTTTGTTTTAAAGGGAAGACAGTCTTGCTAACCACTGTGCCTGGTACCCATCCACCTTTTGCCCCTAGAGTCGCCAAAGCTGTCTTCATATGTTCACTTTTGCTAAGTACCAACTCTGAAACTGAGGGACTGTTTAGCAGCCCGTTCAGCCAACAACAACCATTTTAAATGCCGCAACTCTCAGTACTGACTCATGGTGACCCTAGGGCAGGGTAAAACTGCCCCTGTGAGTCTCTGAGACTGTAAGTTTTCATAGGAGTAGAAAGCCTCATCTTTCAACCTCCTCAGACGTGCTGGTCCTTTTGAATTTCTGGCCTTGTGGTTATCAGTCCAAGATCTAACCACGACACCCCCAGGGCTCCTTGGAAATGCCATAAGTCTATGCCATCGAACGTAGCTCTCTCCAAAATCTTTTGAGCACATTAGACTTACTTTAACATGCGTGTTACAGTGGGTTGACGCTCATTAAGGACTCTTTGTGACAGGTGGAGTCCTGGCTGGCTGTCAAACACATTCTCACACTTCTCAACTTCTAGAACACGTTCCGCTCACCACAAGCATCCGCCGGCTTCAACCCTGTTCTCTCCACTGCTCCTCTGGCGGGGGCTGCTTTGAAGCAAGATCAGCCCCCTTCATGTCTGGGAGAATCTGGATTTCAAGGAAAATCAACCTTGACTTCCCACTGGCAAGGCACAATCTGGTTGTCACCCTGTCCCCCGTGGCTAGTGTCACCAATATTAATGCTACACTTCCACACACCGGGTGCAGAATGGCCCCTTTTAATTAAAATATGGATTTCTTAAAATGTATTTTCAGATTTGTGCATGAGGAGCAGCCCTTCTCCCGCTGAGTGAAATTCCAGAGAGGCCAAATGGGTGCGGATTTTTTTTCAATCGCTTTTCAGTTTCTGAATAACCTGAATCCCTAGGACTATTCCCTTTCTTTTATTTTCTTCTGTCTGCTTTTAGATTCTCAATCACGTGCTGGGCGTGACAAGAACACTTTCATATATTCACGTCTCTGTGACTTGGAAACATGATTGGATACATATTAAAGAGGACCAAATCGAATCAAAATTAAAGCGCGTCAAACAGGCCCTTAATAAAAATGTAAAAGCAACACTTACCATATATTGTTATTATCCGCGAGTTTGGGGGAGGAAGTCATGGACTCAAGGTGATTCTCATACTGATGGATCAAGGGTTTCTCATGGGGAGGAAAGCGCGCTCTCTCTTGCTCACCATGCACACACCTGTGATTACATATAATTTACAAGTGTGTATAAATGGGTGAAAAAGATATCTGCCGATAACTAGGAAGAGACATGAAGAATGGGGTTTTCTCTGGGCAGAATTCTCCTGTCTGAATGAATCATTGCTTCCTTTGGATCCCTCGGCATCTTGGGGGCCTAATTTTTCAAATTTATGTCACTTGTCATGGCCATTTATATTTTGCTTTGTTGGTGGAGATGAGTGCCATCGAGCTGATTCTGACTCACAAAGACCCCAGGTGACAGAGCAGAACTAGCAGTCCGATAGAGTCTACTTGGTTTCGACCTTTATAGGAGAGATCATGGTGTCTTTCCCCTGTAGAGCAGTGAGGTGCCTTAAAACCAACAATGCACTGGTTCCCAGAAGAGCACTTAACAATTGCGCCACCAGGCATTCTCCTTTATGGGCATTCGTATCATGCCGCACATAGAGTCACCATGAGTCAGAACTGATTTGATGGCCCCTAATAACACTTTCAAGACACATTTTGTTCTTGATCCTCCTACCTCTCTCTCCACTGGCTTGTCATAATTCCCAAGGACAGGGATGCCTCATCAAACCTAGTCCAGGTCCTCCCAGAGTCTCCATCATCACTTGAACCCAAATTTCTCATGACCTGGGGGAAAGGTTGTCCAGTAAAGAACATAGTGCCCCTACCCTCATCAAGTTAACCCTGGCCTTCTCCCCACCATCTCCCCTGCCTCTATTGTCGACCCTAGAACTCAGCTGACAAGACATCGACCCCAGTGCGTGTATTTGCAATTTTTCTCAATCCCCAACTAGACGAGGACTAGAGACCAAGCTGCCTTGAATAAGTAAGACCAGAGTGCTCCTGAGAGGCAAGGATGGCTGGACTTCAGCCTGCACAGTCAGCTGAAGGACAGGATGTCTGGTACAGGGGAGGGGTGTTGACAAAGAGGAAGGCTCACAGGCAGTTGGATTGCCACAGCGGTTGCAACAATGGGCTCAAACGTAGGAGTAATTGTGTGGATGGCACCGCACCGTGTAGCATTTTCTTCCGGTGTGCACAGGGCTGCTGAAGGTCGGAAGTGACTCGAGGGCGTCTACCAGCAACAGAGGTTTAGAGAAGACCGACTTGCAATGGCTCTTCAGCAAATCGGTGAATAAATCAAGTCAGGAAGGCATCGGCTTTTGCAGATGTCACAATATTCCAGGGTTTCTGTTTCTCCTCTCAGTTCCACACTCCCTCAGCACTGATGACCGCACTCAGTTTTCATGTGACTAGTGTCGAGGACCCGGTTAGTGTACCTTAATGATAGATCTTCAGCCTGGACATCAGTAAGTAACCCACTGAGCATCACCAGCCCGTTTGCAATGTTATACTCGAGAGAGTGGTGACACTGGCCCGTGACTTGTCTAGGGCTCTCTAGACTTCATGGTGGCACTGAGTGAGCAGGACTGTATTTCCAGAACTGATCTCTATCAAATTAGCTCCCTTCAAAAATCAATTTCACTGTCAATGAGCTCTGGGCTTCAAGACAGGGGCCCTACTGACAGAGAGGTTAAAGAACTTGCTAACCAACAACAATGTCCACCCAATGCTTCAAAGATGTGATGAATTGCTATCAAACTACCCACATCCCACCCCGAAAATGGGCTTTAGACTTCGCTAGCTCTCCCCTCAAAGAAAGGCACTCTGGGGGTGCAGTGATGAAAGCACTTGGTGGCTACCCTAAATGCTGGCGCCAAGGGAGAAAGATGGCACATAGTACTTCGATAAAGATGAATAGCCTTGGAAAGCCTTTGGGGCAGTTTCCCTCTTTCCTATTGATTGACTGGAAAAGCTGTTGTCCTTTGGGGGTAGGGTTGTCTAAAGGAGAGTATAGTTCCCCCCACTCTCATCCGGTTAACCCTTGCTTTCTCCCCATGAGTCTCCCCTGCCCCCATCACCGGCCCTAGAGCTCAGCTGACAAGAAAGCACTCCCAGCGTTTGTTTTTGCCATTTTTCTCAATCCCCGATCGCCCCTGGCTGCCAGTCCGATGCTGCCACCTGTAAAGCTGATGACGAGTTTGTCAGCTGCCCACCACAGGTGTGTGCCCGCCTGGCGTGCTGCTGAGGATGGTGCGGTGAGGGAGGGGGGGCACCCAGAGCCACCCGCAGCAGCAATCTCCGGAAGCTCCGAATGAACAAAAAGCAGGGGCCAGACTGTTCAGCCCCCATATGACGGCGGAGGGGCCTGCCCAGGTAGCAGGCCGCTGGAAGCTTCTAGCCAGCTGAGGACGGACAAGGACTTGCTCAAGTTCTGCGTCCCAGCCAAGCACAACTGGCAACTTCAAACACATTTGTACACTGTTTGGCTCAAGCTCCTGGCAGCGTTCCTAAACACTCGGAGGAAATAATTCCACCAAGTGGCATAAATTAATGTGACTAATTAACATGATGTTAATTATTTGTAAATTGTATGTTTGGATACACATTACTTGAGAGGCATATGTTACATTCAATGTTTACTGAAACAAGTGACTGCTAATAGCTCCTCCCGAGTGTTCCCCACGCGGCAGTCGGCAAATGGAAGCGTCTCTCAAAATAAAAAGGCTGTCCTTGGGGAGCCGTGGGAAAGGAGCGGCGGGAGGCAAGCAGGTGCCCCGAGAATCCACTGTCCCTTAAACCGGGAGTTCTGTGGGCTTCCCGGGCCACACCTGCTGGGCCCGGGAAGTGCCTTCCTGGACAGGGGTTTCCCCTCCACCACAGTCTGGGAAGCGCCGGCTCTTTGAAGGTGCTTCTGAAGTGACACCCAAGACTGAACTTGATCCTAGTATTACCTTTCCAAGCTATGTCTGATCATGTGACTCCACTCTTTCTCCTGTATCAGTTGATATAGTCCTTCAAGACCCAAAACAAATAAACAAACAAAAAAACCCAAAACAAAACACCAATGCCATCCATTCTGATTAATAGAGACCCTAGACCAGTGGGTCTCAGCCTGTGGGTTGCGCCCCTTTGGGGGTCGAATGACTCTTTCACAGGAGTCGCCTAAGACTAGTGGAAAACACATTCTTTCCCATAGCCTTAGGAACCCAGACACCGCTCCTGTATCTCAACCTTTGCACTGATGTTGACTTTTTATACATACTGTCGCAAAATGTAGCAATGAAGTTTACTCTTGTCATATTATGATTGTTACCCATGCTACACTTTGCTTCAAGACAAAATTTCATTTATTTGTAATTAGAAGGAAATATTTCATAATATATAATTATATTGTTTTGTGACTAATCACTATGCTTTAATTATATTCTATTTGCACCAATGAAACTGTATCCTGCATATCAGCTATCTACATTATGATTCACAGTAGTTGCAAAATTACGGTTATGAAGCAGCAATGAAATCATGTTATGGTTGGGGGTCACCACAACATAAGGAAAGGTTCGCAGCATCAAAAGGTGGAGAGCGACTGCCCTGGCCAGACTGTGAGTCCTTACAGAAGCAGAAAACTTTTATCTTGTTCCCTCAGAGCAGCTGGTGGTTTTGAATTGCTGGCCTTGAGGGAGGCAGCCCACCCTGTAACCTGGGCTAATAGTTGTCACAGAGTTGACCCCAACCCAGGAAGACCCTCAATGTGTACCATACAGGAACTTTGCTGCCTGGGATTTTCAAGGTCTGGTTTGTTTGTTTTCAGAAGTGGATCACCAGGTCTTCTTCTTAGGCACCTCTAAGTGGACTCAAACTGCCAACCTTTTCAGTAGCAGCTAAGTGCTTTAACCATTTGTTCCACCCAGAGACGCCCATTAAGATGCAAATTAAAGGTCTGTCAGCCAGGCCATGTGGCCCTGATCAATTCTAACTCAGCCACGAAGCATTGTTTTTGGGTTCAAACTTGATGTTCTAGGGCTTGATCCTGGAGCCATCTGTTGAATCAGCTTTTAACTTCTGAAGGGTTTTTTTTAAAAAGGTATATTCCTGTGAGGAGCTCTGATGGACCCTCAGGTTAAGCGTGGACTGCTAGTGGACAGGTCAGAGGTTGGAACTCATTAGCTCCTCCTATGAAAGATGAGGCGGGATACTTCCACGAAGATTCAAAAACAAAACCCACAACAAAAATATAAAGGCACGGCCAGCCAATCTATCTTGATACATAGCAGCCCTGTGTGGCATTGCTCACAGTGGATGTCATCAGAAGAGCAGACAACCGAGCTCTTTCCCCAGGGCAGCTGTGGGCTTTCCATGCCCATTCTTGTGGTTAGTAGCTCAACTTCTAGCCGGTCGAGTGACCAGGGGTCCTTTGTTAAGTTACAGCCTTGCAAACCCTATGGAACAGTTTTGCCCTGTTCCATGCCGTCTCCCTGAGTTGGAGTTAACTCCAAGCCAGTGGGTTTTAAGGGTTATCCACATTAAGTGTTTTAATATGTACACACACACACACACACACACAAATATATATAATATCCATGCAAAATAGATGACTCTTTGGCCATTTTTTAAAAGTTCGTTCTTAATAACATCCTTTAGAGTGGCCTTTGAGAGTGTTTCTGGCACACAGCAAACTAAACTCGTGGCCACCGAGGCGATGCTGTCTCACAGGACTCCATCCTGCAGGGTAGAGCTGTCCTTGTGCATTTCCGAGAGTGTGACTGCTTTGGGGAGCAGGAAGTGCCGTCTTCCTCGCCCAGAATGATGGGGGGTTTCGAACTGCTGACCTTGTGGATTTCTGCCCGATGCATAATACAACAAATGTTCCAATGATGCCCGTTGATTAGCATTATCATGACCTAACACAATAGTGCCATGGGCTTTACTGGTATCCTTTGGGGAAGATGATACCACGGCCAGTCCTTTGGGGCGAATGATACGGATCCATTTCCTTACAGAGAAAAACCAAGGTGAAGGCCAAAGGCAATGCTTCTGGGGTGCATACTTTATTGCATGTGTTGTCAATGTTGTTGCTGGTTGTTCCCCATCTCATTCTGATCCATGTTGACCTCATGGGGTGCAGAGGAGAATGTAGCGGCACGGCTCTACTCTTAGCTGAAGCAGATCCTAGCCTTTGCTTCCACTGAACCTCTTGGTGTGTATGTTAGTCCGGGTAAACTAGAGGAACAAATTTCATAGACACATATATATATATATATATATATATATATGGAAAAGGTCTATATATAAGAGGAAAAGGACATTGAGCCCAGTCCAGTTCAAAGTCATAAGTCTGATATTAACCCTTGGGCCCGAAATCAGTCTATAAAGTCTCTTTCTGACTCATGAAGTCACAGGTCAGTGGGTGCAGTCCCACTGGGTGGGTGCAGGGTCTCCACATGACTCCTCGCTTCCAGGGCTCAGGGTTCATCAACAGCATCCAGAGGTGGCAGAAGCAACTCATGGCTGGCAGAGGTGTCCATGTGGCCGCCCCAGCTTCAGAGGTCTGGCTCCATCAGGGCAAAGCTGTGTGGTCTCTCCGCCGGCTCCTCCAGCTTCTCGGAGGCTGCCAAATTGTCTTGTCCATGATTCATTGTCTCTCAGACTAACTCCCAACAACTGGGGAGATAGCTTCTCATCTTCACGAGGGAAATATCGCAAGATTTCCCAGACGTATCAGGAGAAAGCCATGACCACACAGAGGCCTCACTGGCTACTCAATGGCTCTCTCCAGATTAACAGGCTAGACTCCGCCCCTACATTTCAATCATAAAATTAACATAAGCACATGACTGCCACAGTGTCACAGGTATAGACACAGTGTGTTTGAACCACTGATGGGATGCAAACTTTTGCTTCAAGAAGATACTGGGGGTGGGGGGGAGGTGGGGGGCGGAGAGCAAGGAAGCTCAGATGAGGTTTTCTGTGCTAAGTCCCCCCCAAACAGTGCAGCTCTGCTGCAGATGATTTTCCCCAGAAGGAAGTGTGGGTGAGAACTAGTGTCCTGGGAGGCCTGTGAAAATATTCATGGGCCGTCTGCTAGGGGTGTTTTGTTGACAGTTGTCACTGAACCTCTTCCCATTCATGACAATTTGTGGCTGTGACCTTCTCAGAAACAGATTACTAGGTGTGTCTTCTGAGATACACCTTTGAGGCTTCCAACCTCCAGGGAACTGTTTTGCAATTTGTACCTCCTCTTCCCCATCTCCCACCAACCACCACTGCCACGTGAACCCCTAGGGAAATTCTAAAGCGTGATCATTTGCTCAAGGACGTTACTGAATTCAGTGAAAGCAGAGGCTTGGGCTGCAAAGAAACAGTGGGTTACCCTATACTTCAGAGCAGCCACAAGCCTAAAGGGAATGGATACCTACTTGTGATGTTGCCAAACTAGCCAATCGCGTCACCCATTATGAGCATGCTGACATCAGGGTCAGGCACACAACACAGCCACAGCAATGGACTTGATTCTGACTGGGGTGTGGTAGGGCTTCCCAGCAGGGTTTCCTTAGGGAAAGCAGCCTGTCACATCTTTCTGTGTTGACGAGACTAGGGAAATGGAGCTGTCAGCTATTCAGTCAACCACCAGGGTTTCAGCCTCTGGGTCACTGGGTACTCAAGGCCTGAGTTGATTCCGACTCCTATTTAGAGGGAAGAGGTAAATATCCATTTAAACAAAGATATCAGATACTAAAGGATAGATACATCTTGAAAAATTCCAAGTATAATTAGTCAGTGACAAAAGGACAAATATGACATAATTTCCTTGATATGAAACACTGAGAATAAGCAATGGTATAGAGATATCCATTTAATAGACTCTGTCGAGTACAGGGGAAGTGGGGAGGAATCGTCTTGTTATTTTTTTTTCCGTCATGTTATTTTATCCCAGGGGATGGAGATTTTGGTCATTGATAAGATGATGGTTCAACAACACAATTAATACAATCGACTGCATTGAACTGTACCTGTGAAGCATGACAAACATGATCTTCTCTGAAGAGATCGACAACTACAAATAAACACCCTGGTATTTACACCATGCCAGCCATGAGCCTTAGGAATTCCTTCTGTGCGTCTTCCTGATCTACTGCCTCCATGGTATGTTGATCAACCCACCCCCACCCCCACCAGCAAACAAACAAACCCTTTGCCATGGAGTTGATGCAGATGTATGCCAACGGATGCATTGCAGAGGTTGACCTTGGCTGGCTTCGTTACAAAGAGTCACTGCAGGGGTTTCAATCAACAACCTTCTTAGCTGTTATTCAGTTGTTGTCTGCATGGATGCCCAGTGGGCTCCTACTCCTAGCATGACCCACTGCACAAGGAAACTAAGTAAACACTGCCCCGCCCTCTGCCAGGCTCACTGTGATTGTTATGTTGCAGCCTGCGTTGTCACCCCCGTGTCTGTCCATTTCCTTGTCAGTAACACATTGGGCTGCGTAGTCCAAGGTCAGCAGTTTGAACTCAGCAGCTACTCCAGGGGGAAAAGATGAGGTGGCTTACTGCTGTATAGGTTTTCATCTTCGGAAACCCAAAGAGGTCATTCTACAATCCTGTCCATTGTCCCAGTGAGCCAGGACAGATGCTGGATGGCAGGGAGTTCCCCACGCAAGGAGAGTCTGGGGAACGTTCCTGTGAAAGTTGCACCACAAAAAAAGTATTAAAGTCCTGGAGTTCGAAGGAAACTGAGGTTTGTCTTCTGGGACCACTGTCTAATTCATAAGACGGGATTAATATTTTCCTTTTCTGCATGAAAATGTACTTTTCTAAGGTTTCATAAATTTTTAAACCAGCGACTGTCTGTGATTTCTGATATTTTTTTTCTTCCAAAAAATGTAAATTCTCAGCTTCAGCTACCATTTTTAAACTCTGCCCCGCTTTGTACTTAGCTCAGAACATTCCAACTTCAGAACCCTTCATCTGTGAATTAATCATGTGTGCCATATATGCAGTTGGAATTTAGCTATAAATATAAATGAAATTGCTCTAACCAGGACTGGGTTCAAAAAAAAACCCCACACACAAAAACCGAGGGATTTGGAGTTTTCACTTTAAAAGGGGCGGGGGGGCATTTTAAAGGGGAGGGTGAGGCGAAGTTGAGGGAAGTGATTAAATACAGTCCCTTTGCATTCCAGCGTTGGACTTGCGTTGTATCTGCTCCATCTCCCTAAGGCTCTGCAAATCAGTCTCTAAGCTGCACTGTCAAGATGGAAAGCATTCGCAGTGTTTGCAGACACGGAGCTCCTCTTCCCCCTTGACAGGCAGGCACATGAAAGGAAGCCGTGGATGTCAGTCAAGAGGAGGGCTTGCCATACAGAGGTCGCCCACTTCTTCCTTGGTCCTCGGGGCAGGAAGGTTCATTGAGCTGCAGCGCCGAGAAGAATGAGATAGTGAGGACCAACTGCAGAGGGGCAACACCTGCTTCTTCTAGTCCACACACCCTGGACTGTATTTTCCCTCCAGAAAAGACAGGGACCTGAATCGCTTGAAAGACCTCTCATCCCTCACATGTCTCACCCAATCTAGTTTGGCTTCTGATGACGAAGCAGAAATGAGCTCAGATATAGGTAGGCTTGCACCTCTGAGCTTCAGTTTCGTTTGTAACCAGGGCTTTGAACCAGTTCCTTTTGGCCCAACTCCTTGCTGATAATTTGTCTTTCCGTCTCTTGTTTGCTGAATCAGATTTGGTTAAAAATCTGTGTTCTGATTCAATAGGTCTGGGGTGGAAATGGCAGTTCTCAGCAGGGTTGTGGTACCCAAACGGACCAGTCCCACACCCTGCATGTCGACCTTCCTGCCCGCGGAACCCAGTAAGACACGGACCTTCTCTGAAGCTCAAATTTCTCAGTGTTGGGAATGTGAGCCTCTACTTCTTTAAGATGGCCATGGAGAGCAATTGAGATTAGCTGCTTTAATTACACAACCGCATCTTGTAGGAGTATACTCTGAGCCATGGAGGATGGGGGGTGGGGGTGGGGGTCGAGCTGAATAAAGCTGAGGAAGCTACTAGATATGCTAATTTTGGTCACACATTTGCTAAAATTAGATAGGCTCTACCTCTCTCAGAAGAGGCTGTGTTGTTGTCTTTCGTTTCCATCAAGCCAGCTCCTGCTTCTGCAACCCCATGCCCGGTCCAGTACTCTCTTCATGATCACTTGTGTGTGCCCGTGGTGGTGGCTGCTGTGTGCTTGATGTACAATCCAACCCAGAGCACTCATCTTCCATCACTGGATCAAGCAGTCTTTCCTTGTAACCCATTGGGTTGTATTGGCTAATTTTGCTTGCTAGACCTGCCTAGTTCCTAACCCAGCTTGGTCTCGAAACTCTGCTGAGAGCTCTCCACCATGTGTGACCCTGCAGGTTTGCATGACTGATAGCCAAGCTTACAGCAACTGTGCAACAGGCAAGCACCCACAGTGCGACACACACATTCACAGGGTGATGGGAAAACCATTAGCTTTTCTGTGGTCCATCAAAATGTGCATAAGTCCCAAATCGGTGATGCTCTAGGCCAGGGGTTCTTAGCCTGTGAATTGTGACCCCTTTGTGGGGGTGGGGGTGAGGGGGGTCAGACAACCCTTTTAAAGGAGTCACCCAATTCATAACAGTAGCAAAATTATAGTAACAAAGTAGCAAAGGAAGAAATTTTATGGTTGGGGGGTCACCACAACATGAAGAACTGTTTTAAAGGGTCATGGCTTCTTTGGGGGTCCAATGATCCTTTCAAAGAGGTTGATCGATTCATAACAGTAGCACAGTTACATTGATGAAGTAGCAATGAGAATGATTTTATGGTTGTTGGTCACCGTAACACAAAGAACTGCCTTAAAGGGTGATGACATTGAGAGCCATTGGTCTAGAGGATTCTCATATACTTGTTTGCCTGATAGAATCATAATATGGGGGCGGCTGGAGAAAAACTTAAAAGGGCATCTCATACCATGAATGTGGTGGTCCTTGTGAGCTGCCATTGAATAGGCTTAGTGACTCCTAAAATGCTCCCATAGATCTGAATTCATGATCCACAGGGGTTACATGAGCTAAATTTCTCAAGAAGATTGGCAGCCCTTCCTTCCTAGCCCATCTTAGCTGCAGCATGCCCCGCATCATAGAACACATAGGTCCCCCATGGGTAATGAAACCTGAGCCTTTCTTAAGGAAGATGAGGTGTTTCAGAAGTAAACCCCCTTTGAGTGCCTTACATGCCGACGTCAGTGAGCCTTTGCTTTCTCCAAATCAGGTCTTTTTGTTCCTTCTTAGGTGGGCCTCCAAGAGCAAAGAACACTGACGGTACCTAGGAAAGTAATGGGGGGATATTCAGATAGAAGAGGTTGTTCTTGTTGTTGGGTACCAGTACATTGGTTCTGAATCATATTTGCCCTATGTTCGACAGAACAAAACACTGCCAGGCCCGGTGCCGTCCTCACAATGATTCTTACGTTTGAGCTCATTGTTGTAGCCACTGAGTCCGTCTATCTTGCCTTCCTCCTTTTGTTGCCCCTCTACTTTATCAAGTACGATGCCCTTCTCCAGACCCTAGTTTCCTGACAACATGTCCAAAGTCAACTAAAAGAAAACCTGTCATCCTTGTATCAAAGGAGCTGTACATCTGGCTGTACATCTTCCAACATAGAACTGTTTGGTTTGGGGGTTTTTTTGTTTTTGTTTTTGTTTTTATTGGGAGAGGAGAATGGTAGCAATCCTGAATACTTTCAACATTCGTCTCCAGCACCTTAGTTCATAAGTATTGGTGCTTCCTTGATTTTCCTTATTCAGTGTCCAACTTCCACACACATATGAGGTGCTTGAAAATACTGTGGCTTGGAAAAGGCACACCTTCTTCCTCAAAGTAGTATCCTTGCATTTCCGCACTTTACAGAGGTATCATGTAGGAAGTTTGTCCAATCTAATTTATCATTCATCATCTTGACAGCTGCTTCTATGAGCATCAAATGTGGGTTTTAGAAAGATTAAATCCTTGACTACTTTAATCTTTTCTCTGTTGATCATCATGTTACCAATTTTTCCAGTTGTGAGGATATTACTTTACTTAACATTGAATTATAATCCATATGGAAAGCTCCACTCCTTGATCTTAATCAGTAAGTACTTCAAGTCCTCTTTAGTCTCAGCAAGTACATTGTGCCATCTGTATAGTCAAGTTGTTAGTAAACCTTCCTCCAATCCTGATGCTATGTTCTTCTTCATATAATCTAGTTTTTCCAATTATTTTCTCAGAATCCAGATCAGTATAGTGAGAAGATCCAATTCTGATGCACACCTTTTCTGATATTAAACCATGGACTATTCTCTGGTTCTTTTTCCACAACTGCCTCTTGATCCATGTACAAGTTCTTTAAGAACACACTAAAGGGTTGTGAAATTACCATTCTTCTCAAGTCTATCCAGTGTGTGTTGTGATCCCCATTGTTGATTATTTTTATATCAACTGCCAGAAGACTTATTTTCTTGAGTATCTGTTGTAGGGAAAGTACACTGAAAAGATTCAGTTTAAGAAGAGAGTGTATTTGGAGATTTGGACAATGGAAGTCCAAAAGAGAAGTCACATCTACATATGTAAGATAACCACTGGTTGATAGGAAAGACCTCTTAGTACGGTTGGTAAAGAAACAGATGGGTAACTTCCAGCAGAGAAGAGCTGATGGCATAACACCCATCCTTCTTTAAGAAAATAGTTGGAGCTGGGATAGCATTGAAACCCTGGCATTCACTAGTGTCTTCATGTTGTCAGGCATTTCTTCTTCAATGATATTCAGTGTACATCCAAATCCACCCAATAATGGCAAGAACTCTTTCCTGCACCATCTCTGTGCTCCTGGGTGTTAACCTGGTTTATTTGAGTGGGTCTACCCTATTGAAATTATGGTGTGGGTGAAGAGTATTGGACTTCTGTGGTCCTCCAAAAGAATAAAGCATTCTCTTGGAAGAAATACAGCCAAAATGTTCCCTGAAAGCTCGGATGGCCAGACATTGTGGTATGTATTTCAGACATGTTGTTGGAAGAGATTGATCCCTAAGGAAGGACAACATGCTTGGTAAAATAGAGGACAACCGTCCATGAGCTAGATGGACTGACCTGACGGCTGTGACAATGGACTCAAGCTTAGAAATGGTGTGAGGCTGGTACTATGCAGTGTTTCATTCGGTTGTACTCTGCCCCATAAGTGGGAAAGTTCTCAACACCTACATCACCCCAAGAGACAGGTCTCCTCATCAAACCACAGTGTGTGTCTGTGAGCACTTGACGGGTTGACACAACACCCACCAAAAAAAACACCAAAACAGTGATTGAAGAAGCAGCATCTGGAAAAGTTGTTTTTGTTTTTACAAGATCCCATAAGGGAGAACAAGAATAGGGTTAGGTGCTTGCTTTGCCATCTTACTTAAAAAAATTATTCTCAGAGAGAGAGCATTTCAGGGTGGTAAGCAAAAATAAAATAGTAAATGAAATGCAGTCAGGTTACAAAATTCTTCTCATTCCATAACTTGTGCTTGCCCTTTCACGCTATGTCAATTGGATCTCATTTGAAAGCCTGAAACAATGCCTCCTTGCCAAAGGTTTTTTTTTTTTTTATCACTATCATGCTCAGCTTTTATGTCCTGAAAATGTCATCAAAGTTAGGTGAAGAAGCAGTGGCACAGGCAGATAAGCTTTGGATTGCTAACTGCAAAGCCTATAGTTCAAATCCACTAGCCACTCAGTTGGAAAAAAGCTGATGTTACCTGCTTCCACAAAGATTCACAGCCTCTAAGTGATTAAAATAACCAGTAAGATATTTTTTAAAATTAAAAAGAGTTGACAGCCTCAGGACCCTACCCCAACCCCCACCCCCAGAGACCATGTGAGACAGAACTGGCCCCCTGGCCATGGGGAGGTGCCTGTTCAAAGTTACCCACACATTCAAGTTTCAGACACCTAGGAAGCATTCTCTTTCGCCACCCAGGGACTGTCTAGAATGTGCTAAATGGACTCCTTGTACTTCATTTGAGAAATGCATTCAGTACCCTGGCAAGTTTTTAAAAAGACTCACATACTTTCTATTGGATGTTGGTAGTTCACTAGCCACATTCTCACTCTTGGTGCCTGACACTCAGGGTCAGCCCCTTGTCTGCTCCACGAAGCTTGTGCAGTGCTTTGAGGTGGGATGGATTTCAGAGGTGCTTCCAGACTAAGGGAGATGAGGACAGGAAGAAGTTAAGAACAGACTGACGCTACTTACATACCAAACCTTGAGAGCCCAATGCATCACAAAGTGCAGCTCTGCGACAAATCACCAGGACGGTGTGGGACGGGGTGGGATTCTGTTAGGCAGTACATGGGTTCACCATGAGTTGGGGATTATTTCCACAATAGCTAACAATGCAAAGTGCTCCCTGTTTACAATCTCCATACCCCTGTTGTTTTATTACTTTGGGTGACAAATAGCTGGGATGGACGAAATACTTGGAGTGCATAGTCATGACCTGCATTCTCTTTTACTTTAAGAATAATTTGCTCTCTTGGTTCAAAAAAAAAATGGTGAGAAGTGCATTTGTTAATATGATTCCATGACTGCCCCAATGTCAAATAAACTTAGGCCTGGTTTTCTATTAGCTTCAACCCCAATGCTTCCCTTGTCTTGCTTTAATGCCTTCTAGATGCCCTTCCATGCGAATGGTGTGAACCCATAAGGAATCTTACTTTGGAGGAATTTTATTACTTTCCCCGGAACACAGAGCTCGGAACTGGCAGAATCTGGATTTGAACATAAGCATGTCATTCTCCACACCCAGGACACAGTGGAAGCCCATATGCAGTCTCAGTGGGGATTAGGAAAAGGTGCCCCTCCCTTGGGATACATTTATCTCCATCTGTTCGAAAATTGTTGTACCAAACTGATTGTGTCGACTAAGACGGCCTACTGCCATCTGCCGGAAAATTGTTGTACTGACTGGAGGAGCATGCTCAAATACTCTGATGAGCAGGAAGATGGCACAGGAGCGGGCACTGCTTCCACTCTGTTGCCCACAAGGTCGCCATGAGCTATAAAGCCCACTGGGCAGGCATCTAACAACAACAACAACAAAGTCGACAAACCTCTGAAGTCTTGGACAAACCCTTGAGGTCCCCTGAGAGGTGGTTTTGCCAGGCAGCTGGCACCGGGGGCAGGTTTTTAATTACCTACCCAGTTCGGGTGGGAGAACATCTTTGTTTCTTCCGAAAAACACAGAACAGTGCCCTGGCCAGCCACTGAAATGCTTCCTATTTGCTCAGACTTCATTCTGAATGGATCTCTGTGAGAGTCCTTTGCCTCTTCATGCAACCCTGAATCTCGGCCCATCTGTGCTCACCCTGAGGATGCCAGACATTCAAAGAACAGAGTGACAGCATTCTAGAGGCTCATTCTCTAAGAACAAGAAACTAAACGCAGTATTTTGATACCAACGGGGACCGTAGGGTTCCTCATTACCACCACGAGTTGCTTGCTGATGGGATTCTGGAAGGGAGCCATTCGTTGGCAGGGAGAGGACACGGGACCAGGAACCTGAGTGCAAGGGAAAGAAGCCTTGAGGGGTTGCTCTTGATTCTGAGATCATGTTGTTTCCATCCTTCCTGTGTTGCATCTTTCTTTGTCTTTCAATGCATCACGTCCTGGTACATGAGGGATCCTCTAATCCTTGAACTCTGGTCTGAGTTTTCTGATTCATGATCAGATCAAGTTTTCCTTTAGTATGACATGTCTTTCTGATTTCCAATATTTTATTTTCCCTTCCCAAACCAGTTACCATCAAGCCTGTTCAAGTCCGTAAGTCTGATCTTAGCCCATATGTCCAGTACCAGTCTATAAATTCCCCTTAAGAGTCATGCAACACATGCCATGATGACGAATGCAGGTCAGTGGGTAGAAAGTCTTATGGATCCAGTGGTAGTGAAAGTATTCCAACACTGGTGTTGGCCTCCCTGTGACTCCCTCAGGTCTGAGACTCTGGCTTCATCAGTGTAGCTCCATGTGGCTTGTCATCAGACATGTGTCACAGAGAGACTTTGTGTTACATCTTCAGGGAGAAAGACAGGATTTCCCCTAATCCTGAGGAGAAGGCCTTGCCCACACAGAGATCTCATTGGTTATGACCTGATTGACAGGCTTGACTCCACCTCTTTGTAAGTTGACAGATTATGTAACTGCACATTAGATCTTATTGGCATCCCGTTTTAAAAAATAGAAACAGAACAGACAGAAGTGAACTCTCTGCTTCCTTGACCAGCTAGGAAGCAGCAGTGCCAACATTTGAACCTGGTGCCTGGATATAGATTTGGTGCTGTAGCTCCCTCTCCTAGAACAGAGGGTGTTGGCTGTCCATCCTTGTATCTCAAACATCTGCCACAGCAACCTCTGATGGACCCCCAGCCTCCCTGCAACCAACAATAAAAGCAAGCCAGTTAACTTTAAGTCAATTCTGATTCATGTGGCCGCCATATGTTTCACAGTCCAACTGTCCCACTCGGTTTTCAATGAAGCCACGACTGTTTCCTACAAACCTGGACATGTTTGTAGGAAACCATTTGTGTCCAACAGAGCCCTCTTTGAAATGAATGATGTCTTTCTCTATGCAGTGCATGTGCGCTACATGGTTGACCATTGGTGAATAATAGAGAAGTGGTTCTCATATGTCCACATGGAGTTTAATGTCAACCCAACAATAACCAGATGATTATACGAATGAAACTGTAATAGAGTATTGTGGGGATACTCAGTTAAGCTGGGGCATGTCAGGACCACCTGGGATAATGAGGCCAGCTTGGTGGGGACAGCAGCAAGTAGATCAATTATTCTTTGACACCCCCCAGGTGGTATATATATATATATATATATATATATATATATATATATATATTATCGGGGCACTTACAGCTCTTAGAACAATCCATACATTAATTGTATCATGCACATTTGTACATAGGCTACCACCATCATTTTCAAAACATTTTCTTTCTACTTGGACCCTTAGTATCAGTTCCTCTTTTTCCCTTCCCCCTTCCATCCTCGTAATCCATTGATAAATTATAAATTCTTATTATTTTCATATCTTACACCATCCACTGTCTCCTTTCGTCCATGTTTATGTTGTTCATCCCCCTGGGAAGAGGGCTGCAGTTATGCATCAATCATTGTAGTCATTTCCCTGTTTTTCTCCCTTTCCCCAGCCTTCCCCCTACTCTCATGGTATGACTATTTCCATTACTGTTCCTGAAGGGTTTATCTGTCCTGGATTCCATATGTTGAGAGCGCTTATCTGTACCTGTGTACATGCTCTGGTCTAGCCAGACTTGTAAGGTAAAACTAGGCTTATGATAGTGGGGTGGAGGAAGCATTTAAGAACTAGAGGAATGTTGTGTGTTCCATCAGTACTGTGCTACACTCTGGCTGTCTCATTCTTTCCTTGTGACCATTCTGTGAGGGAATGTCCAGTTGTGTGCAGGGGGGTTTAGGTCTTCATTCAGACCCCCATCAATTGCATGCCTGATGCCTGATCCTGTCAACACCTCATGATCTTACAGGCTGGTGTGCTTCTTCCATGAGGGGTTGGTTGCTTCCCTGTTAGATGGCCACTTATTTAATTCAAGCCTTTAAGGCCCCAGATGCTATACCTTCTAATAGTGGGTACCATCAGCTTTCTTCACCACTTTTGCTTATGCACCCTTTTTGTCTTCAGTGATATCATGTCAGGAAGGTGAGCATCACAGAATGCCAGGTTATTAGAACATAGTGTTGCTGCACTGAGAAATCTCAAGTAGAGGCCCAATAGCAATAGAACTATATCCCTATCATATATTAACATAGCTACATATATACCTGCCTATATCTCTGATATCCTTCACATAGAAGACTCTTGTGGTGCAGATCCCTATCACTGCTTGACTATTTATCATATGGGTGAGTTGGTCTTGTCTACTCGTAAAGACCTCAAAACAAAGGTCTGGCAATGTAGCAGTGAGAGGGACGCCGTAGAGTTGTCATCGTATATCAATGTGTTGTCTTCTCTCTCTAGCGAGCCTCAGTGGCAGAGTGATTACCAATCATACTGCTAAATGCAAGGTCAAGCACTTCAAAACCACCAGTCAGCCATTCCCAGATAGAAAGACTGGATTTTTACTCCTTTTAGGAGTTGCAGTCTTGGAAAACCACAGGGGCACTTCTACCTGCCCTTCAGGGTCACTGTGAGTCAGAAACAACTGGATATCAGTGAGTTTTGTTTTTTTTTGGGGGGGGGGGATTGTTTGTTTGTTTAACTATCCTCCCGTCACCACTAAGTCAATTCAAACCCATAGCAACTCTAATCAGGGGTGTGTAAACTTTTAATTTTTTTTCTGCCAGTGGCCATTTGGTTACTTATACCATCATGTGTAAGCCATACTGGTCGAACATGTAATTCACTCGCTCCTAATTTGATAGCTGGTACTCTTGCTCTTTGGCGAGGTGTGCGATATTAGCTGTTATTGATGATTTCATAGACTTTATATGGCCCCTGGGACGTTCCCTACCCCTGCTTTATCAGGTTCCCGTTGCTGTAATTCTTTATGAAAGCAGACAGTCTCATCTTTCCCTTTTGGGGTTTGCCTCACAGATCTTGTAGTTGATCGTCCAACATTTACCAGAGAGCACAATCAGGCTACCTACTAATTGTCTGTATGAAGCATCCTGCACCTGCAACCACTCCTTTGAGTACAGCTCCCCCACTGTAAAGACAGAGGAGGCTGAAAACCCTCTCCACCCAGATGAGTTTGTTCCCTGGACATTCCAAGATTCCTCTCACTTCTCCATATGGTGTTGTTCTTAGGTTCCTTTGAGGCAATGCCGGTTGATAGCAACCATATGTACAATAGAAGGAAATGTCACTCCAGTCCCACGCTATCCGCAAAATTGCCATGTCTGAGCCCATTGTTGCAGCCACTGTAGCAAACCTTCTTTTTATTGCCCCTCTGCTTCAGTACTCCGTGTGGTAGGTCTCCACAATCAGTTCAGTTATTGTGAGTTAAAAATCTTGTGCCTCTGAAAAAAAAAAAAAAACACCGTGTGCCTTGAGACCCTGCAAGTGTAGGATTTGTGAATGTGTCAGCTGGGCTGAAGCTAAGAAGGTGTTTCCAAAACCAAGGATTAGGACAAGAAGATAATCAAAGCTTTTGGTTTTCCAAGAACAGAATGCCTTCAAGGAATAACAGCACCTCCATTGCATGTGCCAAGAGAGACCTTCCTGTTTCCATTAAGGGGTCAGTGCATTCAGACAGGTTCCTGGGACTGCTGTTTGTTATCCAGGAATACCAACTGCAGAGGAAATGTGGATTCCACCTAGATAGTGCATGCGAAGAAAAAGGAGAAAATCAGAGGGCAATTATCTCTCTCTTCTTTCTAAATAGCTCAACACTCCTTTTTTGCAAATCCTGTTTAAACTACTTTGATGTCAATTAGATTTAATACCCCGGGCTGCTTGCGAGCATTTTGTTCTTCTTGTTTTAGCTGGCAGATAAATTATGAATTAAAAAAAAAAAACAAGTCACCTTCCTCACATCATTGGGCTTCTTACTGGCTCAACCCCTTCCTTCTGCACACCTTCCACCCACCCCCCTCCAGCTGCCTAGTCCAAATGGAAGTGGATTTACTGTAATAAAATGATTCCTATTATTAACCTCCAAGAACAAAGAGGCTGAGTTGAAAACAAAATACATAAATGCAAGTTGTCAGGCAGCCTGAAGGGTCTTCAGGTAAATTACAGCGTCACACTATCTAGGAACTGTCTTATCTCACTAATCACCAGAATCCTATCAGAAGCACAACATGTATAATATATTCCCTAGACTAGCATGATGTGTTAGGCTGTCGAGAGAAACAAAACCAGGGATAGTTGTATATGTATAAGGAGGAACTTTATATTGAGAAAATATCCCAGCCCAGTCCAACGTAAGTCCACAGGTTCAAAGTTAGCCTGAGCCCTCTTCAGACTTACATAGTTGCAGGCCAATGATGCTGAGAGTTGAAGCAGCATGCAGGAAGGTCAGAGGCTGGTGGGTGCAGAGTGAGTGGATCCCAAGTTGATGGAAACATGGCAGGGCGCTGCTAACAGCTCTCAAGTTTGGGTGGGTACACATGGGGCCACCCCTGGAGGCAGACACAGGTTCTGAGCAAGGAGGAAAGTGAAGGGGCAGAGAAAGAGGAAGAAGTTCCCAGTTTCTCCCTTATAAAAAGTCCACATACCTCAAGAATGCATCATCAGACTGAATCCTGATCGACAGTTTGGATTCCACCTCTCCACTTTCAGTCAACATCAATTTGACATCAATCCATCCAACTACAACACAGGGTAAGTGATCTGGGGTCCTCTGCCTGTGGAATGCCCCCTCTCTCTGATTCCATATGTTTAGTTTATTTTGTCTGATGATCCAACAGAGCCATATGAAGATCTAATTAAGTCAAAGAAAATGACAAAGTCCTCTTTGCTGCTTTTGACATTCATATAGCATCTACAAAGGGGTACTGCCCTCCACCCAAAATGAGGCTATCCCTTAAAAAAAGAAGCCCTGCTGGATGGAGCCTTCATCATACACATTTTTCCCACTAGGTGAACATCTCAAGGCACTTGATCTGAGTTAGTGCACCCAGTGACATCACCTGGGAAGGTTATCCCCTGGTCACAGTGAATTTTTTTGGTGAAAGCAGTTCCCTAAAACTTTGTTTTTTTGTTTTGACTGGTTTAGGCGAAGAATGTGTAGCTGTGAAATTTTGTTACCTGCTTGGGGTGGGGGGGGCAGAATCCGTAGAAACTGTGAGGATGTTGAACACAGCTTACAAGGATAGTGCTGTAGGAAAAACTGGAGTGTATGAGTGGTTTTCTCATTTCAAAAAAGTGAAATGTCTATTGAAAACAAACCTCATTCTGGATATCTATCAGCTAACTTCCTAAATGGATGAGAATGTCAAGTCATAGTGCATTTGGAGTTTGTTCCATCAGATCATACTGTTAATCAAGCCTTTGATTTAGAGGATCTGAAAAGATTGCCTAAGAGCATGCCACCAAAAAAAAAAAGGCTAGATTTGTGGCAGATGGGAGACTGGTTTTGCCATGAGAACAATGCACCTGCTCACCCAGCCATCTCATCGTACCAGTTTTGGGCAAATATAGCAAGCCTCTCTTACCACACATACCCTTACTCACTTGACCTTGCTCCGTGTGACTTCTTTTTGTTTCTGCAAATGAGGAAACAGAAAAAGACATCGATGTGATGACTTAGAAGAGGTGAAGGGGAAAAAAGAGGGGAGGTGCTGCCCACCATCCAAACAGATGCATTTGAAAAATGTTTCCAAGAATGGAATTGCAGATTTGACAAATGTAGTAAGTGTAATGGAGATTACTTTTGAAGATAGCATGGTTGTTTTGTAAACAAATTTAAGTGGATATCTTTGAAAAAGAAATTCCATTTCTTTTCTGGTACCCCCTCGTTTGTCACAGACATAGGTAGACGAGAATCTAGGCTCTACTGCTGACATAGTGGACTGGTCCTGGGCAGGCCAGTTCCTCTCCCTGAGCCTCAGTGTTCTCATCTGGGAAATAGAGATAGCATAACCATGCCTTGGCAGCAATGTTCTGCAGCATTGAAACTCAACTGGAATTTGTGATTATCCATAGCATTTTACGAGATGGAACTCCCAAATCCTATCACACAAATTTCAGAGGGAGCTAGCCCCCTACCCCTTGAACATCATCTATGATCTAAGAGCCTTGTATAGCCAGGGTGCATTGACATGTATTCCCACTTAAAGGAATCGATTCAAGCATCACCACAATGGTGAAGATGGCACAGGGATTTGACGTGTTGTGCATAGGGCTATTGTGAGTCTGAGCCAACTTCACAGCACCGAACAGCAACAGCAAAAGGAAAGGGGTAAAGGTAACACTATATTGAGAATTCTTCTTGAATCCATACTCATTGCCATCAAATTCATTCCAACTGTAGGCCAGGGTGGGATTGCCTCTGGGGGTTTGCCAAGACTGTAACTGGTGATGGGAGTAATCTTTCTCCTGCAGAGTGGCTGGTAACTTGGAACCACTGACGTTATGGTTAGCAGCCCAATGCAAAACAAGTACAATATGCCACCGGTGGATTCTTCTGGAATAGGAAGGGGGAAAGAGAAGGATGGACTCACAGAAAGAGGAGTAAGATTCGGCACAACTGGAAAATTGAGAAGGACCTTGCAGAGGTTTTGATGGATTCATTTATTTACCTAAAACCATGCTGGAAAGGGAGCTAAGTAGCTCCTTTAAGGCACACTTACCATCAACCTGGGCTAGAAGCAACTCCCACAGGCTAAGGCATGCAGAGACAATGGAGGATCTTCTTTGCAGTGTCTCTTGGCCGTATGTCATTCACCAGTGTTGTAGGGGTTCCTTGGGGGCTTGAGATAAAAGGATGCTATTTTCCAAGTGCTCCATGAAATTCATATAATCCTTCCAAAGCATCATGTCAATGAATAGAGCCAGAGGAATGCAGCCCGGATGTTTCTGATTCATGTTGAGTCTTAGGGGCCTGTTTAGAAGCCTGAGCAAGTGGCGTGAGACAAGACGTGTTTCCCAGTCTCTCTACATCCCAGACACTTGAAACAGAGCCCTGTTGTCCTCTCCTGTGGCTAACCCAAATCTTGGGGACTTTCTGGCTCACTTGTGAACCTCTCTAATCTTATATTGGTTTGTACTATCAAGCCACACAGGGACCATGATGTCTTTCACCACTGATGACTGTGGAGTGGGTGGGGGTATGAGTTCACAAGTGGCATGGAGGTGTGTGTTCATTGGACTCCTTTGTCCAGGCCAGTCTTCAAAAGTCAGTTCACTCTGCCCAGGCACTACCACCAACACCCCTGTGAAATGTGGAGCCATTCCCCAGGCCATCCTGCTTCCTGGCTTTGCCATCTCCAGAAGCAAACCATCCTATCTTCCAGACCTCCCCTTCCCACCTATTTATTCACACAAAAGTATTATTTGACCATCTGCAATGTGCATTGAGGTAACATCCTCCAGAGCCAGGCATCCTTGAGGCCTGCATCACAGGCCTGTGGTGCCAGTGAGCTAACAGAATGCCCAGAGAGGTCGCCCCAGATATGACATGTGCTACTTGGTAGGCCTTTGGGATTTCTGTTTTCTGTCCTGTATCACACAGGAGAAGAATGGAAAAGATGGTCTCTGGAAACCCTTCTCCTTAGGACATTCTGGGAGTCCCTCAAACACATTGTAGTCAAATTCCTTCCAACTCACTGCACCCCTACCAGACAGAGTAGAACTGCTTCATAGTGTTTCCATGACTGTGCATCGTTATGCCTGCAGACCACCTCATCTTTCTTCAGGGTGCCAGCTGGCCTTTGGGTTCCTTGCACAATTCTGAATTCACAGTGGCACCAGAGAACCGAATCAGAAATGAAAGGTTCCAAATGGAAAGCGCTGGAGCCAGGATGCATTGCTTTCTTGAGACTCTTCGAGACATCTTCTCTAAGAGAGGAGGCTATGGGTGGGAATCAGGAAGCATCTTCCTTGCTAAGGGAAGCCACAGAAGTTGCTAAGCATCAAGACCTTACTTAAAGCTCTTCAAGATTTCAGGGTAGCTCAGATTGTTTCCTGGGTCAAATCCATGCTAGTATTCAACAACTGCAATGAGACAAACTATGATTGCTTTTGCATTTTATAGACCAGTTGGTATGCTAATATATTCATGGGAAGACTACTCAGGGGCTGGGGGAAATCTTGGCTGCTACTCAAAACCATTCATCCCCAGGAGGCATGACCAGACCATTCCGTCTCTGGGTGGGGATGCAGAACATCAGGCTGCTGTGATCTCTCTCTTTAAAGTACTCACATCCCCATGGAAAAAACAGAAGCATGGCTGGTTCGGTGCAGTGTGAGGTGCACTCTGGTCCCCATGAACAGGAGGAAGGGCAGGTCCCCTTCAGGAAAATGGTGCCTCCAGATTTCCTGAGGCTGTTACGTGAAGGAAGAATTCACCAGTGGAACATGGTTGGGTTTCAAGCAAACATCGAACCTTAGGAGATGAATCCCGGAGTTAAGGAAAAGCAGGACCAGTCAATAAAGATGCACTCAATGGTTGCAACAATGGACTCAAGCAGAGGGACAATTGTGAGGATGTTGCCAATCCAGGTTTCTTTTTTATCATGAATGGGGTCTGACTCAATGGGACCTGATGACAACAACAGTGCCTTCTGGGGAGCTGGAAGCAGCTTGTTGCTCATTCAGTGGTGTCCCTCTGTGGTATGGGGCGGATAGTAAGGATACAAAGAGAGAGAACATGTAAAAGTGAACAGAGATCGAGGGGAAGGGAGTAGGTAGGAATGGTGCCGAAGTGATTAGAAAGGATCAGATCTTCAAAGATCCTTACAAGTCAGATTAAGGAGGCCCGACTTCATCTTGATGACAGTGGGAGCCATTGAGGGATGCCGTGGCTGAGTGAACTTGGTCCAGAAGAACAAGTAAATCTGTCTTGGAGAGAATACAGTCATAAAGCTCCCTAGAAACCGAGAAAGTGAGAGTCAGGTATGTGGGACATGTAATTAGGAGAAGCCAGTCCCTGGGAAATGATGTCATACTTGGGAAAATAGAGAGTCAGCAACAAAAAGGAAGACCTTCATGGTGATAGTTTTCATAGTGGCTACAACAATGATGATTTGTAGGTAGGCACGTGTTTGTTTTGTTGTTTATAGGGTCGCTGTGAGTCAGCTGAATGTCACGGCAATGGGTTGTTTGGCTATTTTGTTCTGTGCGGTGGATATTCAAATCATCCCAAACACAGTCTCATGGAAATTGTACCTTAATTTAAAATAAAGAACAAATTCCAATTGTGTTGTCTTGACTCACACTAGGCTTCTATCAAGCAAAACTTCCATCGGTTATCTATGGTGCAGATGACACCAAGCAGAGTACAGTGGTGACTTCAAAGTGCATAAAGTTATATGTAAAGCACATTGGGACACACCATGGCCCTTCCTGGCATAAGAAACAGCATGAGCTATATGGAACAGACTCAAGGATTGATTTTGAAGTCTGACATTCTAGCAAGATGAAATGTATCTACCTATTCCTCAATCTTTTTCTCTATGACTCTTGCATAATTATACTATCTAGTGTATCAGCACTTCCTTATGAAGATCAGGGATTGCCATCTTCAGTCTGGAAAATCATCACAACCAAACCAACATCATGACAAATGGAGAAAAAGATTGAAGTTGTCAAAGACTTCATCTAGCAAAGAACTGAAATGACACATTCCACTGGTCAAATCTGCTGTAGTGGTCTTTTTAAAGTGTTGAAAGCAAAATGGTACTGTGAGGACTAAGATTCACCCAACACAAGCCATGGTATTTTCGATTTTCTCATATATATGTGAAAGTTGGACATCAAGTAGGGAAGACAGAAGAAGAATCTGTGCTTTGAATTACAGTGCTGGAGAAGAATACTGAAAGTACTATGGAGTGCTGAAAGAACCAGCAAATCTGTCTTGGAAGACATACAGCCAAATTTCTTCTTAGAGGCAAGGAGAGCAAGATTCCATCTTATGTCCTTTGGATATGCTGTCAGGAGAAACAGATTTCTGGAGATGGACATCATCATGCTGGTAAAGTAGCAGAGAAGTGAGCGAGAGTAAAAAGAAGACTGTAGACAAGGTGAATTGATACCATGCCTGCATCAATGGACTCGAACAAAAGAACAGGTGTGAGAATGGCTCCGGACCGAGCCGTGTTTCATTCTGTTGGGCCCAAGGGTTGCAATGAGTCAGATTGGACTTGAGGCACCTAACAACTACTGTTTAAGGCCATTGAGGTGTTGAGGACATGCTCTGGGCTTGTGGTAAACTCCTATATTACAGGACAAAACTGCTATTTGTTGTAATTGTTATGGGAGCATACAAAAAGACTCTAGAACATTTATGAAAAGTACCATCATATCTTTATTCCATTTTCCCATCATCTTTTTATGTCCTTTCTTATCTCTGGGTCTTTCTTCTGTAATGCCACTGAGCGGGTTCAAACTACCAATGCTGAGGTTAGCAATCAAGCATAAACTCTCTATGCTACCTTTCAGGAATCTTACCAAGGAAGCAGTACAGGCATGAAGCGAGTCCAATATCTGATTTGGGTCATGAGTTAAGAACTTAAATGTAATTTAGCTATTCACATTATGCTCATTATTAAAATGAGTCACAGTGTTGGCACTTTGTTGACCAAAAATGCCAGTAGTGATGTTGAAGATGATAGCAAGGAAATATCCATCCTTTCTCATTACTGAAAACCAACCCATTGCCATAAAGTCAATTCCAGGTTAAAATGACCCTCTATAGTGTCTCAGAGATGCTAAATCTTCATGGGAGCAGAAAGTCTCATCTTTCTCCTTTGTAACAGTTGGTGGATTTGAACAACTAACCTTATGGTTAGCAGCCCACCACGTAACCCCCAGTCCCACTGGATCCCCTTCATTACTGATCATTGCTAGATACAATAAGATCTCTTATACTGAAACATCTCAAGTTTAGGAATCGTAATGCCATTTAGTTTGAAATTATTTTCTCCATGGCATCCAAACCAGTGTAAGATATGGTAATGGATAGTGAAAATCTGGTTGGGGTGGAGAGGGGTTGTCAAAGTGTGTTTATATATACACATAAATATGTGGGGTATTTTTTAACTCGATCAATTACTATCCCCACAATCAATCACATGGTCACTTTGATCTGTAAGTTGTCATAAGCTGCCCTTTAAAAATTGATCACCATGTCTTTATTCCTCACCAATCTTTATCTGGAAATACTGGCAAAACCTTTGCAGCATCAGAGACAGCTACATGCATGTCTCCACAGGAAGCCCCGTTAGTTGCTTACATCAAACCACACCAAAGTCACCTCCATCAAGTTGAGACACTCATGGTGACCCTGTAGAACAGGGTAGAACTGCCCCCGTGGGTTTTGGAGAAGGTAACTTTGGGGGGGGGGGCATTACTGCCCTCTTGTGGGAGTAGGAGGCCCAGCCTTGCTCCTGGAGAGCTGCTCTGGATTTGAACCACCAACCCAGTGGGCCGCAGTCCTGCACACAACCACTATGCCACCAGGGCTCAGACCAGGACAAGGTAACTTTTTAGGAGACTAGAAAAATCTCACCTTCCTCCTAAGGAGCATCTGGTGGTTTCTAACTGCTGACCTTGAGGTTTGCAGCTCAGCACGTAACTGCTACACCACCAAGATTCCACCAGGGCATGTGCGCCATGCACTAATGATAAAGATGACTTCATCTATTTATTCAAGTGTCTCAACTGTCACTTTCATTGGTAGCTCCTGGATAGTCAGTACTTTCAAGAAAAGTGTTTGAAAGCAATAATAGGGCATTTCTTTGTTCTGTGCACTTATCTTGTATATCCTTGTCCCTTGGACCACGCCTTCACCTCGCCCCCTCCCACCCCCAAGCTAATTTCAATTAGCTTGAAATTACTCGTATTTTGCTACATTCAAAACACCCACTGCCATCGCATGGATTCTAACCAATAACAGTCCCATAGAACCCCATAGAACTTCTAAGACTCCAATAATTACAGACTGGTCCAGCTCTCTGGCACAGAGCAGCTAGTGGATTCAAATCACCAACCTTTTGTTACTAACCAGAAGTTAAAACACTGCTTCACCATGAAGAGTTCCTAAATTCATAGCAAAAGCTAAACCAAGTCCAATGTTAGCTCATAGCACCCCTACAGGATAGGGTAGAACTACCCCCATCAGGGCTTCTAGATTTGTCAATCTTCAAGGGAGAAGACTTCCACATCTTTCTCTCATGGAACATCTGCTGGGTTATGACTGCCAACCTTTGGGTTAGCCATCAAGCATTTTAACCATTGGACCATCAGAACCAGTGAATTCATAGCAGCTATCATTTATCACGTCCACAAAGACTGATTAAATGCCAGCTCTCACAGTCAGTAGATTGGCACTAAATAGATTGCAGGGGACATGAGAGAATCAGAAGACAAGGAGAACCCTGATGGGCACTCACAGCTGACTGCAGGTTTGAAAAGAAGCAGGATCATCTTTGGAGGTTCTTGCTTAGAACTGTTCTAGCCTACAGCTCAGCCAAGAGATATGAACATCTCAAATGATTCTCAACACCGTGCTGAGTTCATCAGGGTGTAGGTCGTTCTACAGAATTGCAGATCTTAGGACAATAGCCGTTTTTGTGACACTGTATTTGCAGTCTTTGATTGAGTCCATAAACTGACATGGATGCTTTCTGCACAGTTTGAGAGATTTGGATGTTTTTTCTTCCCATTAACAAGTGCTTTCACCCCATACCAGATCCATAAAACTCTTTCTTGGTGCCACGGTGATTTGATCTGAATGCCAACAGAGAAAACTAAGTAGTGCCAGGCTGTTGCAAAAAGCAATAAAGAAAGAAGTCATAGAAATTTAAAACTGGGACACTTAAATCCATATTGGTTCCTGCCTTGCTCAATCCCATTAAAGTCTTCTGGCTGCCTGCAGTGCAGAAGCTAAACTCTGTATCTCTCCCGACCTTTTCATGCAAAACCTCCCTAGGAAGCTCTTGTTCTGGCTGATAGCTGACCTTCAATCCCCTGGACATCTTGAATGTTTAAGAGACTTTGTTTGTGGATGGAAAATTACATCTAGTCATTGCTCATAGTTCTAAGTCATAATGCATCTCAATGATTTGTGGTATATGCCTATCTTTACTCTCTTTTTGTTGTTGTTGTTGTTTTTGTTTTTGTTTGTTTGTTTGTTTGTTTTGGGGGGGAGTGGGCATCACTGCTCTCCAGCGGTGGGAGTAGGAGGCCCAGCCCCACTGCTGGAATTGAACCTCTGTCCCAGTGGGCCGCAGTCCCGCAAACAACCACTACACCACCGGGGCTCAGCCCTTTACTCTCTTTTTAGACATCTATCTGGTTTATTTTTGTCATTCAACTAATAGTTCTTCAATGCTTGTGTATAGTAGGCATTCGTTATTTTTTAATTTTTTTTCTCTTTATTGGTTCCACAAGGTTAGCAGTTCAAAACCACCAAATGCTCCCAAGTAGAAAGGTGAGGCTTTCCACGCCCATAAAGAATTACGGTCTTGGAAACCCACAGGGGCAGTTGTACCATGCCCTTTAGGTTTCCTATGAATCAGAATGAACTTGATGGAAGTGAGTTTCAATGGAGTTGAATTGCAAACCCAATCTGTGGTTTCTGCAGGTCTAGATAAGCACCCAACACCACCACTATTCAGTGCACGATCAAGTAGACTCTCTCACTTGGTCAACAGGTATATGTGATCTCAAGACCACCCTCTCACAGGACAAGGTCAACCATTGGGAAGCTGTATGGAACTCACATTCCCTGTATAGAGAGGAGTATTGGGCTAGGCAGGGGGTGTCAAACTCAATTAAAATGAGCAACTTTTATTTTGTTATTTTACTCCTCTTCAGCAGTTGAAGGGTTAACAGAAGAATTGTGTGTACTGTATTACCTCATTTTCCCTAAGTGCTATTTTCTTCATAACAATGCTTTTCTTTTTCTGTTTTAGCTTGTGGCCCACGGGTCACCAGTATGACACCCCTGGGCTAGGCTAACTATGCTCAGTTCTTTCCTCTAAATTTGAACTCATGGATAAGCTTCCATCATGCTTTTCCTGCCTCTTCCTTTCCCAGGTGGGGTAAGTGAAGAATGAGAAAGAGGGACTCTTACTTTAATGGGGTTACTCCTTATGAAAGGATACTCAGGACTGGGGAGATACATTGCCCCGTGGCACCATTTGACTGTTGTTTTGACACCAGCTGCTCACCTGTGCCTTTGCTTCTCTGTGCTTGTCTCCACTAACTAGTTTTCCCCTTCTACCAGACACTGAGCCCTTTGTGTTGGAGTTGAGTCAAGCCTATTCCAACAGCTACCAAACGCAGAGCAGAGGGCATTCCATAAGATCTTACAGCTGTGGATTTGGGGATACACATCACCAGGCCTTTCGACCCAGGTGACTCTGAGGGAGTTTGATAACCACCAACCATTCAGTTAGTAGGTGCTCTAGCCTTGTCATGGCTCAGCAAGCTCAGCTGTTGGAACCCATCAGCCTCTTCTTGAGAGAAAAGGGAGGTTTTCTGTGCCTATGAAGATTTACAGTCTCACATCCAAAGGGGCACCTCCGCTCTGACCTATGGAAAGTTGCAATGAGTCAAAATCAACTCGTGGCATGAAGCTGGGTTTGGGTTTGGGTTTTCAATCTCTGAGAGCTTATCTCTGTGTGTCACCAAGGGACTCCCTCTTCCAGTTCAATCTTCTTATTCTAAAGTCACTAACTCAGTGCCACTCCTTTCCGCATCCTCCCAAGCTTGTGCCGGATCATCTTTGCTTGACATGGCATCCAGCCCTAGCCTTCCTAGCCATCCTTGTCTTCCAACTACTAGAGTTTCCATGTGATGGGTGAAAAAGTGGATGGTTTCTCACAATTTACCCTGACCCGGAAGTGCCCCTGGGTGACACTATAGCAAGGGCCTGATCCCGACTCCAATTGACCCTATAGGACAGGGTAGAAACACCCCTGTGGGTTTCTGAGACTGTACCTCTTTTTTTTAATTCCCCCCAAAATTTATTGGAAGGTAATAAAGATATAGCATTCTATTGTTCACTCACATCGAGCTGTATTATACAACTGCAACCACAATCAATTTCAAAATCTTTTCTTTCTTCTTAAACTCCTTAATATCATCTTCCCTCTACAAACACACACCCTTTACCCCACTATACCCCCCAGGAACCTTTACTTTACTCATCAATCCCGGGTTTCATATACAAAAAAAAAAAAAAAAAACCACCTAACAAAATATATCAGAGATAAATCCTAGTATGAAGACAAAGTCGAGAGAGAGAGAATGTGGAAAAATAGATAAGGCCCACAACATGTACTGGAAGTATCACCTGACAAACTTTTAACCGTTGAAGTCAGGTTGATCATTTTGATCTTCTATAATTATAATTACCTCTCCAATGCACTCTGTTTTCTAACCAGTTTATTCCCATTCCCCTTATGTAGAGAGGGAAATCCCTTTATAGGAGTAGAAAGCGACAACTTTCTCCTTCAAAGCAGCTGGTGGTTTTGAACTGCGGACCTTGTGGTACCAACTAGTCACTACTCCCCTCCTGGACCTCATTGACAGTACCACGACTTGCTGAAAAGTTGATCATTTGAATTAATTCAGAGACACCTCGGAAGACAGGCCCAGGAATCTGATACAGAAGATCACTGCCTTGACAAAGCTGCAGTGCAGTTGCGCAGTGCGAGATGTGAGTGCACTGTGAGTCTGCAGGGACTCAGGAGCGACAACCACAGCCCGGGACTCATCGGCATATTTGAAATCTAGAAATGAGCAAGAGAGTGACGGCGGCCTTTCTCATGGACTGGTTAGACCACCAGAGTTAGCAAAGAGACCGCAGGCAATTCCTGTCCAATCTGGATACTGGCTCAGGTGGACTGATGACTCCCCAAAGTGCATTTGACACCCAAGAGATCTCCCCTGCACTGACTCCAAACCAAACCAAACTCATTGTCACCGATTTGATTCCAAATCAGAGCGACCCCGTGGGACAGGGTAGACCTGCCCCTTCCCCTGCCCCTGCCCCAGTGGGTTTCCAAAATGGTACTTTTCCCAGGAGTACAAAGCCTCGTCTTTCTTCTTGGGAGTGGCTGGTGATTTCAGACTGCATCACCCAAGACCTGATATTAAAATATGAATTTAGAATGCAAATGTTCCTAATGCAAATGGTTACTCTTACAGGTTTTGTCTACTCTCATAATCTTTTATTTTTCCTTTTCTTTTCTTCTAAACATCTTCTTGATCATTAACCTCTCTGGCCAAAGAAGGGGCATGGGGGACATTAAGACTTTTCCAGAGTTCTGTCATCAAAGATATCCACCCACAGCTTGCAAAAACAAGAGGGAGTGCTGAGGGTTATAAAACATGTGCTTGACAGCCGATATTATCCACTAGCGAGACATTGTTCCTATCTCCCCATCCTGGAATTGCACAAATGATCGCCCTGGTTATGCATTCAGACATGCTCACAATGGCTGGGGCGAGGGAGGGGGGGTGGCGGCAGGAGGGGATGACTCCCTTGGATTGCAGAAGATCCTTCACCTCCAACAAATTCATCATCATGCAAAGTGCACGCTGTAATGAACCCGGGGAAAAAGAAGGCACCTCCACTATATTGAGCATGTCTGGTGGGGTGCTAGTCATCTCAGAAACAACAGTTAGAGAATGGTAGAACAGATTCTGCCTTTCAGATCCATTTCGCAGTACCAAATCACCCATGGCGCCACCATCTTCTGGGTAGTTGGATATGCAAGTCTTGTTTGGGTCAGTTGATGTGCCCCCCCCCTCCTCCCCCAGCTGCTGGACATGCAACCAAGTAGCAGGATGGATTTTTCAGAGAGTCTGTCAGGATATAGGCAGCCCGCATGCTCCCTCTAGATGTCAGGAACACTAGGAAGTGGGAGTTTTGTTCTGGTTTGTAAGAGTTTCATGTCAGTGCTGCATCTGTGAGGACACTTGGGAGATAACACAATGTTGCACTCCATGGTGAGCAGCAGCAATCTCAACTCTATTGAGCAGGAATGATTTAAACCTACCAAACACCAGTCAGTTTATAGAGATACTAACCATGGTAAGTGTTGGACTGCTGTCCACCATGATGGGGCTCTAAACCACCAGCTACACTTAGAGAAAAAGGAGGCTCTCTGCTTCTGTACGTATTTACACTACTCAGAAACCCTCTCTAGGGCTACTATAGGTGGGAGCTAGACTGATGACATTGAGGGGGTGGGGGGAGCTGTTAGAGAGATAGAGGGTTAATATCCATGTACCGTGCTCAATAACTTACTGTCATCATTAGTTCTCACTCACAGAGATCCTATAGGATGAAGCAAAGTTGCCATTGCAGGCCTGTTAGACTCTAAATGGGAGTAGAAAGCATCATCTTTCTCTCTTAGAGCAGCTGGTGAGTTCAAACTGCTGACCTTACAGTGAGCAGCCCAATGTGTAACTATACCATATGGCTCCTTGTGATACAGAGTGTGCAGCCTCAAAAACTCACTACCATGGAGTTCATTCCAATTCACAGTGACGCTATAGGACGGAGTAGATATGCCCCTGTGGGCTTCTGAGCCCATAGCTCTTTATGTGAGTAGAAAGTCGATGGTGGTTTCAACCTACTGACCTTGTACTTAGCAGCCCACTATGTAACCACTACAACAGCAAGAATGCATATAGATAGTGACTAGCTATCAATATTGATGTAGTTACAGGTATAGACTAGAATGCTTGCCTGCTGGCTGGGAACAATTAATGCATGCCACTGATAATCAAAGGGATTGAAGTTCACCCCTACTCAGAGGCACCTTGGAAGAAAGGCCTGGTGATCTTCTGAAAAAGCAGTGGCTGAAGCCTGCTGGTGCACAGCTTTGTTCTGCCACATATTAGACAGAGGTGCGTCACAGCTAACTCGATGGGCTCGTAGATTCTCTCTAGTTATAGACATGAAGCCAACAAAGGAATAAGCCAGCTGTTCTCCTGTTCATTCTAATCCTGTTTGCAAAGTAAAATATTTTCCTGCCTGGACCATTCTGGAAGTGGATCATCAGGCCTTTACTCTATGTGTCTCTGGGTGGAGTCAAAGAGCCAGTCTTTTTCACCACTCCAGGATGCTGTCTATAGATGCTGTTGTGTGTCATAGATTAAATTGCAACTCATAGCTTTCCACGAAGTATAGATGTAAGAGTGGTTATATATTGAGCTGCTCACTGAAAGGTCAACAGCCTAAACTACCAGCCATGTTCATAAGGATTTACAATCTGGGAAACCCTCAAGGGAAGTTCTACCCTGTCCTACAGGAACCCTGTGGGTCAGGATCAACTCAATGTCAATGAGTAAGTGAGCCCATGTATATTAAAAAATAAGTTATTACAGATTGACATGTAGATACACAGAGACAATGATGTGGAGAAAGAGCTAGGCACAGGAAGGGTTCTTATTTTCTTGAGGTGCTCTGATTAGAATTCAGTTGTGAAGGAACCATATTACTCCCTGTTCCCACTGGGCCCATACCTTAGAGGATGGAAAGACATTTCTAAGGGACAAGAATGGTCCAGGGACCAACCAAAGCCAAGGTACCTAATTCTTGTTTGAACCTTAACTTCATCTCAGACCTACTAGAAGTGATACTTTAGGGAGTGAGACATGGAAATGTATACCTCCCCAGATGGACTCTGTTTGAGAACTAGTGATAAATACCAATGGGATTGTAGGGCATGCACCTCACCAGTTTGATCTATGGAAGTCAGAGAAAGGCTCCTTTCTTTCCAAAGTTTGGAATAGAAAAAGGGGCATCATTAAGATTCTTATGAGAACAAAGACAGACATGAAGAGTGTCAAGAGGGAGAGGCTAGAGAGCCCACATGTCAGTTACCACATACCGGCCTAAGTGACCCAGGGACTTCCTCATATAAAAACAAGCCCAGGGCTTCCTCCACGTTTAATTGCTCCCAATTTAAGAACAGACTAGATTTTCTATAGGTCTTGGCATGTCTATGAACTGCAGGCGTGGGTTTCACTTTCCCTTCCTGGGTCTACTTAGTGCTACAATGACCATTGGAATCTGAGTGGGTCTTTGACCCCATTTCAAAATCTGCATCTTGAATCTAGAGTCTTACATGTTTCGGTCTTGCTTTTGTGTGCCCTCGAGACAAGGACAATTCATAGGCCCCCGTCAGGATGAAGAATTGCTCCACAGAGGTTCCTACGCTGTAATCTTTAAGGAAGCATGTCAACAAGTCTTTTCCCCTACTGAGCCACTGGCTGGGTTTAGACCAACACCACTTTGTGTGCTGGTGATCGCTCAACTATTGCATCGCCAGGGTGTCTACTACCAAATCCCCAACTTCACGTGGGTGCTCTGACTTGGGGGTGGCAGTCATCAATGGAGTAGTTTGTTGTATATTTTCTACATTGTACCACCGTTGGTTAGTCAGTTGACCATAGTGTAACGGTTTGCATGTTGCTGTGATGTCGGACAAGTTTAAGTAGATCTTTCTGACGTGTACAAAAGCCCTGGAGATCTACTTCCAAACTTGCTGTTGTTGTTAAATGCCACCAAATCAGTTTTGACACAGCGTGACCCTGTGTACCACAGAACAAAGCACTCCTCGATCCTGCACCATCCTCCCGGTTCTTCCAATGCATGAGCCCATTGTTGCAGCCTGGATGTCAATCCACCTTGTTAGAGGCCTTTCTCCTTTTCACTGTCCCGCTTCTCTACCAAGCACGCTATCCCTCTCCATGGATTGTTCTGTCCTGATCCGTTCAAAGTATATGAGATGAAGTCTCACCATCCTTGCCTCTAACGAGCACTCTGGCCCTATTATTTCCCAGACTGATTTGGTGGCCCATTTGGCAGTCCATGGTAGTTTCAAGATTCTTCACCAGCACCATTCTTCTTCAGTCTTTCTTACTCAAAAACTAACTAGTGAAAACTCAAGTCTCACAATGGACAAATCCTCCACTGAGCACGGTATGGCTCAGGATCAGCCCGCATTTCACTGTGTACCATGTCACGATGAAGTGGACACCAATGCAGTCATAGCTAATAACCATCTTGTGTCTTCAGAATAGAACAGAAACATGTCTGCTTTGTCTCAAGCATCCCCATGGCTGCTCAGATGATGCAGAACCAGGCATTGCTTCATTCTCTTGTATGTGGAATTGTCATGAGTCAGAACAAACTCAATGACAATTGACAACAGCATACAGAGGACTTATGGGCTGACAGGGTGAACCCCCAACACCTACCACCTGAGGGTACTTGTCTACACTGAGTGTTACCCTCCTCTGAATAGTACGTTTGCTCCAGATGCTGGCTTACTGGACTCCATTTAAGCAGGAGTATATGCTGTCTTGATTTACTTAAATTGGATCTTTGTCTGCCTTGACTTTGTCTCCTTGGAGTTACACTCTCATTTAAAATGTATTTGTTTGTCCTTATTTCTTTGGCTGTTGTTGTTGTTCTTATTGTTGTTGTTGTTTGGGGGAGGAGAGTGCTTCCAGTGTTCGGTGGACCCTATCTGTTTGTAAGGATGGTGTTTGTTTCTATAAAGGGCCTGTCCCATCTGACCTCCATCATCTTTATGGCTTTGTATGCTGTCACCAAGGCTCAGGCCTGACCACGGTTTGTTATGTTTTGACAGGAGCTTGTTATAAAGCCGGGGAGCATGTCTCAGCCTTTGCCTTGCCAACTTTCTGCTTTACGGGAGCTATAAACCCAGGCAGCTAAAATACTCCCTGAAAAGAGAGCGAGAGTGAGAGCGAGAGAGAGAGAGAGAGAGAGAGAGAGAGAGAGAGAGAGAGAGAAAGTTTGATAACAAAAGCGTGGGGTTGGGGAAAAGAGGGTGAGAGAGAAGAGAGGAGGGAGAGCATTTTGAAGAGATATTATTAAAGTAGCAGAGTACATAATAGCAGTCATTCAAATGTGAATCATGAAAAGGAAATACAGAGTTTCCTAAGATTTGAGAAATAATTGCAAGAAGCCTGTAGCAATGTACTTCTGGATCAGGCTGGGATCTGGGGTGAGGTGGGAACTAGTGCCTAGTGAACGCAACCTTTCCTGGGTGGTGCTAAAGAAAGAGAAGAGGGGTACACCTGTCTGAGTTCCCTGAATTCTTTGAAAGGTCTTCTTAAAAGTTCATTTAGATTCACCTTGTTTCACTTTGTGGCCTCCAAAATCTGAACTCATTAAAATCGAGTCAATTCCAATGGTGGCCCTAGAGGCCAGGGTTGAACTTCCCTTGTGGGTTTCTGAGGCTCTTTATGGAAGTAGGAATCCTTATATTTTTCCCACTGAGCAGCTGGTGGTTTTGAACTACAAGTCTTTGGGCTAGCAGCCCAACATGTAACCACCATACTTGAGCAGGACGCTAACGTCTATGTCTCTGTTTTTCTAGCACCATGGTTATTATCATCATTAGGTGCTGTGGAGTCCTTTCCCACTCATAGTGACCCTATGTACAGAAGCATCACCCAGTGTTGTGACATCCCCATAATTTTTCTGTTTGAGTTCATTGTTGTAGCCACTGTCTCAGTCCAATTTGTTGAAAGTCTTCCACTTTGCTTCTGCTCCTGTATTTGACCAAACATGATGTCCTTCTCCAGGGACTGATCTCTCCTCATAACATGTCCAAAGATGAAGATTCCACAAGCTTCTTTATAAGAACTGTTCTGACTGTACTTCCTTCCAGAGAGATTGCTTTGTTCTTCTTGCAGTCTATGGTAGTTCATCCTTCTTCTCCAACTTCACAATTAAAATGCATCCATAGATTTTCCTCTAATCTTTCTTATTCCTTGTCCAACTTTCATGTGATTGAAAATATCATGGCTTGTCACATACACCTTAGTCCTCAAAATAACATCTTTGCTCTTTAATAATTTAAAGAGGTCTTCTGCAGCAGGGTTGCCCAATGCAATCTGTCGTTTGATTTCTTGACTCTTGCTTGCATGAGCACTGGTTGGGGATCTAAGCAAGGTGAAATCCTTGACTTCATTTTTTTCTACATTTATCATGATACTGTTTACCGGTCCAGTTATAAAGGTTTTTGTTTTGTTATGTAAAGGTGTTTGGCATTTACACAATTTCATGTCAACTTGATAAAAGAATGAAGGAGTGGAGTCTAGTTTGTAAATCAGAGTCTGATGATCCCTTACTGTGGACATGGCCTTCTCATGAAGATTCTGGGAACTTCCCCTCTTGATTCTTCCATCAGAAGAGGTGGGTCTCTTCTCTCTCTCTCTCTCTCTTCTCTTCTCTTCTTCTCTCTCTCTCTCTCTCTCTCTCTCTCTCTCTCTCTCTCTCTCTCTCTCTCTCTCTCTCTCTCCCTGATTCACATAGCTGTTGACAAGCCACATGGAGTCATGTTGATGTCAGTCAGTGCTCTGGAGATGCATCCACTGCCATTGGACCCACAGGACTTTCCTCCTGCCATCCTGTGCTCTTTCTGCATTTGGCATCATGGCATATGCTGTGTGAATCTAAAGAGGATGCCATGGGCTAATGTTGGACTTATTGGCTATTATTGAATTTATGGACTTAATCTAAACTGGGCTGGCATGTTTTATTGATGCATAATTGCTTCTTGATATAAAGTTCTCTTTCATATATATCTATCTGGATTTGTTTCTCTAGTCAACCTGGATAAGCACAAGGTAGAGTCCATCTTAACATTAACAGCTCCCTTTCCCACTGCTTACCCAAACATTTTGCTGTTTCTGTACCTTGAGTGTCTTCCTTTGTTTTCTGCCCTTGCTTCCATTTTTGCTATTCCTTTCTTTCTTTATAGCCACCCTGCATCCAGCATGCACAGGTTACCAGGTATCTGCAAGTTATTTAATCCTCTTGCCAACCTAGTAATATTAAGAATAAAATAACTAACAATTGTCAATATCTTCACCTAAGCTGATGTAGAGTTCAGTCATTCAGCAGACACATTTCCAGCAACACTATGTGATTTCTGCGAGTCTTTCTTCTGAGAAAGTTGCCCAAAGCAACATGATTTGATTACTCACTCTAGGAACTTGTGTGGCAAAAGTGGGAGTGCTCAGAAAGCCTGTGGACAAATTCCATTAGCTGTCCAATCTATTTTTTCCATGAACTTTTTGGGAACCTCTTGTATGCAAATACAGGTAATACTCTATTTAGGACTGGATTGATGAATACAGAGTGTTTGTTTTGAGTTTCCCCATGAGCCTCTGGCCACATGGTCATCAACCAACCAATACAGCATCTTGTTATGTGTTTCTGTTTAAGGATACCTTATTTAATATTTTTGTTTTTGTTTTAGTTTGTTTGGTTTTTTTTGTTTGTTTGGTTGGTTTTTCTGGAGGGGCATCACTGCCTCTGGTGGTCGTGGGTGCTACCCAGTGCCGCTCCTGAGAGGCGCCACTGGATTTGAACCGCCAAGCCTGCGGGACTCAGCCCTTATTTAATATTTCTGTGGTTGGTTTATTGACATTGAACTCATTGTCATTATCACTATAACTCATGCCTGCATGAAGCTCATTTAAAGCATGCATTTATTCTGAGAGGTCACATCAAGGCCTTCTTGCATTGGGAACACTAGGCCATACTGCCAAAGGACACTGGGGGCTACCTCACAAAGTACTGATGTTAGAGTAACAAGTCAGCTTTTTGAAGCATCTTTGATCATTACAATACATTTGGTGAGATTTTACCACAGTGTGAACACCATTTCCCATGCAGTCAGCCCTTGGATTGTGAATCAGTTCCTTTCCTAAATCTGTGGAATTTATATGCAAATTGCAACATTAGGTACAGTTCATATCTAACATCAGTTCCATATTTGATTTAGTATAGAGTGTACTTTTCAATGAGTAAAAATCATTCCAGAAACACTTCCCGATCTACTGAAACTTCTTTTATGTAACCATATGGCAATTTTATTTTGATACATGTCAAAAAGTAGTGCCCATTTGATATTATAAACCTCCGCATATAACTCTGATTTTTTTATATGATAAACTGCAAAGACTGGGACTACAGATGTATATTGTGCAGGCTATTGCCTAAACAGACATGATGGGACACATCAATATAAATGATGAGTAAGAATAAATATTATGGAAAGTCAGGGCATGGCGATAACGTTTGACCTGAGGTGTGGATTACAAGTGACTTTCTGTCATCTTTATAACATGCCTATGACCTAGGTAACATTCTCATTCCAATTTTGCTGCTGAGAAATCCACGGCCAATGTGGTTAAGTAACGTGTCCAAGGTCACACAGCTTCTGCTTAGCAGAGCTACTACTTGGGATTCAAGTTCAGCAGGGAAGTTCCAGAATCCCACTGTTCATTCCATAGGCCACTCCTGGGAAGTGGCTAGGCCCAGTGAGGTATGAAAAGAAGATGTCAAGGTCATCCCTTGGTCTCATTAAGTTCATGTGATTAGCAGAAAAGATGGAGGTGGGACCCTGAGAGAAGGCAGAGCTGTTCCCATGCCTGGGCCTTCTGTTCCAGGTGCATGTGGTCCAATGTAGGCCAGGGCATCCTGTTTCACCATCAGAGACTCTCTTCTTCGATCAGAGTCAATAAAGTGCCCTGGGAGACCAGTAGTGTCATTTCACATGAGCTCTCTCTTGGGCAAAGGAGGTTTCATAATTTCTAAGGAAGGCCAGCTCAGGTTAGGTGTCCTCAGGTACCGGTCAAAGCCAGGGGACTGTCATGGTACTTCCCCGGTGAGACATAGGTGAGTGTGTTCACTCTGAGTCCAATGGTGTATGAGTCCAGAACCGCTAGAATACTGGAGGCTTCCTTCTCTCATTGAAATCCTCAGGTTTTACTGAAATCTTCCCTTCTTGCCCCCTACCCCCTTTTCACCCCCAAGTTTTCCCACATTTTATTTGGGTTGCCTTTAACATCTCACTGCCTGCACAAGCTCATACAGCATTGAACTCGCTATTGGACTGGTTATTTCCCTCCTTTGGAGACACCAGCTAAGGGTCAGAAGCACAACCCTCAGTGGACTACTGTGGAATGTGAATTTGATCCTCTTGGAGGACCACTCATTTCCAAGGACATTTGCTTCTCACTAAAATTCCAGGCCCCTGGAATGCTGGCCTGGTATGCAAAGGGAAGCCTGCTTTATGTTTGTTTTCAAGAAGTGTGCTTTTGTTGACTGAGTCAGACGGTAGTCGAATTGTGTACAGACGCACCATAAGGGAGAAGCACATCAAAAGTAAGCAGTCTCCTGTGAGAAGCTTCTTTGCCTTGCAAAACTCAAAATTAACTATAGTCCCAAAATGTGTCTTTTCAAATGATGGGTCCCTAATCCATAATTATTTAGCTTAGTACACTCAGGTGTGAGCATTACAGATATGGGGCCATAAAACCTGATTTTCCACTGCCTGCCTGTGGATTTGGCTGCATTCAAAACCCATGTGTGTGCAACTGGGTTGAAGTTGGCAGACTCTCCAGGTAAATATGCCAAGTCCATAGCCATTCACTTGCTAAACATCTCTTCAGTAGTTATTTACATGATGACTGTAAAAGTGACTCTGAAATTATCAAGACCTGTGCCCTGCCCACAGGGAATGGCATTCCTTAAGGGACAGGGAACATAGTAGCAGAAGTACCGAAAGGTAAGGCCCACAGGTTATGCATGCAGAGCTGTGGCTGTTTAGATTCACAAGACCCACATCTTTCAGAGTAATACTGCCTTTCAGGGGGGTTTCAATGACTATAATCTTTCACAAGTAGATCAGCTGACTTTGCTTGGATGGTGCTTCTAGGTAGATTTGAACTGCTAGCCATTCAGTTAGTAGCTGTGTATCTAACTGTTCACATCACCCCAAACCAAACCCAAACCCAAACCCAAACCCATTGCCAGCAAGTCCATTCTACTTCAGAGCTTTCCATGAGTGATAGAGTAGAACTGCCTAGAGGGTTTTCTTGGCTGTTACATTAACAAGAGCAGATGAGCAACCTGCCTCACACTGCAGCGTTCAGTGGGTTCCAGCTCCTTGCTTTTGCACTTGACCACTAACCTGAAGAAGGTAGACTGTTTGAAAGTACCCAGGCTCACTGCCAAAGAAAGGCCTGGTGACTGGTGGAAGCAAAGTTGTAGACCAGGAAACCCTGCAGAGTACAGTAACATGTGAGCTTCTTAAGCTGGAATCCAAGAAACAGACTTGGTTGAAGGTCCTTAATGCAGAGCCCATGGTTTCTTAGTGAGAGCTCTTACGCGAACATACAGAGTACTAACTAACCAAACCAAGGAATTTGCAATGCCTTATATGCATGTGAAAGTTGGATGTTGAATAAGGAAGACTGAAGAAGAATCAAGGAATTTGAAAAGCATCTTCTGCCAAAAGAAAAACCATATCTCTTTGGGAAGAAGTATATTCAAAATGCATTTTCAAATGGAGGTTGGTAGACTTCCTCTCATTTGTTTTGGACTTGTTAGCAGGAAAGACCAGTCCCAGGGAAAGGACATCTTGCTTTGTAAAGTAATAGAACAGTGACAGAGAAGCAGATTTTCCATGTGACAGAGGCAACAATGGGTTTAACCACAACAATTGTGTGGATGGCACAGCCCTGGGCAGTGTTTTCTTCTGTTGTGCATATGAATCATAACCAACTTGATGATGCCTAACAAAAACAACAACTCACCGGTCTTCGTGGACTTCCAAAAGAGCAAACAAACCAGTCTTGGAAGAAGTATACTCAGAATACTCCTGGGACGTGAGACCTAATTCTACACACTTTAGACACTTTGTTAGGAGAGACTAACCCTTGAAGAAGGAGATCATGCTTAGTATAGTGATGGAGAAACAAAAAAAAGAGGAAGGGCCTTAATGGGATGGCTACAACAATGGGCTCAGGCATAGAACTTATAATGAAGACGGTGCAAGACCAGGTGGTGTTTCATTCTATTGTACACATGTTGGAACACCATAGTATCTACCAACAACAGTAACCAATTTCTGACAGATGGATTCTAACTCCAGGCAGCTCCATGTGTCTCTGAGTAAAAGTTTGCTATTCTGGAGGTAATAATAATTAACATCTATTATATGCTTAACATGGTCAGTCTTTGTACCAAACACTTAGCCTATGTGATCTTGTAAGTAGTTCTAAAATCTTACTGACCTGGCTATCACTTTGTTCCCATTTGACAGATGAAGAAACTAAGAATTGCTCCTGACCACAGAGTGAGCAGATGACACAGTTGACTAAAGAACCTGGAGGTTTCACTGCAAAAATTTACTGCCATAGCCACCTTCAGAGAAAGGGGGGGGGGGAAGGGTGATTATCCGGCAGATGACATGTACTGTCACGGAGACATGAAGTTGCCTGGGAGTTCATTGAGAAAGGGAAGCAAGGTTGGGCCATCCTGCAGACGGTTTTGTTGAATGGGAGTCAGTAATGATCTTAGAAACCTTTCAGGGAGTACGTGAGTTGAGATTCTCTGCTCCCATTATGATTTACCACCTTACTGCCACTGCCTCGGAGTCCATCCCGGTCCACAGTAAGCCTATAGGGCAGCATTGAACTACCCCTGCGAGTTACTGCAGCTGTAAAGGTTCACAGGAGTAGCAAGTCTCACCTTTGTCCCTCAGAGTGGTTTTCAGATTTGAACTACTAGGTCAGTGCCTGGCAGCCCAACAAGTCGTCCATTTAACCCATCAAGGCTTCTCAGGGTTGCTTCCACACTGTCCTGTAGGGTAGGGAGGAATCGGAATTGGCTCAGTGACAGTGAGCTTGGTTTTCAATTGTCAGTCTGGGCTAGTTTTCCCCTTGGGTCAAATGAGTGGATTTGGGATGAGAAACTCCAGGAAACTGCAGACCCCCTGAAGGTGTGCGGAGTGCACAGATCGTGCAAAGCATTAACCACATGAGCTGATGTCTCCAAAATGAATCACTGAATGTTGCCATCTACATGAATCAACTTTGCGAGGAATCCATCTTGCGATCCAAATGGCAACAAAATGCAAAGTCCGCAACTACCCGTGGTGTCAGAGTTAAAAGAAGCACAATCTGAGCAGACAGGGGACCAAAACAGTATCATCCCTTTGAAGGGCATGGTACTGCTACCCAACAAAATCAAATAAGTATCGAACCTTCTTGGTGTCTACCCTGTTGAAGAACATTGTGAACGCCACCTGTAGGTCCTTCAACATTGCTGCCGGGATGGTTGGCGGCCATCGGGTTGCCTCTGACTCAAAAGTGACCTTCAAAGTGTTCATGAAAATACAGAAGGCAAAGACCACTCACTTTCCCCATGGCCATTTGAACTCCCCTCATCTCAGAGAAGGAAACATGGATGTGGATGCTGTGGGTGAGTCCCTTCCTGGTGGAAGCTTCTGTGACAGTCCAGCTCATGGAGGACTTCCCTCCTTTTCACTGACCCTCTACCTGACTACGCGTAATGTCTTCTTGCAGAGATTGGCCTTTCATGATGCTGTGTGCAAAGTCTAACTGACCCCATACCAGCCATATTCCACATTATATAGCATCCCAACTTGATTTGGTCTACTGCCGACTTTTCAGGGGAATAAAACATATATTCAACAATGAGAAACTTTCATACAATAGCCCATAATCCAGGATATGGAGGTATTCTGCTTTGAACCTACCCCCCCCCAATTCCCCCAATATATTCTTGTGATCCACTTTGGGAAACTGAGATAGAATAGGATGCTGGGGTTAAAGTGAGTGAACCAACCTCATTCATGTTGAGTTATAGCTCAAAATATATATTCTTGAATGATTCAAGGTAAATTCCTGTTGAACATGGATACATTGAATATGATAACTTATCTAAATTAGGAAGAAGCCAGATACACTAAATGATTCATGCTGCATGGAAGCATTTCTATGACTATCAATCTGTAATAAAAATGTTCTACTAAACTGATAACAAAGATGGCCTGGTTGGGGAAGGAGCTTAAAAGGCAGTAAGGCAGAAGGCTACAAGGTGCTCAGAGGATCTTTAAGCAGATCGTTGTTATTTTTAGGTACTGTTGAGTCGTTTCTGGCCCATAGTGATGCTACCTACAACAGTGACATACTGCCCAGTGCTATTGTCCCTATGTTTCAGCCCATTGTCACAGTCATGGTGTCAACCCCGTCTCTTCAGGGACCTTCCTCCTTGTCCCTGTTCCTCTGCCTTACCAAGCTTGAGGTCCTGGTCCAGGCGCTGGTCTCTCCTGGTAACTTCTCCAAAGTATGTGAACCATGATCTCACCAGCCTTGCTTTCAAGGAGCACGCTGACTTCAACATCTTGGTGACGGAGGTGGGAGGAACCTGAGGAGCAGGGAACTTTTCTGTTCCATGTCCAGAAGCAGGCTCTCCTTTCTTGATGTCTCCTCCATTGAGAAATTAAAACGATGTGCATGCTCAATGGACACTGACTGCCCCCTGACCTCATAGCAGCACCACCTGAGAGGAAGGTAGAATGTGAGATCTGACTCTGTCTCTGGGGAGGAGAGGGATCAAACCTGGAAACAGCTGTAAGCCTCCGGCACGGTATTGTGATCTCTTTTGGTAGCAGAATGACTCATTTCATTAAAACGGAACAAAATTAATTTCAAATGTGGACATCTATTGTTTAAAAGCAACAAGGAGTTCTATTTTGTTGCACCCTACTCCCAAATAGCTGTCATTGTATTAGCTGGCTGCCAGATTCTTCCTTAAAATGAAGGTGTGGAATTTAATCACGGATAACCTAATTATGCTTATTAAATAATTGCTAGCATTTTCGATTTTGTTCTTCCCACATATGTTAAGTGCTGTTCATAATCACTAATCAGGAGCTGATCAGCATTACCTCAAGTGGAGATCATCCCTACTTGAATCCAAGAAACATTGCCAAACATAGATACATATATATTTTTTAATGTGGAACAATCTAGGGGCACATTTCAAAACTTTCAGACACCACTGAACAGGCTTCATTTCCATCAACGTTTGGCTTGGCTTATATGGATGCATGGGTGATTTCAAATGGCATGTGCCAGCAAATATATCATCCACATCATTTCTTTCTCTATTAGTAGTATATCTATTTACACATCAGCACCATGCATTCATTGATTTCCACATCCAGGTAAGTCTAGACTCTAGAGTTTAATAAGGTTCTGTTTACAACAGCTACAACTCAGGAGTCTAATTTCTCTTTGGGCTTTTGAAGTACTGCCGCATTAGAAGAACTGCATAAAACCCCCATATTGGAAAGTCAATTTATCAGGCAGTTCTCGTGTCTGAAATAATTCTAAAAGCCCAAGAATCCAAATTATTCCAAACAAATTTCACCTAGTTAAGGTCACATATATATGGTTACTTCTTTTCAGTGGGTTGGAAATCAACAATTAAGCAGTTGCCACATGCTGAGCATCAACTAGCAAGGGTAGTTGTGTCCTCAGAAGCCTCTGTTTTGAGTGGGTCTTTGATAGCCACCATCTGGATAGTCACCACCAAGTTTACCACTGAGAACTTGTCTGCCGCCACCCACTGATTTCGGACACGTGTGCAGACCCATACTGCTTGGAATAAACCAAACAATGGGTGTATGCACTGAAACAAAGGAAATTCTACTTGGTTAGTAGCTACAGGGGAGACTGCCTATCCCACAGTCAGAAGATGGAGACCCCCAACTGCTCCTTATGAAAAACATGAAGCTTTCTGCTTCTGTGAAGAGTCACAGTCTTAGAAGCCCACCTGGGCGAGTCTACCCTGTCTTATAGAATCACGAAGAAGCTGTAATGAACTCAGTGGTGGTGAATTTGCATTTTGATAGCGTGGCCATGAACTGAAGTCCTAGCCATATGACTTTTAAAAAAATTGTCCTTCTATCTTGACTATCGAATGTGTACATTTTCTGGAGCTGGACACATGGTGAAAGGTTTAGCGTTAAAGTTCGGAAAGCTCAAACTTTTCTCCACTCCACTCTTCTTGTGTCTTGAGACCTGTGAGAGCTGGGAATAGGCCGGGCTGCCTTGTTTCTCCAGAACAGAAACCGTGTTCTCTTTTGATGTTCTTTGAGTTAGGAAATAAAGAGACTTCAGAAGAGGAAGCCGGTCTGAGGTCCCACAGAGAAATCAGAAGAGGCCAGATCAAGGTCTAAGGGTGGTGGAGTAAGGTTTCCCAATTCCTTATAGGGCAGCTCTTTCTACCCTGAAAGAATCAGCAGGTGTGTTGTCAGGATGGCTGAATTTCACAGCTTTCCCACCTCTGGCAGAGTGTCTGTTGTCTTACCCCATACCTGTCCTTTGAATTAGTCAAAAGTCTGTGAGCTTCCCTTCTCAGACAGGTTGCTGCTGCACTTGGGTGTTGGTTTTTACTGGTTTTCCTGTATTATTGGGGGGGGGGGCGCGGATGGGACAAAATCATGATGCTATACAGCTAGCTATGCGACCAAGAATTTCAGTTGTGTGGCAGAGGTGATGACAAAACATGGGACTGATCCAAGCACGTGTGTTTGTGGTGACCCTTCTTATGTAAAAATTCCTTGGCCTGCAGAGTGAAATATTTCCTCCCTTTGTCTCCATGTCGATGGCCTATGGGTAGGACCCCACAGAGCAGATGCCAAATCATTGAATTCCTCGAGCTGATGTCTTTATGGTAATCAGTTTTGAGTTGGAACATTTGAGATGCATTACATTAATTTGATCTGTTCTGCAAAGCAGAAAAAAGATGTTCGTGTGACAAAATGTTCCTTGTCATATGGGCTATGCAGAGGTGTAAGACACGGATGGGGTCAGGTGACTCTTGTTTTACTTTTATATTCAGCCAATGACCTTGTCCTTTGATGAATAAAGCTGGATGGGGGACATCTAAGAAGGCTTGAAAGGGCAGAGGCAGGGAGTGGGCTGGGGGGATTGTCATGTAGCTGTTCTGGAATGGTGAGTACACACCAGTTGATGGATTTTAACCTGCTGTCCACATGAAGTCATCACAACTATAGAAATTCTCTGGGTGTGAGGCATTCCCATTGGTGTTCTTTAGCGACCATTTCGGCAAACTCTTTGCCAAGGTAATCCTTTGAGAATTCATTTTTTTGCAAGCCCATCTACAAAGGAGATATAGAGCCATATGGAGTGGATTAACACTGATTCTTTTTAAATGAAACTAAATATTGTAAAACAGTTGAGCAAAGATTGGAGGCTCTTTCTTAGCTAAAACTCCCTTTCTTAGTTTATTTATCTTAAGTATTATTTTTGTCTTTCCGGAGGCACTAGGTAGTGGAAGTGAGCAATTTATTAAAATCTTGAATTGCTTAAGTAGGACTCTGCCTTCAAATCTGCACATAAGCAAAATTCCTCAAACGATGAGTTGGGATTTTCATTGTAAGAGGATTTCAAACCGCTGTAGAAGCAAGAGCTTGTTCAGTGTTGCCAAGCGTCATATATCACAAAGGCCCAGCTACTTACACAACTGTTCAAACTAAATATGGAAGAAGCAGAATATACAGTCTGGAAGATGACCAATTCCAACCAAATGGAAAGTATCGAGTTCTCTTAAAATGAGACATCTGTGCTCAAGAAGGAACTTCGCCAGCCCCCAGCAGTGGACAGGATATTGACAATTACCCAAGCAGGGGTCTATTCTATGTGGGGATTCCCATCAGTTTATCAACATCTTCCTTCTTTAAAGCCATTTGAAACTGGACATTTGAAAAAAGGTGGTTCTGATATTTTCAAAATTACAGACTCCATTTAGTGACTTCTAAACTTTGAATTGGAAGTTCTAAACTTCTAAAGTTCTCAGCTTTGTCTTGGAAGACGTAAAACCACAGTGCCCCTTAGAGGCAAGGATGGTAAGACTTCATCTCACATACTTTGGACATATTGTCAGGAGGCCTAGACCCATCCTTGGAGAAGAACGTCATGTTTGGTAAAGTAAAGGGGTGGCACAAAAGAGGAAGGTCCTTGACGAGCGGGATTGGCACAGAGGCTGCATTAATGTCTTCAAACATAGGCATGGTTGTGAGCATGGTGCAGGATCAATGTTTCATTCTGTTGTGCATAGTGTCACAATGGGTCAGCACTGACTTGATGGGGCCTGACAACAGCAACAACAAACTTATAAGCTTTCCTTGATAATTTTTTTTCTTTTCATAATGACATTCTAGGATCTCTAAAGGAGTGCCAAACAAGTCTACTATGCTCTTAGAATTGTTATGAAGATTCAACAAGCAATGGCTAAAAGACCACATACCACAAAGCATTCTATATAGAATTTAGTACTACTATATTAGTACAAGTTTTTAAACTGACTTGTAACTGAACCATGGAAAAAATTGAGTCATTTTTCTGATGTTTTTTCCTTTTCTCAAAGCATGTTCATTTAGATTGTGTGAGGGGGCTTCACAAAGCTCATGAAAAAAAAAAGAGATGTAAAGATAGGAATGTTCCACAGATTTCGAAAGTCCCTGGCATGTGCAATCCAAGAAAAGAATGTGTTTTCTCCCATATATTATTAAATTTCAGCAGACATAAAACCTAGAGAAATAATGGCACTAATTTCCTGGCTACTTGGGGACTTTATTTCACTGTTGTAACCCACAAGGGTACCGGCTGTTTGCTAAGAGAAATTTGGTTCCTGGGAAAGGACATTGTATTTGGGCGAGTAGAGGGTGGACCATAAACAAGGCAAATGCTTCCTGACATAGAATGAGACAATATATGCCCAAAACAAACCAGCTAACGTGAGGCTAGCACAAGACTGCACGATGTTTCCTTCTGGTTTACAGCCAGAGTGGACTCTCAGCCATAGTTTGCATATTTTATTTGGCCTCCTTTTCAGGAAAAAAAAATAGAATTATTCAGCATTCCTCTGATAATTAAAAATATTCATGCAATAGCCCTTAAACAAGTATAAGGTATAGTTATCTGCTTTTACAGGCTTCCCAGATGTTTCTAGCGCCCTGCAGAGGATGCTGTCCCCCACTTTGGGAAACCCTACTTTCAAGGCAGAAGACATATGGTTTTGGGGGGTGATTAGCATGGCATTGTAGGAGTAGGTAATGGAGCTTAGAGAGCACATAGTGTCTACTGCTTGTTTTAATGGTTTGTTTCTCTCTTTCTTTCCCAGCTATCGGCAGGACCCTCATCCCCCGATACTTTAGCACTGTGTTCGAAGGAGGAGTGACCGACCTGTATTACATTCTCAAACACTCAAAAGAATCCTACCACAACTCATCCATCACGGTTGACTGTGACCAGTGTGCCATGGTCACCCAACACGGGAAGCCCATGTTTACCAAGGTACAGTTCAGACTCAATAACCCACTCTTGTTTTTCTTCACTGAGCTCACTGAAGAGTAATCGCTCTGGTCTTCCTATGGAACATTGAGCCACTTCCTAGAAGCTCAGGTACCTTTCCCATCAAGAGATCATCTTTGTGGTGTGGCATGGGTCTGCATGTTAAGATATATGTGTGTGGCCAGGAGCACAGGAATGTCAAAACAGGAAACTGCAGCTCAGGTTCAAATCTCAAAAGAAAGTCTAGCCCACCGGTCAGACTTCAGTTGCGAAAGCATTTTGTGTTTGTGTGAAAAATATTCAGCTCCTAGGGTGATGTTCTCCTATGCTTGCTGAATGTTTGCCTTTCATTACCAGTATTTAGCATAAATAAATAAAGCAAAATTCAAATCTTAACATTCCAATAAGAAAAATCAATTAAACGGAACCCAACAGGCCATCATCTTCCAGAGACCTGAGAACTGGAAAGAGAAATAATATTAAGGACTACAAGGTTTCCATGAATTCAAATTTGAAGGAGTTCTGAGATTTGCCAGTATATTCCTTGATCCTGTTGGCAGCATTGAATCTTTGTGCTGTCCTACGCTGGTATTTCATTTAAAAAACCAAAGGTAAAAGAAATGGTTACAGTATGTGAACTCAAATTATCAAATGCTATTAATAGTATAGTGTGTTGATTTTTTTCCAATCAAATAAAATGCTCTCACTGCCACCGAGTTAGTTTTGATGCATAGTGACCAAACAGGACAGAAAACAACCTCCCCTTTAGGGTTTCAGGATTTTAAATCTTTACAGGTATAGACAGCTTCATCTTTCTCCTCTGGAAAGTCTGGTGGGTTTGAACAGCAGACTATGTGGTTAGCAGTTCAGTGAGTAACCAGCTATACTACCAGGGCTCCTTGATGTCATCAGTACACATTTTTAATAGTAATCAGGCCTATTTCTCTTTCTTGCAGTCTTACCTGTTGGCCTGTTGAAACTTCTTTTTGTTTTATGTTGTGTTGTGCTATTTTGTTGTTGTTGTTATTTGTCAGTTCAGGACAAAAGAACTTCTCCTTGAACACTGAGAGATAGTCCCTGAGTGGAAGGGAGTTTTCCAATAGGAAAGAACTATCACCTGGTTGCTTTTAATTCATCTCCCATCATCCTGGAGACAGAATAAATGTTCATAAAGTGGTAGATCAGATGACTATACAGCCATTACTAGTGTCAATGAAGCTAAGGGCTGCAGACCCTTCTTGGTGGTTTCCTTATTATTTTGTTCCGGATTTAGTGTTTCTTTCTGGCAATCCACAGAAAACATACCAATCCTTCATGCTTTATCGGGAATAAAATTCCCATGATAATGAATGAAAATTTTGCCATAGCTTTCAGAAAGGAAGGCACGTGTTTATATATTGACTCAACTGCTACTTTCTCCGGCTGGGATTCTTCAGATATGGGGCTAACTCAGCATCGTTCTTTGCTCTAGATGGAAATAGAGAGCTGTCCATGTGGGATTTGTTTTGCATCAACACAGAGCCTGTTCTGATGAATGGAGAAAGCGCAGCACTATCTAAATTAAGAAACTGAGATTCCCCTCCAGGGTATTCTTCCAACAAGAATCCCTGGGTGGTGAAAATGGTTTGTCTTCAGCACACTGACTGAGGGGTTGGCAGTTCTTACCCACCCTCTGGCACTTGGGTGATGTCTTCTACAAATGGCAGACAAAAACATGCAACGGAGCACAGTCCCTTGGCACAAAGGGTCCCCGTGAGTCAGAAGCAGAGGATTAACACATGGGCTTGGGGTTCTGTTCTGTTTTGTGCTTTTTCTTAGACTAGAAGCTCTCCATTTGGAATATTTTCTTCAGGCTTACAAGCCGTTCCTTAGGAAGCCCAGCATACTCTGTGGATCACTGCTCCCTTTGTTCCTAGTAGCAATTCCTTGGCTGGCCTGTCGCCCTCTCCCCCATGCCACTCTAGCTGCAGACTCCTGGAATGAATCTTCCCAGACTGTGGTGAAAAATATCACTTTCTGGGAAATGGAACGCTACGTGGACTTAATCCACAAACTAATTACGTACATTTATTTTGAGCAAAAATTTTTTAAGATTCCTGGGATGTTCCCCCCAGCTCTTCATGATTTTCCTTCTTATGTTTTGCCCTATGTTTGCTTTCATTCCTGCCCCTTGGAGATTATTCGACAACCCAAAGAATCCTTCAACTGTGTCTTTCGCTCTTCAGTGAATTAAAAACAGCACATCTCGATATAATAGACTATGATGATGATTTCATGTAAGAGAGTGGACTATTAGAGTCACAGAGAAGAACTGCTCAGAAGCCAAAGTTTCATTTTTAAGCGGAACTCGCTAGCAGCACATGGCACAATGAGCCACAGCTCATTGGCTGTGGGCAGCACCCCATTGTTCTCATTTAGACCTCCAATAAACTCTAATTCTGTAAATAACACTTGATCCTTAGGTTCTGAGTTGCCTTTATGAAAATGTGGTCAACCAGTGAATCTAAAAATCGCCCCCTCTTCCTAATCAGCAGTAATAGTTAATATTCCTCAGGAGTCTAGTGCACATTTCGCAATTTCCTGATCCCCGCAACATTTATAGATTACAGATAAATATGTAATTAGAGTTTTAAAACACAAATTAGAAAACCTCTCTTTTATGTTTTCTATTTTGATTCAAATAGAACACAAGGCTTAATAATCAGAAAATCATGCTTCAAGGTTCTCAGAATCAAGGATCCCCAGTTATATCTGTGAGCAAGGGCAGATCCTAAGGGAAGCCCTCTGTGGTGCAGTAGTGGAGTTGTTCAGTTTTCTAAACTGGGAACGTCGTTATAGGCATTATTGGACAAGCTTATCACCTCTGTAAATACAGGTTTGCTATGTTCATTTTCTGGTAGTTATTATTTATTATGGAATTGTTTATTGCTGGGGGGAAATGTCTTGGAAGTACACCAGCCAGCTTTTCTACACTGTACTCACTGCTGTCTTGGCACCTAGTCCCTCAGTCCCATATGAGCAAGTTTATATACTACGTCATACTCAGGAGGTTTGCGCCTAGCCTGGTTCAAGCCCGATCGTAGTTGTAAGGAGTGAATTCTGCTCATACGCTATGTCTGTATCTCATCTACAGTGACGCCGGGTGGGATGGTGGGTTCACATTACACTGTTAACTGCAAGGTCAGTGGTTTGAAACCGCACATGGTTGCACAGAAAACAGATGAGTCTTTCTACTCCTGTGGAGCATTGCCGTCTCTGACACCCGCAGGGGCAGTATCTGTGAAGGGGGAATGGAGGTGCGGGGGAATGTTTAAATCATTCTTGAAATATGAAATTTTCCCAAGAGCATTTTGAAGCATATATATGTATGTGTACATAAATATATGTGTGTATATAACATATATATAGGTATACACACGCACACAGCAACTCTCAACTTGATGGCAGTGAGTTTGGTTTTGGAGTGTGTGTGTGTGTGTGTATGTGTGTATGTGTACTATACATGTACATAAACAGATACACTTTTCCACAAATTCTTGAAAGTCTTCTAGAATATATATTATGACTGAGTGGCTGTATCCTCAGGTACCAACATAGAAAAGAATCATGAGAATGGTACTGGACCAGGCAGAATCTCATTCTGCATTTTAATGGCACCTAACAACAGCTACATATGTACCTATAGGGAGAAATATGTACATATGTATACTGTATACATGTTTATGGTACCTATGGAGGAAGCATATATACATATATATACACACATGCGCATTGCTATGTGCTTTAAGCAAAATGCAATGGGCATCACGCAACTGTCACCTCAAGGCAGTTTCCCATGCAGCCAGTTCCAAACATCAAGTCCGAGGAGTTAAAAGCAATAGCCCTGTTGAGAGAGCATGCTTTATTTCCTAAAGGCCAGCCAGGAGTTGACAGACTACACAGCAGCACAGTCAATATTGCTTTACATTGAATCCAAGAGAGAAAAGGGTTAAAAAGCCACGGGTTAGTTTAAGAAACATCCTTTTCTCGTCCCCGGCTCCTGGCCTCGTCTCCAGTGAGCACGCGATGCTGCGAATGCCTGCCAGCCTCTTTCTTGTTGATCCTCCGGAGACCATCTGTGCTGGGGGCATTGATTAGAGTGTGTCTGCTGGGATTACATCTTTTCTGTTGCCATGCCAACTAATCAGCTGATTTTGGTTACCACAGAAACAAAATGTCAGAGCTCACAGCGCGGTAACATGAATTCAGCACAACAGAAAATGTTTTCTTAATTGGAGCCCCTTTTGATTTTGGATTCCAAGTGAAAGAAAGGCTTTAAAAAAAAAAGACCAACTTAAGAGAAAGGATGCATTAATTGTATTGATTCAGAGGAATGCACAGAATTTTTCTGAAGAGAGAAAACACTAATTTCTCTTTTTTTCGGATATGCCCCCCCCCCTTTTTTTCTTTTCAGAACCAGAAATATATTGTGTGGGGTTTTTTTTTTCCTCACGTACTTGCATTTGCTGATTGTTGCGTATAAAATAAATCGCCAAGACTTTGGTTCTCTTTAACTTCTCTGGTGGGCAGAGGGGGGGGTGGGGCAGAGGGGCCACATAGGGTTTGGGTTGTGGGAGCCACAGAAGGTTGTGGGAGCAATTGCTTGGAGAAGATCATCCCTGACCCAAAGTCTCCTGAATCCATTCACTCAAGGAAGCAAGCTAACCAGGCTCTCTTAATGGAAACAGCAAGCGTGGCCAAGGCCCACTAAGCCTGAGTGCTAACAACCTCTACCTTGTTTGTGTTATGCTCTGGATAAAGCATATCCTTTCTCAGCTGCAACCAACTTCTGAGGGCTTGGTTGTAGCTGAGAAAGGAGAAGTCCAATATTTCTGCCACTTTCTATTCTCTTGGCCTCTGACCGTCAGAGCACAAGAAGGATCCCCAAGAGATCTGCACTGTCACCATGGACGAAGACAGGAATGGAACTTGGCCTTGTAGATGCTCCAATGGAGTCACTTATCAGAAGGACCACATACCACTTGTTGTTCTCCCAAAGACCCCTTGTACTCAAGAACATTTTCGAAGTGTTGTTCATGCACCTGAAACATCTGCATGAGCCAGGGTGTTTTGTTGCTATTATGAAATGTTATTGAGCTATCCTTTGTACAATAAAACAAGACACTGCCCAGTCTTGTGCCATCCAGATGATCAGTGGTACTTTGAACGCATCGCTGCAGCCGCTGGGTCATTCCATCTCATAGAGGCTTTTCTCTTATGCGCCGACCCTCACCACCCCCAAGCATGATGCCCACCTGCTCCACGGACTGATCCTCATAGCCCCCCTCCCATTATGAAACGCTGTTCGATGAGCAGTAAACCAGAGATTCCACATGCCCTGGTGTGTGGGTCATAGGACAACCCACATAGTAGAGACAATAGAGAAGCATGACATTTAACTGGGCTAATAGGTGTAAAACTGTCCAATAATCTCCAATCTTTAAAAAGAAGTTGGGAGATCAGATTTAAATGCCCCGATTCACCATAGTGAGGACACTTCACTCTTAGTAGCTGTATGTAGTTACTTCTCCGTGAGGAAGGCCAGCGCTACAAATGACTTCTGTCATGCTAACACCCTGGGTTGAGGGGCGGGTGGGCAGAATGTCTGGCTTATTCACCATGTACTCTTCCTTTTGAAAGCCTTGGTCTATTCTAGTGCTAAAGATGTGCTGGGGGAAGTGGTTCAGAGACACCGGTATTCCTCCATTCTGTGTGCTCAACTCTCATGGTGAAGATGCTGAAAAATGAGACTGTAGATCATTCAACTGGGAGTGTTGCAGCATGGTGATCAAATACCTGAAATTGCCCAGCAGTTTTGCTCATTGGATCCTAGACCAAGGGCTTTACCAAAACTACTGATAATTGTCTTACTGTGCTTCTGAGAACTTGGATAAAACATTAGTGACCAAGGTTAGCGACTGCTTTCTTGAGATGAGTCCTATCACATGTCTTAGTAGCTCTTCTCTCTTGTGTTTGACTTGCTGCTAAAACATAGGCAAAGTGAATAGAAAGCCTCGAACCAGTGCCTAATCCATAGCTGGAACTCAGACGACGAAGACAGCTACATTAAACTCACACGCAAAAAGAAAGTGCTATGAAGTTGCTCAAAAAGTTTGATATGAATCAATAATCATCTAAATGGAAGTTATAGCTTTACAAATGAGTTATAGCCCCTAATTGCTTCATTGTCATTTGTGTTGGTTTTTGTTTTTCTTAATTTTGCACTGCAGTGATTTTCAGGGTTTAGTGTGCTTGATTTTAAATGAAATAATCTCTCTATAAGTAAAGTCTACCCAAAGCCCATTAGGTTAAAATAGATAAAATTGATGATGCAAAAAACCCAACCCAGCCTTGTTTCCATGGAGTTAATTCTGACTCCTCAGGACCCTACAGGACAGAGAAGCATCCACTCAATGGGCAGGGATCTTGGTTTGGTGTTTGGGTGGTTTTCAAGACTATAATCTAGACAGAAACATGTTTCTCCCAGGGAGCAACTGGGGGGTTGGAGCCATGCACCTTCCAATGGGCAGCCAAGTACTTAACCACTGAGCCACTAGGGCTCTTATAAATGGAGACTGCTTTGGTTGAATTTGGGGATTTCTTAGGAGCTGAGTGCAGGTAGTGACTCAGCTTCCTTCCACCCCTAAGCAGAGCGGCTGAGCTTTCTCCCAGGAAGCTTCCTCACTGCCTACATTCTGTTCTGACTCATCTCAATCCTAGGGGACAGAGTAGACTGGTCATCTGTGGTTTCTGAGACTATAATTCTTCACAGGAACAGAAAGCCTCATCTTCCTTCTGCAGAGTGGCAGGTGCTTTCAAACTACTTACCTTGTGGTCATCAGCCCAAAGCTTAATCCACTCCCCTACCAGGGCTTCTTTTTTGTGAGCCTTATAAGGGTACTGATGTCTGGTTCTGTGGTCACTGGGGCCATGCTTCTTTAATCTCTAAAGCTAACATTAACAGACTTCTTACTTTATGCCAGGTATGACACTAGACAATCTACCTACACAAATTAATGTAATGTCCTCTCCCAACTACTAAGAATATAGCAGTATGCATTTGATAGACAAAGAAACAGAAACAGAATTCGATTTCCCCAAAGTTCCAGAATGAGTAAAAAGTTGAAATTGAACCTAGAACTTACTCCTTGACCCCTAAGTCTTCACTGCTTGGCTCCGCTTTCCTGAAGGGTTTCTGGACTAATCAGTGGAGCCGCCGATATTGAAGCTGGACCGGTCTTCTGCTGCCACCTCCTACTGTAGAGACAAGCTCATTGGTGTGTGACTGACCACCACTGTCTCCCATTCCAAAGTTGTTAACTAGGAGGAGAGTCAAAACAGCCTCCTGAAAATGCCTTGAATCTCACCTCAAAGAAGCAAAAGCTACCCTGCCACTTGCCAATATATCAAGGAAGAGAGTCTCAGAAACTTCAGAGTGCTTCATTAATCGTATACTTTTTCTTAGAAAGATAGATGTGTCACCTCAAACTTGACTCCCTCTGGAGGCAGAAGACTGTGCCATTGTGGATTTAAGAAGATATAAGACTAGATTCTAAGGAAGTCTCTTTTCTATACCGGTTAGCCATGGGTCCCTGTCCGTTGGGTTTAAGCATTGCCTTCTGGGAGTTCTGCTGAGAAACCCTGTTGTCACTCACAATGAAACATGATCACTCTTATTGGACACATCCTCCTGATTTAGGATAACTCACTTTAGAAGGTTCCCTCAGGCTTTTGTAGTCTCACTCTCTGCCAGCAACTCTGACCCCTCTAGCACAGAGTCACCCTAAGGGAAGAGAATAACTGCCCCCTTGGGTTTCTAAGGCTGTAAATCTTTATGGGAGCAGAAAACCTCCTCTTTCTACTGAAGAGTGACAGGCAGATTCAAACTGCCCTGACCTTGCAGTTAGCAGCCCAGCTTGTAAGCCACTATACCAACAGGGCTTCTCTAACCTTTACGGTAGAAGGGTGATAAAAGTGAATGTAGGCAACAGTGAGAGGATCCTGCAAGATGAGCAGTTTGCAAACCCCAGGTGTTTCCCAGGAGAAAGATGAGGCTTTCTGCTCTCATAAAGATTTACAGCCTCGGAAGCCCACAGGGACAGTACTACTCTGTGTGGTGGGGGTCATGATAATCTAGAATTGATGAGACAGCAGTCCAAGCTTGAGTGACATGTGGGAGGAGTTTTCCATACATAGGTCCCTACGACATAGGCTTGAACCTCATTGAGACAGAAGATGAAACAGAAGTTCATAGCTTCAGTCGCTCCCATGATTATGAAACAGTGGGGATGGCCTTTGAACTCGGGGACCTTGAAGGCCAGAGTCCTGAGTTTGTATTTGTCCAGCTATGCCGGAGGTAGATCTGCTGTGTCATGAACTTAGCCATACACCAGCCTTAGGCCATTCCTTGTGAGAGCCCGGGCTAAGCAGGTGACCTGAGAGTTCCATGCTGAGCTGTTAATGTAGATCACAAACGAATGTGTTGTTTGTCATTCCCAGGTATGTACAGAAGGCCGACTGATCTTGGAGTTCACCTTTGATGATCTCATGAGAATAAAAACATGGCACTTTACCATTAGACAATACAGAGAATTAGTTCCAAGAAGCATTCTAGCCATGCATGTAAGTAATTTAATTTCTCTTTTACTTTTCTTTCTCTTTCCCCTCCCCACTTCTATTTTACTCAAGGGGAACAGCCCAGTTCTCCCTGGATGAAAGAGCTACAGTTGTTTCCACACTTTAAGTAATTAACTCTAAATTATTGGATTTTTCCCCTGCAACTATTAGAATCCACAGGCTCTCTTTAGGCTTTCTTTTGGATCTTTGGGTCTGGGTGCATTATGGGATTGTTTTTCATACTTTATATTATTTTAAACTCCAAAGTGAGGTTACCTCAATAAACATTTTGTCCTTCCCTTACATTCCATTCAGTTATTATCAAGTTGCACTCTGACTGGGCTAATAAACCTGTTATGTATAACCGGGAAAGGAAATAAAACAAGTAAGATAAACAGTTCCCAGTTTTGATTAGAACCATCTGACAAGGGCTGGGCCTTGTGTAGCGTGAATCTCTGTCAGGACAACGGCCTGCTTCCTGATCACGGGGCTGGATTCAAAGTGGGATGTTTTGCTTCCCTTGGTTTCATTTAGTTACTAATCACATCAAATGCATTTAACTCTAGCAAGGTATGAGGTTGGCTCTGATGCCAGACTGGCACTATATTATAAAGGTAAGATCCACCAAGACTTGGTGAGCCATTATCCCTGAAGAAGATGTTGATTTACTAAAGTGTTGTTTGAGTCACATAGTGGTCTATCTATGGCCTCCAGTGCATATGAAAATGGAATAGTGGCTAAAGGGAGATAAACAAAGAACTGACAAGTCCTAACTATGCTGTTGTCAAAGACCATCACATCTACTGTGCACAACTTAAAGAATGAACAGATCAGTATTTGAGGAAAAATAGCCAGAAAGATCTTTAGAAGCAAGGGTGGCAAGATTTTGATACGCTTAACTTTGGACATGTCATCACTTGCTCAAACATACATAATTGATAAAGTGGTGTGAAACAGGAAATGAGAGAGATCCTTCATGAGATGGGTTGGCTCAGTTGCCATAATAGTTACAAACTCACCAATGATCATGAACCTGGCACTAGACAATGTTTACTTTCATGATACATATGGCTTCCAAGAGAAGGAGCCGGCTTGATGGCAACCAATCGCAGTAACACAGTGAGAGGGAAGCAGTGATTGTTCAGCTGAGGACTTCTCCCCTTCCAGGCAGGAGACCCAGGCAGCACAGCTCACCATCCGTTGGAAATGGCCATCATTAAAAGTTGTTGAGTGTGTTACATCCCAGGTCCAATTCTGCATGTTTTCTATATGTTATGATTTAACTATTAGAGCAACTTATATACCTGGGCTGATGTTACTTCTGTTTTAAAGGTGGGGAAAATTGAATGTCAGAGAGGTTCCACAAAGTGCCCAGGATTTTCGAGGGTGGAAATGGCAAAATTAAGAACCTATTGATTCTGGCTCCAAAGTCCAGGTTGTTAAGCCAACCAGCTGATTTTAGTCTGTGTCATTGGACTTCTGTCTTCAGCCCTCTTCTCTGCCTTTGTCTTTCCCCTTGACCTTGTACATGCTTCTGGGGCACCTACATGGTCACTTTCAGTGTTTCTGACCACCCAAACTCACATTCTTCTCAACTTTCAAAGCCTCGTTCAAGTCTTCTTTCAAGGGATGGTGATTGGAAGACTGGAATCTAGAATTAGATGGCATAGATTTGTGTCCCAGGTCTTATGTGACCTTTGATAAATGGGCTGTCATATCTGCACCACTTGACCCTCATCTATACTTTGAGTATAATCATAGAGCCTGCCTCAGACAATTGAGGATGAAAGGAATTGGGTAAGGCTGGGTTCTCGAGAGAAATGAATGCAGTGAAGCTTAGTTATGTATATACGAGCAAATTTTCGATCAAGAAGCAGTCAAGTCTTAGTTTCCAAGTCTATGGGTCAAATGTTAACCTAGAGGCTTCTCATGACTGATGGGGCTATAAGGGCTGCTGAACCCAAGATTGACAGGAAGACTATAAGCTGGTGCATACAGATGCAGATGAATCATAGGTCAGTAGGTCATCTTTGTGATTGGAGAGGGGATGAATCTAAGAAGAGCAGTCACATGGCAGGCTACTGAAAGGTCCCAGAGCCAGCAAACAATATAGCTAGTCATCGGTTCAAGTCCAAGAACTGGAGGTTAAGCCAGATGCGAGGTCTAGACCCAACAAAGAGCAAGTAAGCTTTCCCACCTCATCTGCTAACATAGGAAGCAGATGATTCCCCATCCGCAGCCAAACTTCCATTTCATTGCATCAAGGTTATGACCTACTAAGCAGGTTGGGCATCCCCCTGCTCGGCTCCTGGCAGCAGCTTGCACCGTGAAATTGATTGCATGGTGTTAGGTCACATCATGGGGGAAGACTAGGCCTCAGTGGATAAAATCTTGGTTAAGCCAAATTGACACAAACCTTAACTATCACACGTGATAATGCACATAAAAGGCTTAGAACAGTGCCTGGCCCAGAATATGTCCTCAATAAACACTAGCTGGTAACAAGGAGGAGCCGCAGCATTGGCAGAAAAGCAGCCCTACCCTTCTCTTTAATTACTATCATGCTGTTTGCCAGGCGGATTTCTTAAGATCATCTCTAACTGCTTGAACGTTCCTTCTGGCACATGGGAAAGGTTAAAAAAGTATTGACTCAATGTCTACCAAACACAAATGAGAAGTGATACAATGTGACTATTCTCTCCTATATTATGATGGTGTTTATTTTGTTGTTGTTAGGTGCCATCAAAATGGTTGCAACTCTGTATATTAAAGAAGGAAACTCTGCCTAGTACTATGCCATCCTCTTAACTGTTCTTATGTTGAGCCTATCAAAACTTCTACTGTGCCAATCCAACTTGTCACAAATCTTCCTCTTTTTCACTGCCTCTTTGCTTTACCAAATATCTCTTTCTCCAGGTACTAACCTCTCCTGACATGTCCAAAATATGTGAACAAAGTCTTACCAGCCTTGCCTCTAAGAAACATTCCATATATTTCCCAAGATAGATTTCCTTGTCTTCTTGACAGACCATGGTACTTTCAATCTTCTTCACCAGCACCATTATTCATAGGCATAGCTGTATGTATGTGTATGTATTCCTAGATGGTGCAAGTGACTAACATACTTGGCTGCTAACCTAAGGCTTGGGGGATTGTGTACACCCAGTGGCACCTTAGATGAAAAGCTTGATGATCTGCTTACAAAGAGATCAGCCATTGGAAATCCTGTGTCGTAGTTGTATAATATGTGGGCAACATATGGCATCACTATGAGATAGAATCAAGTTGGTAGCAATTAGATCCCATTGGCTCACTGCACAAGCATGTCTGCATCTGGTTGGTAATATCACTGTGAGAGGCATTGGGTCTAGAAGAAAATAAATTAAAGGTGAGGGAATGGAGACAGGTGGACGTTTGCTTTCTCATGTTTCCCTCTGTTTAGAGCCAATTTGCTTATACTGGCACATTGTCAGTTGCTCTTAAGTCAATCATGAATCTCAGTGACCCATTTGTCCAAAGGTAGAACTAGAACTGCTTCATAGGGTCTTCAAGGACATGGTCTTTTAGAAACGGAACTCCAGCTCTTTCCTGTTGAATCCCCTCTGAGTGCGTTTGAATCACTAATCTTTCCATTGCTTAACCATCTGCACCACCAGGAACCCCAATTTGCTTATATCTAGTAAAGATGACAAAGAGGCAAACAAAAACAAGGAGTATCAACTTAATTTTAAAATGGGAACCAGAAAGGGTTCTTGTGATTCCTGGCCAGACTTAACATTTTGGGTTGCCGATGCAGTCACTCCAAGTTCTAGACTCTGAAAAACATTTATAGATATCTTGATTGCTCTTGCAAACTTTTAAGACAACGTTTCATAATCTAGGCTGTTAGAAACATCAGCACCAGCACAGTCAGACAGCTAAACCAGTCTTAAAACAAGAGCCTGTCATCCGTGGTGAGTGGCATGGGCACCAGAGTCTTGTAGAATAACTTATATGCCCTGAAGCAGCAGTCCCAGATTCTCCCAAGGAAGAAGCAGAGCCATTTCTCCTAAATATGGAGACCACATTGGAATCAGTAGGGTTTCCCTGGACAATAAGCCATATACACTTCTTTGACATTTCCTTATGTGTTATATGCAAATGTCTACCTGTAGACTAGCAGATTAGTTTATCTCCACCACCTGCCCATTAGACCCGGGTAAATGCATAACTTTTTTTGGTTGTTGTTTTGGTCTCTTTAGGCACAAGATCCTCAGGTTCTGGATCAACTGTCCAAAAACATCACCAGGATGGGGCTAACCAATTTCACCCTCAACTACCTCAGGGTAAGGCCATGTTGAATGATTTATTTTCCTGGTTACTTTGGAAAGTACCTGAACCATTTTAATGCTTCTGGAAACCAGAGTTGAAATGCAGGGATAGAGCACAGTATGTCTATACTGGGGCAGGACACCCTGTAGCGAGTGGACGTGTGTTGAGCTGCTCATCACAAGGTCAGCAGTTCAAAACCACAAGTTGTGTTGTAGAACTTAGAGGAAGCTGTCTCCTCTTGTAAATTGTTGCAGTATCCGAATCCACAGAGGTAGTTCTACTCTGTTCTATAGCCTCACTATGGGTCAGAATCCACTCAATGTCATTGAGTTGGGTTTGGGTTTGGGTGAGGGTATGTGTGTGAGTGTGTTGTCTGTGTGCAGTTATATGTGCACGTTCAAATGGGGATGGTGTCTAATTAGCAAAACACCAAGTCTACATGTTGGCAGGGCAGTGCCCGCTCTCCATTGGTATGGCTCTCGGAGTTCATCATTCAAAGACTCGAAATGTGCCTTCTCATGAAATTCTGCGAAACTGCTTCCGTTCTGATGGTCTTGAGTTTGTAGTGTGCCCTTGTTGAGTTTGCTGCCTCTGAGTCTCCACCTATGGTACAGCTGCTCCCAAGGAGACAGGAAATTATCGTCAAGTCTCCCGAAGGAACACCAGCCTGGAGCTGTAACTCATCAGGACCACTGAAGAACACTTTGTGGAATATGTAACAGGACTTTCTGGTTTGACTATAATAATTAAAAAAAAAAAGTTTCTACCTTAAGAATTTTAGACAAAATTTCCTGCATGAATTGTATTCACAGCCCTCATTTGGACTTCCCAGGCACAGTAGGCCTGGCACAGTAGGCCTCTGGGTTTGTAGAATGGTGTTGTAGTAGCTGATTCACAGGTAGAAGGTAAGATTTTAGCCACAGAACAAGCATTGTGCACCAGAACAAACAAAAAGGCAGTGGCCACCACGGTCCACAGCCCTTTGCCTCAGATGCTGAGCTCCTTCAGTGTTTTGCACCTCACTTCCACCGGGTCTCCTTTCCCCATCCTCAAATCCATCCTGTCACCCACTCCTTCATCCTTCCATGCAGCCTGGCATTCTGGATTTTGTTTCAGCTGCACAGCTTTCTGTGTGTAACAATTCTGTATCCCTGAAGTGGCTTTGGCTTGACTGACTCTTCTATATTGAGGAATACTTGTTTCAAGTGCATCCACATTACGCTAACTTTCAGCAATGATTCCTAGGGTGTTCCAGTGGGCATCACATTGATCTGGACCTGGGGAAGTCCATGATAATCATTTTGCCCACCATCATCAAAGTCCTCCTTTGAGACACAGAACCCAAAATTGTTCAATTGGTACAGAATCGTAAACAGAGAATTCCAGAAGGAATCATGAAGGACAGCACAGAGATTTCTCATGGAGATCTGGCAGAGAAGACTTCCAGGTAGAGATGGTGCTTGGCTGGGGGTGAAAGAGTGAAGGAAAACAAAGGAAGGGTGATTTCCATCAGGTGTCATGTTGTCCTGCAGGTCGGATGCAGGAGTCCATGTCAACCACTGCCTCCTCTGCATGCTTTCTTCACGTAGGAAGAAAGATAAGACTTCCAATCTCATAAAGAGCCATAGGGGGTCTTGGAAACCCTCAGGGGCAGTTCTACCCCAGCCTATAGTCAGAGGGCCATGAGTCAGAATTGAATCAATGGCATTGAGTTTGGTTTACACATAAGGGTTACGGCACAGAAGAAACGAGGCGATTCATGTCATGACCCGGGGACAAAAGGTGCCTTGTGTGTGTTGTCATAAAATACCAAGTACCGACTATGCACTTACTTTTGCTCTGTATGCCACACTGAACCAAAGGGTGCTTCCTGCCCTCCCTTCACTTTCTCAGCCCTGATATATTTTCCAAGGTGTTCCAGTGATACTGTCAGATACAATTTGGTCTGCTAACCATAAGGTCAGTGGTTCACATGCACCCACTGCAACAAGGGACAAAGACGAGGCTGTGTGTTCCCAATCAGATTTACAAATCTGTAGAAGCCCTACTGGATTAGGTTGGGTTCTCCAGAGAAGCAAGACCAGTGGCACGTGTATGTGGTATATATAGAAAGAGATTTGTATGAGAAAATGGCTTACACGGTTGTAGAAACAGGTGAGTCCAGTCCAGTTCAAGTCAGGCTTCTCCTGACTCATGGACACTAAAGAACAGGGAGCAGGATGAAGAAACAGAGATGGGGAGGAGAGGCAGAGGGTATGTGTGTGGGGGTACTGCGGGAGAGAGAGGCTGCGTGCACAGGGGTGGAGGGAGAGGCTGGGCACACACAGGCTGTGGAGTACAGAAGTAATACTGGAATCAGAAGTTGGCTGAATGTATCCACATTGTAGTTCACTGTGGATGGGACCCTGGGATGAACTAGCAACACAGCAGGAGATCAAGGAACAGGACAGGAGATTCTGCTCCAGGAGAAGACCAATTTCATTCTGCTTGGTCTCTCTCTCTCTCTTATACCAAAGATCACACTCAAGGAAGTGTTATCAGGCTGTGACAGGATTGACAGCTTGCAGTCTGCCGCTACTCTTACTTGGAAGTGCTGGCTGACAAAATCCATCTACATAGGGACCCAGGGGTCATAATTGACTATATGCTTGTGGGTTTCATTTTGCTAAAGCTGCTGATCAATAGGTCGACTGTTCAAGCACACTGCCACTCTGTGGAAGAAAATACCTGACAAGCTGCTCCTGTGCAGATGACAGCCAAAGAAACCCTCTGGGGCAGCTCTCCTGCGTCCCACGGGGTCACGATGAGTCACCCCAGGGCTGTCTGGATTCCCTGACAGCTAGCAACAATATTTACTAAAGCAGAGTGCAGCCTTTTCTGCTGTCTTGCTGGGTGGTATCAATTTGGCAGCCATTAGGTTATTAGCCAAGCATGATCTGTGGGTTCCCCCAAGGATGTTGTGTGGGTTATGGGGTATACCATTCCAGGGATGGTGTATTGAGATAGAGGGTTGCACAGGTGCAGAACAACCCAGGGAAGATTCCTTTCGCACTCAGGTTATGGGGTTGGGATAAAGGTCATGCTTCCCAACAAAAACTCCCTAAAACACCCCCCTCAGACACTTGTTAAACAATGGTTGAGCAGAATCTCAAAGTCAGTACCCCAAACCAGTGTCCATGGGTTTCCCTCCCCAGTCCAAAGTGACAATGAGTGATCACACAGATGATCTACGAAGATGAGTCCTTCAGTTTCCAACCAGAATCACCAGGCCCTAAGAGGCTTGGCACCTGGCCTTTACGTGACACTTGAGCAATCACAAAGGATTGTGATTTTTGTTTGTTAGATGCCATCTGATCATTTCCAACTCAGAGCAGTCCTATGTACAATAGAACACACCTGCCTGGTCCTGTGCCACGCTCACAGTCATCGCTGTGCTTGAGTCCGTTATTGCAGTCACTGTGCCACTCCATCTCCCTCGGTCTTCTTTCTCACTGACCTTCCACCAAGTGTGATGTCTAGGTCGGATTCTCTACAGAAACAAAACCAAATGTGTTCGAAGGTGTGAGTGTGGTAGTTACATAATCTGTTGTCAACTTGAGACGAGTAAGGGTAAAAGAGTGAAGGTTATAGCCTGTCAGGCAGGTCACAGTGTGATGACTCATTTGGAGGCACTAAGGAGAGAAATAGCTCACTGGAGATAGGACACATAGAAATTCCCTCTGAGACATTTCTGCTGACTACACACATGGAACAGCGCTAGAGCCCTGGAGCAAGAGGAGCCACGTAGAGACCGCTGTCAGCGTTGAGATGTTTGCACCACCATTCAATCCACAAGATTTTCCGCCTGTGATCTTCCTGCATTTGGTGTCATTTTTTGTGTTGCGTGACTCTCAAGAGGAATTCATGGGTGGGTATCAGACTTACAGGTTAATATTGAACTCATGGGCTTGATCTGGACTGGGCTGGGAAGTTTTATTGATACATAATTGCTTCTTAATATAAAGCTCTCTCTCTCTTATACCTATATGAGTGTCTGTGAAGTTGCTTCTCTAGTCAACCCGGACTAAAACAAGTGTGGTACATAGAAAGCAATATATATTGAGAAATGGCTTATACAGTTGTAAAAATAAGTATGTCTAGTTAACTTGAGGTCAAACTTCTCCTGACTCATAGAAGCTGATGGCGAGGATGCAGGCTGATGAATGTGAGATATCAGGAGGAACTGGCTGGCGGATGCAGGAGCCCAAAGGCAGTCAACTGAATCCACCATGGGTAGCCTGCTGACAGCTCCTGGAAGGCTAAGGACTCAACAGGAGATCACGGAACCAGATACAAAAATCCAGTTTTGGCAGAAGGTCAAAGAGGACTGGATTCGGTTCAAGTCTCCCTCTGTCTTACAAAAAAAAGGGCTTATGACATCAAGGAGCTCTCATCAAGCTGTGACACAATTGATAGGTTGAGTTCAGCCCTGGTCCTTCCCCAGGAGTGTCTAGTGTCACCATCACAATGCCCTTCTCCAGAGGCTGGTTCTTCTGATAATAGGACCAAAGTTTGCCATCCTTCCAAGGAACATCATAGCTGTACTTCTCTGAGCTGTTTCTGGCATCACAGCAGCATGCAAGCCCCCATGGTATGACAAATGCCACACAAGCGATGTAGCCATAAAATATGTTCACTAATGGAATTGCCTTGAGCCTCTGAAGCATTGTTTCAGTCGAATCCATGAGGGGTTTCCATCATCACGCCTGGTATCAAGAAAGGAGGTCAGGTAAGTAGGCTGCGAAATATGAACTTGTGGCCTTCTAAATCCTTTCTAGATTTAAAGAATCAATGCATCCTGCTTTGGGGAGGAGCACTCAGCTCTTAAATACCCGAGTCCTCTGAGATTTCAATATGCTGCACCTTCCAGTAATAACATGAAGCAATATGGAAAGTCCGCAATGGTCATCTTCTAGCGGCTTCCAAATGAGCCCATTCATTTCTCTGAAATACGGGCACATCCTCTGAGAGCGTGATCAGAAGAGAGGCAGAGCTCACCTCAGGCAGCTCTCATTACCGGAGGGAGGACCGGGTGAAACACAGCAGCCAGAGGAACTCTGAACGTCGTCACCACAGGCTGAGAAGACCCCTGACCTGCTGGCGCTTTGGGCGATTCATTGCGACTTGAGGCATTTGAAGCACCAACAAGTGCAGCTGTTGCCCTCCTTTGGTTTGGTTTGTCAAATTGTCTGCGCTCCCTCCTGTCACCTCTCAGCATAATAGGGTCGTGAAGATGCTCCATGCCACAAGGCAGAAACGTGTCTGATGACGGCAGACTCACCCCTCTCAGGGGAGGCAGTTTAGTAGGGATTAAGCTGTGACCAGGACTTCTTGAGAGACCTGTGGGAATCTGGGGTTCCGAGTGGGAGTGGCACTGGGGTAGTTGTGCAGCCTGGGGCTGGGAGCTTGCGTTGGAAGTTAGCAGATAGCATGCTCAAGTGGAATGGCCTAAATAAGAAAGCACTCGATGAACAGCTGAAAGGCCGAGGGCTCTAGTCCTCCCAGAGGTACTGTCCAAAGACAGGCGTGGTGATCTGGGAATCCTACAGGGCAGTTGTGCCCACAGCCTCCCCATGAGTCCCAACGTAAGTGGCAGTGACCAACAACAAAGATCACCACTCTAAAGTCCAATACCTATGGACTCTGTCTATCCAGGGTTTCCAAAGCTGGAAAGAAGAAGGGTAGCCCCTCTTCTCTTTGGAAGTAAGACTTTCTTTTACACAGTTTGAACATGTCCCTGGAAAAGGTCTTCATGCTTGATAAAGCATAGAGGCAGCAAAAAAGAGAAAGGCCCTCATGGAGATAGGCCGACATGGTGACCACAATTGGCTCAAGAACAAGTACAGTTCTGACGGTGGTACAAGACTGGGCAGCATTTCGTCCTGTTGTGTCTCGATTGGGTCACTGTGGGTCGGAATCCACCCCATTGCACTGAGCAAGAGCATAACAAAGTTTGACCAGAGCAGACAGGCTCATTTTTCTCTAGAGGAGCATAAATGGTGGATTTGAACTGAGAACCTTGTGGTTAGTGAAAGGAATAGTGCCACCAGGACTCCTTAACAAACCATAACAATGAGCATTTCAAGACATTGGGTGTGCTGAGCCCAGGTGGCACAGTGGTTGTGTGCAGGAACAGTGGCCTACAGGGTTGACGGTTCAAATCCAGCAGCAGCGCTCCAGGAGCAAGGTGTTTCCAGCCTACTGGGGAGAGATTGTTTCATAATCGGCAACAGTAGCCTCCCACAGCCACACCCATAGCCACACCAACAACCATTGGCACCCTCTAGTAATAAAGTCAGAGGTTGAGAACAGCAGGCTGTTGCTATGTTGCTGTTACGTGCCATTGATGTGATTCCAACTCACATCAACCCCATGTGACAAAGTCAATGTGCCCCATAGGGTTTTCTTGGTTGTCACCGTGATGAAATCAGATGGACAGTCTCCCTCCAGCCAAAGAGTTGAGTAGATATAGATGTCAGTCTTGCAGTTAGTAACCAAACATTTAACTGTAAGTTCTTAGAATGGCTGGAGGGACAGGGATTCAGGAACGATGTTCTTCTCCATGTGTTCTCGAAAGCAGCTGCTCTGCTGTCCCGCTGCTGTTTCATGATGAGATCCAATCTTCTGCCCCAGTGAGCAGAGGGCAGTTTAATTGGCATTTGGTCATCTGAGCCAATGAAGCCTGGCTGGGATGCCTGTTCAATTCCCACCAGATCTACTCCCCTTTCATTCATCTTTCATTTCTCTAGCCAAGGCAAGATGCCTTGTTTTTGTTCAGTTTCCACTTTCAAGGTGGGAAAGAAAACAAGTATGCCCTAAGAGAGAAATCTGAACCACATATAGTAACCAACAGAACAATCACTAACACTTCACCAAGCACTTATTATGTGCCAAGGGGCCATGGTGGTTCAATGGGTAGAACTCTTGCTTCTCATGTGGGAGACCTGGTTGGATTCACAGCCAATGCACACCATGCACAACCACACACAACAACCACCTGTTTGCAAGTGAAGGCTTGTATGTTGCTGTGATATGAATGAGTTTCAGTGGAACTTCCGGACTCAAATAGGCTAGAAAGAAAGGTCTGGTTATCTACTTGGGAAAATCAACCAACGATAGTCATAGATGACAATGGTGTGGTGTGCGTGCCAACTCATGATGGGACTATGGAGAGGCCAAGCTGAGTTTTTCTTTCACTGTGTATGGAATCGCAATGGGTTGGGATGGAACCAATCACAATAATCCAGAACTAAGCCTCCTTGATCTCTAGTCACCCCAGTTTGTGTCTCCTCTCCTCTCCTCTTGAATGGATGAAAAGGTGGATGAGTGATCCACTAAATGAAGAGGGTCTATCCAATGAGACCAAAAGAGACCCAACAATACCTCAAATAAAATGGAGGTGAACTCACTCACTGTGTAGCATCTAGGAAAGGCAAGAAAAAAGTCTGATTCATTTTCAGAATCACTGCCTAGAAACTCCACCATGTAGCCAAGGAACAAAGAGTTGAATGTTTTGCAGAAGTGAAACTTAGTATAGGTTTTCCAGCTCTCTGTACCGTGCAAAGTTTCTACTTCGATCCTTAGAAGTTCCCAATGTCAAATATTTATTCTAATACCACTACTCTCACTCTCTTTGAATTTAATTTGTATTCTCAATGTCATTATGCCCTTTTTATTATTTTGCAAATGCCGCTTTTCATGTCTTGAGGATAACATTTTTAATCAGTGATTCTTTTTCTTTGCTTCCTCTGGCCAGATTTTTTGATGCAGGACTATACATATTTTTTCCCAAATTATTGTGCTTAACACAACGTTCAAGTACCTAGTTACCCTGTGTACCAGCAGTAAAAAAAAAAACAAAACTTTTTTCTTTGTGTTTTCTCCTACTCTTCATAAACGTATGCGTCATTTCTGGGTAAATGTAACCGGTATACCAGTAAATGTAACCAGTTCCTTAATGTTATTTGTTCAAACCATTCACATATTTCACATAGGCATATTGTTATTGTTCCTGTTAGTTTCTGCTGGCTTGGTTCTGATTCATGGTACAGCAGGTTGAAATACGGCCTGGCTCTTCACCCTCCCCACAACTGTTCCTATGCTTGACCCCGTTGTTGCAGTCACGGGGTCAAGCCATCTTGCCAAGGGCTTTCCTCACTTTCGCTGCTCCTCTGCTTTTCTAAATGTGATGTGCTTTTTCAGGGACTGGTCTCCCTGATAATATCTCCAAAGTACATGAGACAAATTCTCACTATCTTTACCTCTAAGAAGCACGCTGACTTCCTCCAAGACAGATTTGTTTGTTCTTTTGGCAGTTCATGGTTCTTCGAATAGTCTATCAGCTTCAAGTCTTCCAGCATGGGAATATAACAAAGCCAAAACTTTGCTGTAAGGTTGACCCTCAAAGGCATGGTCCAGTTTCTACTATCACTCACGAGATTGGGATAAGCCCTTTGGTGGGTGTCATGGTGACTCGGTGGGGGAATTCTCGCCTTTGGTTGGGAGGTCGAGGTTTGCTTCCCAGCTAATATAGCTCAACTGTAAACAACCACCCATCTGTCTGTAAGTGGAGACTTGAAAGTTGCTGTTAGACCGATGAGCTATGATTACAGCACTAGACTAAGACAGGTGAGAAAGAAAAACATGGCGATGTGGCAAGTTGGCCAATGAAGACCTCATGGATCACAGTCATTCAGGCATGCAGTTGCCAAGAATTGGAGGGCTGATTCAACAGCAGCTAACTGCAAAAAGGCCTTTGTCCTATCCCACTTCTGGCAGGGTTCCCTACCAATGGATAGGTGAACTGTGAAGAACAGTGGGGCAGAAAAATTAACATGCTTCAAACTTAGAAAAATAGATATTCAGCCCTGATCCTTCCTCTACTGCCTTTATGGGCTTGAGAAACTGTCCCTAGTTCTGGGAACCCCACAACTTGGAACTGATAACACATTTGCAAGGCTAACTGAGTGAGAGTCAAAGGAGCTACCTTTTGTAAGAGTTTGGGGTACGCTAAACCCCTACCCACACCCGCACCACCCAAGAACAGTAGAGCAAGGCTATTGCCACTTTTGCCACTTACTTTTTAAAAACCACTGAACAAAGCCTTCATATCTCAGAGCTCCCACTTTTTCACAGGTGCTTAATTATGTGACCTGTGAAACCTAGAAAGTCTACTGCAGGTGGGGGTTAAATGATGATGCAAGTGACGAACACTTTATCACCTGAAAAGCACCACCTCCAGAAGCCAGCTGTGTTCATCCTATTTATCATATCCCATAGACTGGCCATGGGCTTGAATTTTATCTTGCCATTCTGAAGGGAAGAAGAAGAACAGTTGACTGATATCTTCAACCAAGAGAGAGTTTGTGGCATCTGTTTGCCACCCATGCCCCAAGACAACTGTTACTATAAATGTATAATGGTTATTGTCATGGGTTTTCAAAACTGAGGCATTGATACTTTGGTGATAGAATCCTCATTGTCTATGTAGGAGATAGAGTGCATTGTGTAAATCTGCTGCATAAGACCTTTTTAAACAATTGAAAAGTAAGGATGTTCCTTTGAGGATTACAGTGTACCTGACACAATTCATGGTATTTTTCACTGCATCCTATATATGCAATGAAGAGTGTATAAATTAAACAGTGAATAAAGAAGACCAAAAAATAACTGTGGTATTATCAAAGACTATTGTAAGTACCATGGGCTACCAGAAGAGGAAGTAAATGAACCTCTGAAGAAGTATAGTCAAGTGGCATCTTAGAAGCAAAGCAGGCCAGACTGTGTCTTGCATACTGTGGACATGTTTTCATGAGTGACCAGTTCCTGGAAAAAAAACATTAAGCTTGGTGAAGTGGACCATAAGCAGAAATGACAACATCCTCAAAGAGAAGGATTGATACCGTGGCTGCCACAATTGTTGTGTTAGTCTTCATTGACTAGAGAAACATTCATAGACACTAATATGTGTATATGAAAGAATGTTATATCAGAGAGTAATAGTATATTAAGAAAACATCCCAGCCCGGTCCAACTCAAGTACAAAAGTTTGATATTGGCCCATATATCTAATACTAGGCTATAAATTCTTCTTTAGACTCACGCAACACATGCAATGACGCTGAGTGCAGGAATATCACAGGTCAGGGGGTAGAAAGTCTTGTGGCTCCAGTGGCGGTGGAAGCATCTTAGTGATGGTGTGGATCTCCACATGGCTCCTCTAGTTCCAAGACTTTGGCTGCCATCAATATAGCTCCATATGGCTTGTCAACAGGAATGTCTCACAGGGAGAGGAAGCAGAGAGAGAGAGAGAGAGAGTGTCCTTCCTCCAGAGAGAAAAACAGGAGTTCCCAGAATCCTCAGGAGAAGGCCTTGCCAACTCAGAGACCTTACTGGCTACTGCCTGGTTGACAGGCTAGACTCCATCCCTTCACAAGTTGACAGGAGAGTAAGTAACTACTGCAATGGTCTCAAAGAGAACTATAGTGAGGACACCATAGAATCTAGGTGTTTTATTCTGTTGTCCACAAGGTTGATGTGAGCCTGGGTTAAATAGAGGACATCTAGCTACTCACAGGAAAACCAGCTTCCATTTCCAGTCAGTGCACAGCCTCAGAGTCATCACCCATCCCTCATTGAAGGCTCTTGCATTGCTTTAATGCTAAACAGGTTGCAGGAAAGCACCTTGACTAGAAAATAGGTAGAAAAGCTTGGCAACCCTCTGAAAATCAGCCTCTGAAAACTCTCGGGATCACAGCAGTCTCACCTACAGACCAACCACCATAGGGTTGAGCAGGAGCAGGCAGGATTCCATCCTCTTGGGTCCAGGGTTGCCCTGAGTTAGGGGCCATCTCAATGGCGGCTCACAACAAAATCACCTTTCAATACTTTGTGTTTGTGCATTTGATTTTTTATTATGTACATCTAACTCTCCAATTAAGCATTTCCATTTTGCAGTTGTGGGGTTTGAGGCTGTGCTTTTAATTTCCCAACTGAATGGAGATGTTGGTTGTGATTGTTATGCTGTAAAGAACATTGGTCCCTGCACGTAGCTGCCACCGATAGTGCCAGGAGCAGAGTCCAGGGCCTGTAAGAATTGAGCAATTAGCTCTGGAGAATGACCCCCAGAAGAATGCCATGAAGTGAGCCACCAGGAGTGTGAGTGCAGTTGCCTCCGCAATTGCAAGTCTGCTGAGGTGGTTCATTTTTATTTCTGGAAGATTTTGACTCCCAGCCAGGATATTTCCCTGGGTTTAATGACACGAGCAGGGATTACAGACAAGCCCCCCTTTCCCTCCCATATGTAAAGTAAAGCCGGGGGTGGGGGAGTGGAGTTTGGTGTCTCTACCCAGCCCCGGAGAACCACCCATGGTCATAGGTATCTGAAGTGAGCCGACCCCCTGAGCTCACAGATTCAGTGCCATCTAGATGATTCTGAATCTTATTGGCCCTGTAGATCTGAGTGGAGCTGCTGCCAGGGGATTTGGGAGATTTTGACTCTTTCTGGGAGCAGAACTTGTTACTGTTCTCTCAAGAAGCAGCTGGTGAGTTTGCAGTGTTGACCTTGCAAGTCACAGCCTGGCATGTAACAACAGTGCGCTCTCAGTTCACACAGACAGTGAGCAACTGCCTGCTTAAGCACTGGTCTTGGAGTCAGCAGAAAGTGAGAGCAGCAACTCATAGAGCCTTGAGAGCACTCAGCACGTGCTAGCGCCCCCAAAGGTTTCCAGTGTAATGCCAACTCCCAAGTCACTGCCACTGCATTGATTCTGACTCACACCAACCGTAAAGGACAGAGTAGAACTGCCCTCTAGGAAGACGTAGGTTTCTGGAGCTGTAAATCTTTGAGGAAGCACAAACCCTCATCTTTCTCCTGAGGAATATCTGGTGGCTTCGAATTGCTGATCTTGTGGTTACCATGCAATCCAACATATAATCCACAATGCCACCAAGGCTCCTTACAGTTGAAACTATGCTATTTTTACTGCACACTATTTGACCGTGTTCCTGGAGAACTTGTATTGCGAATCAAAAGGCAGCCGTGGGGAACAGAACCAGAGAATCCTGCCTGGTTTCAACCCAGAATAGTGTTCTTCAGGAGTGTATCTCCTCACATTACTTATTAATCTGTACCTCATGCACATCATCCAAGCAGTTGGCTTACGTGAAGAAGAATGCTGCATCAGGATTGGAGGAAGGCTTCTTTACAACCTGTGATGGGCGGATGTTTGCTGAAAGTGAGGACTTGAAGCCCTTGCTGATGAAGATCAAGGATTGCAGTCTTCAGGATGGAGGACAATTCAAGGGGGGGGACATAAAAATCCTCACAACTGGACCAAGATAAGAGATAACTGGGCCTTTGATCACAGGAGAGAAACATTGAGGCTCTTGAGGATTTCATTTGCTTGGATGCTTATGGGGAAAAGTCAAGAGGTCAACTAGCACACTGCACAGGGTCTCCTGTGCAAGGCGTCTTTCAAGTATTAAAAAACAAGGATGTTACCTTGAGGACGAAGGTACCCCACACCTAAGTCCTGGTGTTTTCAACTGCCTCATAAGACTGAAGTATAATCAATTCCTTTGATTATGGTGCTGGCAAAGGATAGTAAAAGAACTTGACAGGTTTGCAAGCTAGCCTGTGATCAGTTGAGAACAGGAAAAGAACCTTCAGATGTCATCTCTTAGCAATTGGACATTTTCTGAGGCCTGGTGGCCTAGTAAAGCTACTCGTGGAGCTGTTCACGGGAAGATCAGAGATTTGAACCCACCAGCCGCAATATGGGGGAAAGATGAGGTTGACTGCTCCTATACTAGTGGAAAAATCTCAGAATCTTAAAGGGGCAGTTCTACTCTGGCCCGTAGGCCACTGTCCGTCAGCGTCTACTCCGTGGCAGTGGGTTTGGTTTTGGTTTAGGATATCTGAGGGTGTGAGCAATGAACTCCCCTTAGGATTGGGATGTTGAGCAGATCAGGAATGAGGGAACCCTGTGGAGAGGTGTCAGGTGGTACAAATAGCCTACTGGTCAGTGACTGGAGCAGCACTCACCCTAGACAATTTGAAGAGCGTGTGGCATAAAGCCCAGTGGTGAAAATCGGATTCAGAAACCACCTTTGGATTGTTCAGAAGCCTTCCAGGATAAGAATTTTCATCATGACACCGTTAGTTACTGAGGAATGTGTGTATGCTTCTTCCCACACACACACACACACAAAAGCCCAAAACATACAAAAAAATCCTAATGAGGTGGTTATTAGTAGCCCTGTTAAACAGAAAGAAGTCAATCTAAGTTCCAAAGCCTGTCCACGGCAGTAGGGTGTCTTTGGCTCCCTTCTGACTTATCCTGGAAGCCACTGTGTTACCTACTGTTAGGTTGCGATGCCAGATGGTTCCTTGGTGCCTTGAGGGATGATTATGGGGGATCACTATTAGCGAACATTGGCTTCTTCTCAGAGAAAGATCCCACTAGAGAAGAAGCCAGAAGTCCTCCTGAGCATACACACAGAATTACTAAAAGCAGAAGACATGAAGGGCACTTTTAGTGCCTCTGACGAAAGCACAGTAGTACACATTACTATGTCCAAGGGCAGGGATTGGCAAACTGTTGAGACTGGAGTGTCAATTCTGTCCCTCCTAGCAGCTTTAAAATAACTCAAGAACCTTAAATATGTTTTTCCAAACAAATGAAATCACTTTAATCTGAAATAATCACCTTCAAGGAATCATGTTTTCAGTGTTACTCCAGAGCCACACGACACACTGAAAGAGCCACTCAAGACTCGCAGTTTGCTGTCCACTGCCCTAAGGAAGTTAAAGCAGTCAGCTGTTGAAAGGAAACAATACCATACACCCACCAGTGCTCACTGTCATGGGGACCTGAGACTGAGCACCAACTGTCCTATCAAATGCCCAGGGCTGAGCACTTTGCAGGAACACACCCTGTGGAGTTCAAACCACTGACCTCTCAGCAAGCAGTTGACTTCTTTGAGTCACTCTGACACCAAGGCTTCGTCAAGATATCTCGGTCCCTAGGAAACCGTGAGCCCTGGTGACACATTGGTTAGCGTGCTCCAGAGGGTCATCAGTTCAAAACCAACAGCCCCTCTGTGTGAGAAAGATGTGACCCTCTGACACAGCCGAGGAACCCCCTGGGCAGCAGGGCTCCCAGACTCTGTCCTTTATAGTCAGGAAAAGTGGAAACAGACATGATGGTAGTGTATTGAAACAGAGCTATCTAATGCCAGGCCAGGGAGAGTGGTTAAGAGATGTAGACCCATACACACGCACGGGGGTTTCAAATGGTTTGTGGGGAAATTCCACCATCTTTCCGTTCCAATTGTTTCCCAGAAAATGTTGAAGTCTCTTGGTATGTAAAGAAGGGGCATAGCATGCACCCTAGTAGATAAGTGTTGGACTCTTAATGTTAAGGTTAAAGATTCAAGCTCACCAGTTTGAAAAAAATCTACCTTTTCACCAAAAGATAGACAGTCTCAGAAGGCCCATCTCATGTTTCCATGAGCCAGAACTAACTGCATGTGTGTGAGTGAGTAAGTGTGTGTGAGTGAGTGTGTGTGTGTGTGTGTGTGTGTGTGTGTGTGTGTGAAGGGGTGCCAAAAAAGCTCTAGGAAGAATTCCATTGTCCATTGGAAATTCCATTTTCCAACAAACTTGTTGCCATCTCCACGGTGTGGTGTGTGTGTGTGTGTGTGTGTGTCTGTGTCTCTATGTGTGTCTGTGTGTGTGTTTGTGTGTGCCTCTGTGTGTTATCCAGACCATCAAAAAGAGTACTTCAGCCGAGCGCCCCTGACTGAAAACAATTTCAGAACTATGGAAGCATTTAAAATTCTTGGCCTTAAAAGTACAAATAGAGCCTGGATTAAAGAAAGTCATTTCCCAGTCTGAGGCACCAGAAGAGGAGAAAGAAATGGTTTTTTAACAAGGTACTGGAAATCTAGGGAGAAGGTAAGGTGGGAAATTGGCCCTCTGGGGGAAACAAGCTGAGGGGCTGCAAAAAGGACCCACAGTTAAAGCCTCTTTGGAAATCACCATTCTAGTGGTCTAGACATGGGGTGAGGGGTGGGGAGTGTAAAAGGAAGATGATCAGGAGGGGAGCACCAGGAGAACTGTTGGAATGTATTTTTATTTAAGCGTATGTACAGGGAAGGAGTCAAAAATGGAGGCTAAGGCTGAGCCCCGGTGGTGTAGTGGTTGTGTGCCGGACTGCGGCCCACTGGGTTGGTGGTTGTAATCCAGCAGAAGATCTCCAGAAGCAAGGCTGGGCCTCCTACTCCCACCAGAGGGCAGTGATGCCCCCCCCCAAAAAAAAAAGAATGAAGGCTGAATTGGGACTAGTTCATGTTGTTGCTCATTTACCAGACTCAAAGTCTGTCTTCATGTCCAGTGGTTCTCGAGCTGCTCTTTAACTTGGCCTAGGTCTCATCTTACTTCCCAGACTTCCCTGCACACCCCCTCACCTGCCACACAGCCAGCTCCCACCCATGGCAGCCCTCTGTGGGCTTTCTGAGGCTGTTCCTCTGTAACAGGTGCATTCATCTTGGTCGTTCCCTGGAGATGCAGCTGGTGGGCTTGTGCCACAGAAAAGTATGCCCTCTGGCCAAACAGGGCCAGAGACAATGCAGAAATTCCTCCCTGAGAAGAATTTCTGCCGTAGCCACAGCAGCGGTTTTCAGTGTGGTTCAGAAGCAGACACCACTCTGCTCTGCCTACATACCACTGAGGTGGAATCCTGGGAGCAGACTCCCTGGCATTGGATTTTTGTTCATTTTGCGGATCCATGTTACTGGGCTCAGGCCATCCTTTTAGTCCACAAGTACTTATTGTGCACCATTTTTTGCATCTTGAGTCAATGCTGGTCTCTAGAAGACCCCTGTTAAGTGTGGAACCCATGACTGTGAATTTGAGGGGCGCCTGACCTAAGCTAGGGCACTTTCAGTTGTCTTCTCTGCATGTGCAAGTTCGACAATGAATAAGGAAGAACGAATGGTGCCCTTGAATTCTGGTGCTGGTGAAGAATAATGGAAGAAGTACCGAAAAAAGAGAAAAAAGTCTGTCTTGAAAGAAGACAGCCAGAAGCCTCCTAAGAGGCATAGAGGAAAACTTTTACATCGTACACACTTTGGACGCTTTGTCACAAGAGGCCAGTCCCTGGAGAAGGACATCACGCTCATTGAAGGAGGAAGACCCTCAAGCAAGTGGATTGACACAGTGGCTGCAACAAGGGACTCAAACACAAGACCAATTGTAAGGTGGCACAGGACTGGGCAGTATTTTCTTTTGTGGGCTATCGCGTGGCTGTGAGTGGGAGCCAACTTGAAAGCACCCAACATCATACTGGCAGTGTCTCTGTCGCTGATACTGCTGATTTCTAGAATCATGAGGATCTTGATTGCCTATGATTGCCTATGATCCCATTCAAACGGCCTCTTGATCAGGGATCAACGTACAAAGACCGGAAGTCTTCCCAAGAAGGCAGCTAAGCCCATTGTATTGTCATCTAGTTTACTTTTCAAACGGTGTGAAATAAGGTTGAAACAGTGAGTTCTTTCAGAGGAAGTTCATTAATGTCAAGGTTCCTCATGAAAACATGATGCCTAAGAGCAGGACTTATGCCAAGTCCTTGTGTTCTCTCCAAGGGTAGTCTAAGCATGTATGAGCATACATTATTTTAAAATGCGTGAATGTTTCCTAGTTGAGTAAAATTTCCTGAAATTCGGATACACTCAGAAATTCAGAACCTGGCCTTAGTTTCAAGAAGAGTTCTTAGTAAATGTAATTAGCATATTTTTCAGACCATATGGTGCACTTTCACCCCCCCAAAAGTTGGAGGGGGGGGGAACGAGGGTGCATCTTATGGTCCAAGGTGTGGTACTCCGGAACATTTTAGAAAATGGGTACTATTTGGTTCAGAACATTTTTAGTTGTTTTCCTGCTCTGAAAGCTGGGTGCATCTTATGGTCAGGTGTGTCTTATGGTCCCCAAAATATGGTAAGTTAGGGATCTCAAAATCACAACATCCTGGGTCAGTTTACATCCTAAATCCAATGATTAGTGATTTTGATTTAAAAAGAAGACATTACGAGGGACAGAGACCCAAAAGAGAATATGCGGGGATGGACCCTTCAATCAGAAGAACCATCAGAAGCCCAGAGCGAGTCCTGGACTGATTTTCCCCTTAGAGTTTCTAGATGACTCCCACCTACCTACACCTTGATTTCAAACTTCTGGTCTCCTGAACTTTTAGTGCATTTCCATGGTCTGAAGCCATTCCATTTGTCATACCGTATTGTGGCAGCCCCCGGAACCAAAGCAAAGAGGTCAATTTGCATCTTAAGGTGTGTTCGACTGCCCCCAGAGTATTTTCAATTGCCTCATATGTAGGAGAAAGCTGGATAATGAAGAGAGAAGACCCCAAAAAAGAGCGCCTTTGAATTGTGGTTCTGGACTGCCAGAATGAAGGGACCGCTCTTGGAAGTACAGCCAGATGCTCTCTGCAGGGATGAGCCCCTGAAGAAGGACATCATGCTTGGTAAAGAAGACAGCCAGTGAAAAGAGGAAGACCTTCCACACGATGGATGGACACCAGAACCTCAAATATAGCAAGGATTGTCAGGATGGCACAGGATCGAGCGGTGTTCCCTTCTTTTGGTCCGTGGTAGCTGACAGCAACAAAGGAATATAACACACCTGCACACGTGCACATGCAAAAATGTTCAGATACTGCCCGTGGAGGTCTAAGTATTGAGCAGTAGCAATATTTATTAAAAAGCAGCAGAATACATCCATAAGAGACATACAACTCTAGCTGTTGTTCAGTGGTGTCGAGTCAGTTCTGACTCATAGCAGAATGAAAGGGCTGAGTGTCATCCCATTCATTTTGGTACAGAGACTGAGTATTTTTTCCATCTTCATTTTGCCCATAGATTCTTTCAATAGTGCCATCTGAGGCTTGAGTTTCATCAGTTCTTTCTGAACATATTTAACGTATGCTGAGTGTGTTCTTCCTTTCTGGTTTAAAACTCTAGATCTTTCCCCACATCACTCTAGAAGTATACAATAATTTCCTGCTCTCGTGCTTTCTGGGTGAACTTTGAGACTGTTCCTTACCTGGTTTTCTATGATAAGCAACGATGTGATATACCTTTTCTTTTTGCAAAGGAACCACTAAAAAACTAAATATTTAGAGGAAATCCCTGAAAGCAAAATTGCCTCCCCAAAAGATATAGCCATTGGAACATCATTAGATATTGTCGAATTGACCTACATACAGGTTGAAGCAAGTTCAAGTTTCAAGAATGATGTACTAGAATGCCCATTTCTCCACACTTTACAACAGCATGATGTGACCAGTCTGCCCTATTTCCCAAAAGTATAGGTACAAAAATGATACCTTGTACTCATTTTAATTTGTTACTCTTGTTGCAAGGGGGATTTGTTATCTTCTTGTGTACTTAAGAGCATTTGTATTTCTTCCTAGTGAATTATTTGTTTATATTTGTTACCTCTCTTCCTAATGGGTTATAATTTTCTCTCTTACAGATTTTGTTGTTTGGGTGTGCTGTTAAGATAATTCTTTTAATTATAGACCCCCAAGTGACAGAATAGAACTACATACACGGCTTTCTAGGCTATAATATTTATGGGAACAGATCATCACATCTTTCTCCTACCGAGCCACTGGGTGAATTTGAACCACCAACCTTGTAGCTATTGACCAGGTGCTTAATGGATAAACCACTCAGGTTTCTTTTCTTATAAATGGAACTTTAGATCTTATCGAATTAAAAGCTTTGCTTAGGGCTGAGCCCCAGTGGCGTAGTGGTTGTGTGCGAGACTGTGGCCCACTGGGATGGAGGTTCAATTCCAGCAACGGCTACCCAGGAGCAAAGGCTGGGTCTCCTACTACCACCACCAGAGGGCAGTGATGCACAAAACAAAACAAAAAAAACAAAAATAAAATAAAAACTTTGCTTAAAAACGTGAACTGCTTACAATTGATCGTGATAAGAATTGGATAAGCCCCCATAAGATGATTTAAAATAATGAAAGTTTTGTTTATAATAATATGATGCTTTATTTCATTTTGAAATAGAATTGCTTTTTATTTGTATTTAGAAGGTGACTGATGTCTGCATATTAATTGCCTTCCCTATCACTTTATAGACTTCTAAATATTTATAACTTTTCTGTCTTTTTTTTTTTTTTTTGGTGATCCCCCTGGATCTTCGATTTAAGTTTTATTATTCGCAAATAATGATGATTTTCCCATCTCCAATTTTTGCATATTATTTTATTCTTTTGTCAAGTAAACTGGCCACTACCTTCAAAAGCATGTTGCATAAAACTTAAATTCATGGACTTCTTTATGTGCTTTCCGACTTAACTTGGGAATTCTTCTAGATTTTCCTTATTTAGCAGATAATGTTTGGTGTTTTGACATGGATATATTTATCATGTTAAGATATTATGTATGCCTCTTTATTATTATAGCTACTTATATTAATAAGTCTGAAAAACCTTACTGTTGCCTAGATGATCCTGACTCATAGAAACCCTATAGGACAGGGAAGAACTTCCCCCGTGGATTTATGACACTGAAAATCTTTAAGAAAGGGATTCGTCTCCTCTTTCTCCAGGAAAGGTGCTGGTGGGGTCAAACTATTGACCTTTTGGTTGACAGCTCATTGTGTAATCCTCTAAGTCAGTAAGGTCCCTTTAGTAATATATTGGACAGACCAGAAATGTTCTACGAGTTTTCTGAGAATAACTCTTTATGAGAGCAAGGCAGCCTCAGCTTTCCCTCATAAAGCAGGTAGTGGGTTTGAACTGTTGGTTGACAGTGATCTTAGCCACGCTTTGCCTGCCGCACTATAGTTAAGGCTTGCTGATTGTAGTTGACAGCAGGACATGATGCTAAATTCTCTATAGGTAGCATTTCACTTCATCCTTACTCAACTATGAAACTAGACCTTATAACTGTTCTCTTTCCAAAGTTAAGAAAACACACATTCACAGAGATGAAACAACTTCATTTACACAGCTACTAAATCTCAGAGTTGAGATTGGAAACCAGGTCAATTCATTGTGTCTGAACCCTCTGCATTGTTTCATCTTGATAGATTTCTTGGTAAAGGAATCATCTGTTCAGTCCTAGAACAAATTCCCTTGTTCATTATGTATTGTCCTTTCATTCTATCCTCAGTTCACTTTTCCCCTTTTTATTTTATGAACGTGATTTTATTTTGTTCACCGTCTTTAAAATCTATGCACCAAAATATAGACCGATATATTGAGTGACCTTGGTTACATTCTGGCAGGGGTTGTGCAGTCATTCTTATACTCTCCTTTTTCTGAGTATTCTTTCATCATTAACATAAACTTTCTGCTTCATACTTCTAACCTTTCAAGTAATTGTGGTCAGAGTTACAAGATATACATCTTAAAAGAGCATAATGCTTAATGCAGATCTTATTTTCTTACAATTAAACTAAAGTAGTCTTTGTTTTAAGGTGGCTTCAGGAAATATTTTTGGTTCAAGATTTAATAGTTGTTGCAAGAAAATAGTTAAAAATATCTCAGGGATGAATTCACCCTTCATGACTCCATGAGAATTTTAAACAACGATCTGCATTTCCCTCTTTTGGATCATGAAACTTTACAACGATTGGTCAAAATAGTATTGTTTTTGATGTGAGACACATTCTGTGTGATAATGATTCTTTACAATGCCTTCATCAATATTAAATAGAAAATTTCAACTCGGTTTCTCTTTTTGTGATGTCCTGCGAGCCATGAGGTCAGCAGTTAATATCAGACTTATGACTTTGTACTGGAATGGATTGGGATGCCTTCTTAGTGTCACATTCCTTTTGTATATAAACCCTTTCCTTATATCTATATGCATGTCTTTGAAATTTGTTCCTCTAGTCTACCCGGACTAACACAAATATGAATCACCGTTTTTTTCTAAGTAGAGGCATGTGTAGCATAAAAGGAAAGTACATTCCTTATAGTCATGGAAGTCAAAGGAAGGGACTCTTAACTATGTCTGGTGAGATAAAGAGAAATCCATCTCTGTTGAAGCAGGGAACTGTATATGCTTAACAGTCTCTCAAAGAGGATTAATGTGACTGGTCCCATACAACAATGGGCAGTAAGTTCAATCTGATGCTGGAGAGAGTGGAAACCTAGCTGGTCCCACCCCACATGAAGACATGTATCCCAAGTGAGAAATGGTTGAAGGAGGGTCACCCTGAGGGCTACCGAGGTCTAATTGATAGAAGTGGGTGCATTGAGGAGAAAACAAGTTATGAATTATAAGGAGCATGAGCTAGATTTGAGGAGAGCAGAGTTAGTAAACAATCTTTAACAAGGAGCATGTATGATATCATAAAGAGAGGAAATCAGCTATGTTCTCTAGGTTTTAACTTGTCCTCTAGGTACGGATTGCATACTGGTTCCTTTCACTGAATAGGAGTAGAAAGAACAGTTCGTGTGAGATGGCTTAGTTGAGTGTGGGAGTCAGTAGGGTTTTTGTTTGTCAGTTCATTTTCTATGTTTGGTTTGAGACCATTTCAGGCATCCAAATAGAGTAGTTGTAAAGGCAGTTGGATAGAAGTTGGGAATCTTATGACTAGCTGGGGAATAAGCCCTTGATGATCATTATGAAGGCCAACACCTCGGAAGGAAGGATAAAGAGGTAGGAGAGCAGAGCCTGGGCGCTCACCAGAACATTGGCAAGCAGATGATATCTGCCAGTCACCCTCAGATAACCCTATGTTTCTGTGTTTGTTTGATTTCGATCCCCACGGAGATTCTTTGATGAGGAACTATCTGGAGGACCTCCAAAGGGACCGCTCTACTCTGGCGACTGCTGGGACTCCAGGGGTGTCTCTCCTGTAGAAGATAATTGGTGCCTAGAGTCAAGGCTGAGGGGATGTGGCCACCTTCTAGCAATTAACACCATGCCCTTTGGGGATTTCTCAGGGAGTGTTTTCAACTGTTCCTTAACAACACTGTAGGTTGGAATTTGGTGTGGGGGTCCCAACATCCTCTGGAAACACGATGTGTACATTTTTAAAGCCAATGCAAATGCTAATGCTCATAAGTGAGTGCAGGGGAATTCTGATGGAAATGTTACAGACTCATTACTATGGGATGTGTTGCTTCTGTTTCAATGAGGCTCTCTACATTATCTCCGCTTTTAAACACAATTACCTCGAGTTTCTGTTTTTCTTTTTAATCCCTTTAATACAGGTTACCTTGGGGTTTCTGACTGGAGGGGTTTCCCTCCAAACTCCAGAATCTACCCTCTTCAAAATCTGAGTGTAAACCACATTCTTTTGTTATTTCTTCACCTTGGAAAACATTTGGTTTCCTGCTTTTATTATGAACTAAATGGGCAAAGGAATTGCCTACTTTAAATACAGGTAGCCATAGAGGTGTTTTCCTTTCCTATATTTACCAGTCGATTCAACTTTTAACTACACATGTTTACCTACGTTTTCGCTTATTAGAGGTCTTTCACCCCTCTGAAAGCCATTATATCCTTATTAATTTCTCCATGGCTTTAGGCAATTTCTAACTGTGACAATGACTATGTGAATGAACAACTTTAATTGTGCATGGTTTTATGATGGAGAAAAATACTTTTGATATACTTAAAATGCCAATTGTAGGATGAATTCAAAGGAAGACTCATTAGCTTTGGTAATACTCAGAACAATTGCATTTCCACTATATGCCAGTGCCTGGGGCATTCAAAGACAAAGAATAGTTCCTTGGTAAGCAATGATCACAGGTTTATATTGAGCACCTACTACAGGTGGGTCATTCATCTCTTACTGTGACAACAAGTGCTTATAAAATGCCTACTAGGTGTGACTCACTTTCAGTACAAATTATTAATGTATATGGCTACTTGCCAAAGGGTTGGAGAGTTGAGTCCACTTAAAGACACCTATGAAGAAAGCCTGTCATCTGTTTCAGAAAAAAAAAAAACAGTTCATGAGGAACCTCCCATTGAGCACCCTTCAACACCAACAGAGATTGGAGTCCAGGAATTGGACTCACCATGAGTTGCTGTCCACGTGACAGTTATTGGATCTATTGGGAGTCACAACAAAAGAACCATGGTTATGCCTTGGACCACTAACCTCAAGGTCAGTAGTTAGTAGAGCTGCTAATTCATAACTACCAGCAGGTCCATGGGAGAAAGACATAGGAGGGGGTTGACTCCCATGGTGCTTTTAATCTCAGAAATCCATGGGGCAATTCCACCATGTCCTATGGCCACTAGGAATCATAATCCATTGGATGACCTTGAGCGGTATTGTAACTACAGACATCAGCACTGAGCTAGGGACTGGGATGTTAGAAATACACTTACTATTTTTTCTCAGGTTCTAATTGTACACTCTCAGATAAGGGATAAAAGTCAACAGAAAAAGCATTTTTAAAATACTGTGATTTAGTTTCTTCATCTGAAAAGATGGATGCAATAAGAACACCTTTTTTGATGGGGGGAGAAAGGGGTGGAGGGAGGGGGTTTGTGTTGGGCAACAATTACTTAAAATAGATTCCAATGCCATGTATGACTTGTAGAACCAAGTCCCAAAGAACTATCTTTGGCTGGCATCTTTATGGGAGCAGTGTAGTCAGGTTTTACTGCTGATAGGTTTGAACCATCAACCTTTCCATTATCAGGCAAGTGAAACAGTTTGCCCTTTCCAGGAAGCAGAATCTGTGAATAAAAGTCCTCTTTGCCTAGGAAAGGCTATGGAACCTTTGGATGTGTGAGAGTGATTGATAACTGAGTGGTTGCAGACACTTGAGCCAGAGAGTACAGCCTGCCTAGGGAAGTGTTGGCAAACCTCCTCCCCTAGCCCCCACCCCCCACCCCTTTCCAGCCCAGCCCTGCCCAGCCCTGTTTTCTCTCTCAGGCTGTTAAAGGTTGGACAAGACTCTTCTCAACCTGACAGAATCAACGGCCCAGGAATGACTTGTTGTGTACCTGTCTGTTCTTTGACTTTAGCTTATGTGTTCTCAGTCATTCAAGTCAGACAGTGTCAAAGGAGAGGCTCTTGAAGCGGTGTTTGTTGAGCTGTGATACAGAGGATGGGTGGGAGTGCTCACTTTGTGTTCCCTAAGATGAGAGCCATTGTTTGAATTGGGCATTAAAGTAGATTGCTGCTGGGAACTTGGGATATTGTCTTCTCTGGAATTGGAGAAATTGTGCTGTTTGGGTGAGGGGATGCTTACGGCAAGAAGTGACTAGAAAGCATAGTTTTAAAGTTAGCTTGAAGCCGGCTATTTTTTGGTCTACGTATCTTTCTTCTTTCACAGGTATGCCAAGTAGTAAAAGGAAAGAAGTTGAATCCTAAGTGGTTGGGATACTAAAGAGAACTCTTAAGAGGTTACCAAACCACAACCAAACCCCCTGCCATCTAGTCAATTCTAATTCATAATAACCCTGTGGTTGTTGTCATTGGGTGTGGTCCAGAGTTCTGAATTATAATGACCTTGGGCACAACAGAGCAACTTGTTCTGCCCTGCCACATCTTTATGATGGTTAGCATGTCTGAGCCCATTGTTAGAGCCACTGTGTCGAGCCATCTTGTCAAGGACCTTTTTCTTTTTCACTTGATAACGTGTCCAAAATAGTTGAGATGAAGTGTCGCCATCCTTGCCTCTAAGGAATGTTCTGGCTGGACTTCTTCCAAGACAGATTCGTTTGTTCTTCTGGCAATCCATAGTACTTTCAATATTTTTCATCAGCACTGCAATTTCAAATGCACCTATTCTTCATTCTTGCTTATTCGATGTCAGTTTTTCACATGCATATGAGGTGAGGAGAATGGGAATTTCAGAACTCTTCGCTGTTCCCGTGGAAAACTTGTGCATGGATCCAGAGGCAGTTGTGGGCATATAAGAAGGAGAGAGTGCGTAGTTGAAAATCAGGAAAAGTGTGCACGAGAGCTGCACCCTCTCACCATACCTATGCAGTCTGTGTTCTGGTAACATCATCCAAGAAGCTGGATTATATGAAGAAGAACCTGGCTTCAGGATGGGAGGAAGGATCATTAGCAACCTGCTATAGGCATAGGACACAACCTTGCTGGCTGAAGTGTGAGGAGGACTAGACACAACTGCTGATGAAAATCAAAGACCGTCGTTTTCCGTATAGATTACACCTCTGGGGAGAGAAAACCAAGTCCTCATAAATGGACCTAGAGGTAACATCATGATAAAAGAAGACCAGCTTGAAATTGTCAAGGATTTTGGTTTGCGTGGATTCAGAATCAGTGCTCATGGGATCAGCAATTAAGAGGTCAACGGTCATGTTGCGTTGGGTCAGTTTGCTACCCAAGATCTTTCTAGAGTACTGGAGCACAAAGATGTTACTTTAAGGAGTGAGGTGCACCTGACTCAAGCCATGCTAGCTTTTTTCAATTGCCTCGTATGCGTGTGAAATTGGAGCATTTAACAAGAAAAGTCCAAGAAGAACCTATTCATTTGAATTTCAGTGCTGAAGAAGAATGTTGAAAGACCATTGACTGCTCAAAAGACCAACCAAGTTCCAGCCAGAGTGCTCCTTAGAGGCAAGGCTGACTAGACTTCAACTTCCATACTATGGACATGTTGCCAAGAAAGCAGTCTTTGGTGTAGGGAATCATGGTTGGTAGAGAAGCAAAGAAAAAAGTGGAAGACCTTTTTCCAGAAGGTGGATTGTCCCAGTGACTGCCACACTGGGCTCCAGCATGGAAACAGTTGTAAGAATGGTGAAGGACCAGGCAGTGTTTTGTCCTGTTGTGTGTAGTGTCGCTATGGGTTAGAACTAAGTAGATGGCACCTAAGGACATCATGAGGCGATTGAAAATACCACGGTTAGGGTCAGGTGCAGCCTAGTAAGACAGACCAGATCTGCTTCAAAGGGTTTTCAAGACATTAAACCTTACAGAAGCTGATGGTTTTATTTCTCGCCCATGTGGTTGCCTCAGTGTTCTAACTGCTGTCTTCTTGCTAAGGATTGGACAAAAGAAAACCCTTAAGGAAGTGGATTGACCCGGATTGGCAACAGTCGCTTAAACATGGCAACAATTGTATAGGTGGCTCAAGACCAGGGCTGTATTTCATTTTGTTACATATGAGGTGGCCAATAGTCAGAGTTAATTCAACAGACATAACAATGAAACAGCAATAACATCCCAGGACTCTGAATAGACAATCCATACATCACATGCTCAGAAAATACTTGAGGATGAATAGGTGGATGGATGAGGAGATGGCTAAGCACCAGACACATGATATTAAAGTATGTAGAAAAGAATCATCCTGTTACATTATCATCTTTTCAGGAAACTCATATATATTGTGCCCTCACAAAAACAGCTCCATGACAAAAAAGTAGAAGAAAAAATAAACAGTAGAAGTGAAAGAACAAATATACAGCAAAGGTTTCAGTGTGACTCTAGTACATTTAGGGACTTGTTCAAGGGAGTTTATATACTAAATAAACTTATAAAGGTTATTTTATACTGGTGCTAAGAAAATAGAGTTAGCTGACATTCAAGTTTCATAACTAAGTTAAACTTGCCCTTAATTCTCTAAATAAAACTATATGAAACACTGAAAATGATATAATTAACAGCTGGGTATCACTCACACACTATTTTAAAACTGAGGGTTCTTCAGTATTTTCTGTAAGTCCATCCTATGGAAAATAATCATAGTACAGATACACTAGGAAACACTTGCTGGGTTCCATTTCAATCTCCTCCTCTTCTTCAGAGACAACCACACCTCCTGCCCCTAGCCAGAACTTGGTGATCTTTACTTCAGGATTTTTGTTATCCTTTTAAAAAGGAGCTTCAAAAAGATTTCTTGAAAAAAAATCCATTAACTTTTAATTCCATGTTTCCATGAACTTTTAAAAGCTCCCTGGTGTGTGTGTGTGTGTGTGTGTGTGTGTGTGTGTGTGAATGTGTATGTATTGTATATACAAATAGATTAAAAAGTGGAATTGCACTGGGTGGAGCTGAGCTTTCGTAGTCCCTGTCTCCCCGGCTCCCCCGCGCCCTCCCCCACACACCCCCCCACTGACTAGCAAGCAACTCTCCCTGAGTTGACACCATTATTAATGCACCCAGCGGCGTTGCCTGGGAACGTTCTCGCTAGGCAAAGTGAATTTTTTCCTAAAGCCACTTTACTCAAACCTCCTTGTGATTGCTGATTTAGGAAAACAGCATGTGACTGTGAAATTTTGCTTCCTCCTCAGGAAAAAGCTGTAGAAACTGTTGTGATGTTAAGCACAGGATAGTGCTTAACAAGGATAGTGATGTGAGGGAAAACTGAAGCATGAGTAGTTTCCTTGTTTAAAAAAAAAGATAGAATGTCAATTAATGACAAACCTCGTTCTGGATGTCTGTCAATTTCCCAAACAGACAATAATATTGACTCATAGTGCATTTAGACTGTTAATCAAGCTTTCTCTTTAGAGGTTCTGAAAAGTCTGTGAAACAGTCTGACACAAAAAAGGCCAGATTTTTAGCAGGTGGGGGACTGGTTGCCCCATGACAATGCACGTGTTCACGTAGCATTCCAGTTTTGGGCAAAAAAAACCCAGCATGCTTCTCTTGCCCCATTGACCTTACTCATCTGACCTCACTCCATGCAACTTCTTTTTTGCTTCTGTAAGTGAAGACAAACATGACAGGACAGCAATTTGATGACATGGAAGAGGCGAAGGAAAAAAACAAAGAAGGTAGTATGAGTTTGAAAAAGGTTTCCAAGAGTGGACTCCAATAAGTGTAATGGAGAGTACTTTGAAGGTGATAATGTTGCTTTGTAAAAAAGATTAAATATATAGCTTTGGAGGAGGAATCCATTTTACGGGGTACCCCTTGTGCATGTGTGTGTGTGTGTGTGTGTGTGTGTGTGTGTGTGTTATCTCGATAGATAGGTGATAGAGAAAAAGTCACTTGATTTTCTATATTTAAATTTTATACCAATGTTATCATGCAGTACAACATGAGTTTTCAACTTGCTCCCACCCATTATTATGTTTACAGCTTTATTTATGTTAAGCTGTGTAGTTCTCATTCATGTGGTTTAACTGCTAGAAGGAGTTTGCTGTATGTGCTGTGATTCTAGAAAACCATCCATCAGTATTTAATATACCAACAGGGTTCCCCATGAAGGACAAGATTCAGCAGAATGACCAAACGAAGACAGCTTAGGAAGAGGGACTTGGTGACCTCCTCCATTAGAAAATTGATGAGTTAAACTTTATGTATAGCTGTAGAGCATTGTTTTAGGCAGTGTGGGAAGGTGGGATCCTCAGGCCAAAAGGCTCTCCAAATATGAATGGGGAAGTGCAGCTCCTCAAAATAAAGTGAATCCCAATAATTTAAATGGAGTAAAACTTTGGGGCCCTTAATATATTCATGCTTAGTGACTCAAAAACAGAAACAGCTTGGCAGGGGAGAGGAAGATTCATTAATAAATACAATGTGTTGGAAGAAGCACACTAGCTTGTGGGAACACGAGATGTCAAAGGGATTAGATATCAGGCTTCAAGAACTAAAAAGCATAGCATTGCATGCTCACTTTCCTGATACGATCGCTGAGGACAAATGTGTGCATAAGCTAATGTGGTGAAGAAAGCTGATGGTGCCCGGTTACCAAAATATATAGCGTCTGGGGTCTTAAAGCCTTGAGTAAACAAGTGGCCATTCAGCTCAGAAGAAATAAAGCCCACACGGAAGAAGCACACCAGTTTGTGTGATCATGAGGTGGTGAAGGGATCTGGTGTCAGGCATCAAAGAGCTAAAATTATATTATTATTAATGAGGGGGAGTACAGATTGGGGACCCAAAGCCCATCAATAGGTGAAGAGACATCCTCTTGCAGAGGGATTAAAAGGAGGTGATGAGCCAGTTAAGATACAGGGTAGAAGCAATGAAATATGCAACCTTCCTCTAGTTCCCAAATGCTGCCTCCCACCCACTATCATGACCCCAATTCTACCACATAAATCCAGCTAGAACAGGAGATGTACAGTGAAGTTGGAAACATGGGAAATTTAGGATAGATGATCCATCAAGACAAGTAATAGGAGGGTAATACCAGGTAATACCAGGATGGTAGAAGGATGGAGAAATAGAAAGGGAGAACTAACTTCAGGAATCTACACGTAGGTTTCTCTCTGGGACACGGACAACAGGGATGTAAATGTTGGGACACATTGGACAGTGTACAGTATGAAAATAATAACAATTTGTAAATTACTAAGGGTTTAAGGGGGAGGTGGTGGAGGAAGGGAAATATAGGGAGCTGATTCCGCGGACCTGGAGGGAGGGAGGATGTTTTGAGAGTGACTAAGGTAATAAGTGTGTAATTGTGGCCTGCATACAATTGATGTTTGTATGGATTCTGATGGGAGTTGTATGAGCCCCCAATAAAATGATTCATTAAAAATAAATTTAAAAAGGGAGGCGGAAAGAGAAGCTTATAACAAGGCTCAAGTGAAAAATATTTGGAAATGAATATGGCAATGTGTGCACAAATATACTTGATACAAATGATGTATTGAATGTCACAAGAGCTGTAAGAGCTCCCAATAAAATAATTAAAAAAAATAAATACAATGTGGAGTATATAAACAAACTCACTATTATGAATCGATGTCAGCTCATAGACACCTTATAGGATAGTGCTACCTTGTGGGTTTCTGAGACTATAACTCTTTATGAAAATAGAAAGCCCAGTCTTTCTGTCACAGACCTGCTGATGGTTTCAAACTTCAGACCTTGCAGTTAGCCACCTAACATGGAACGACTATACTACTGATGCTCCTCTACAATGTAAAGTATATGCATTGCGAATCAAGGAAAATTGAGAGTCATCAAAAAATGAACTGTAACCCTGAGGATTGATAGACTAAGCACTCTGAGTTAGTTGGCATGATCTATATTATGCCAGGAATGACAAATTGAAGGGGAACAGTTTATTGTCGAAGAGATCATTTCAACATATCCTGAAGTACAACTTGGTCAGTGATAGAATAATATCTATATACTTTCAGGGAAGACTTGTGACATGGGTTAGTGACTGGATATGTTTTTTTTTCCTAGCAGTAGTATTTTCAACACCCACCAGTTGACTGTGTGAGGGCATACAAGTAAAGTGTGGGAAACTCTACCAGGGATATCATTCAGTTTCATCATCTTCGGGTATGAGATGAGCCATCACAAGCGCACGTACAGGAGATCTCACAGCCATCAAGTCAGATCCTTGTGTGGAGAAGAGGTGGTAGCAGCAGTGGTGCCCAAAACACAATGGAGGGCTTCCCATGCGACGGAGCTGTGGGCTTCCCGGTCCATGTAACAAGTAAAACCAAGTGCCTTCAGATGGGACCCTGTCTTGCAGAGTGGGTGCTCTTTTGGTACTTATAAAAAGTGTGGGGACCTTGTTACACTTGTCTGAGCAAGGCTGAGGTTAAAGCTCTGCATGGCTGAGAGACTGAGGTTGAGGAGGCCGGGTGGGGTAGGGGGAGATGTCTACTGACACAGTTGAATGACTACAAATATATTCTTAACATTTCTAATCCCAATTTGCAACCTGTTCACTTCCCTAGTAATCCTCATTGGCTATGATTTTTGTCTTGTCGGTGTAATGGATTATTGACCTCAGCAGAGAAATAGAGTACCATGGGAGAAACAGTTGATGTCAGAATAGAAGAAGATTGGAAGGTGTCTGACTTCTCTCTCATAGAAATCATCCTTGAATTGATGTGCAGTTGGATTTTCCTTTACTCCTGTCTAGCCAGAAGAGGTCACACGCAGGGTCTCCATGCCATTCATATGACTACTATACAACATTTCCCCCCCAAGGGCTAATACCAAGGTTAAAGAAATTGAAGATGTTTTAGCCATCTTCTGGAGGGGGGGTTCACAATTGATCAATCAAGGTTCATTGATCATTACTGGTGATGGAAATGCAAACATTGGAAATTAAGGAAGACCAGTAGTTGACACATATAAAAGAAAACCCTCAGTGAGATGAGTTGACACAATGGCTGCAATCATGGACTCAACATAGCAAAGACTTTGGAGACAGTGCAAGATTGGGCAGTGTTTCATCCTGTTGTTCACTGGGTCATGCGAGTCAGAAGCAGATCCAGGTCACCTCACAACAACTCTTTGTCCTGTTGGCAGACATTTTGGCAGTTCTTAATTGTATTGCTATGACATAAATCAATGGCTTTGAACACCCTTGTCGACATATACAAAATCTTTCAAAGGCATGCACCCAGGAGAGGACTTAGGGGATAAAGCACTCCGTGCATCTGAAACATCATGTTCAAAAGGGTTGTGTCAGTTTACTCCCTCACCTAAGGTTCATGAAAGTTATGTTATCCCCATCCTTGTTAACACTGTGTATTGGAATTTTGGCAAGGTCTATAACTAGGAAGTTGTTTTTCATGTTGTTTGCCTTCCTTCTTCCTATCACAGTGGCGTCTTTTCTTTGAGTTGCTGATGTTTGTCACCATGGAATCTATCCCAGACTCATGACAGCCCCAACCCCAACAAAATTAAATCCTGTTAGGCTTATGCTACACCTAAGATCTGTTGTGGATTGGACTATTGTGACACATAGGCCTTTTATTGGCTTATCTTTGGCGAAGTAGGTAATCAAAACTCTCATCCTAGTCCATGTTAGTCTGAAAATGCTGCTGAAACCTACTCAACATCTTAGCAGCCCATCAGCTAACAGTCGCAGACAGGTGATGACTATATGTGAGGTACATTGGTGGGGAGCTTATATTTTAGATCTCACAGAAGGCAAGAAGTTCAATCAAGTTATTACCAAGGTTTTACTCAAGGTGATGTTGCTGGGCTTTCAACAGACACGTCCCGATGGCCTTCCCCAATCTAACTAGGGAGACTCTGGTTATATACAGTTGAAACAAATGGAAATATATGGAAGACAGAAATAAAACAATATCCCGACAGAATATGATGGTGGATTGGACCCTGGTGATTACAATGGAGGTGGTTTGACTGAATCTGTTGTAAAGTTTGGAACAGCAGGATTACCTGATGGATTAAGAAGGTATTGTGAGGTTTAAGAAAAAGAAGATCTCTTCTGATTTTCCTACTTGTTCCTTAGTAAGGACCAGTGAACCAGGTCTTTCCATGAGTAGACACTAGTCAATTTGTTCTCATCCATAGATCACTCATTCTCCAGAAACTGGGGCCTGAGTATTTAGATGAAACTTTGAAAAGACATATGAGTTTGGAGGTACTTTGTAAAAGTGTTTTCTTGTTGGCTCCTTGATGTCTAGAAAGAACTCTGCACAACAAAATATGGTTTAAATCAAGTTCTTGTAGCATTACTTTATGCAGCACACTAAAGTTGATTTCAATCTCTCAAGAGACCTTCCTTAATACTTCAGCACCTCTTACTCATACAGGATGTCATACTTTGACTTTATTTTATTTTATTTTATTTTTCCTTCCAGGCATAGACCTTTGGGTCTTGTTCAATGCCCCTAATCTTTTAGAAATCCTATCCCACATCCTTAATCTCCATAACATCAGATCCCTGCCACTGGCAAACAAAGTGGTTTTCTCTGTGAAAGCCAGTGTGTACATAATGAGTCACACTGTAGAGTTCAGTGCTTTGTTGAAATTCAAATAATGAGGGCATATTGCATGTCCCAAAAGGCTTTCAGCTAATTGTTAACAACAAGGCTGTTAGGACAATCTCGCTGTTGCCATTATTCCTTTTCAGGCTGACCCTGGCATTCACTGCCTGTGTGTGTGTGTGTGTGTGTGTGTGTGTATTTGGGGGGGGGGGTTGGATACAAAATTTCCTAACACATGTTCTCATGCAACCATCTTGACAAAGATGCCCTTGGGTCTTTGCTATATGGTAGACAGTGTTCTACCATGGTAATAATAAAATACAATTCTTGCTTTCAGTGAGCTGACAGTCTAATGGGAAACGCAGCTAGTAGAGGATTATACTGTATCCTATGGGGTGAGTGAAGTGTCTTCTTGTAAGGAGACCAGCCATTGAGTATGGGGCCAACTCTAAGGTCAGAATAAAATAATCTCAAGGACCTCAACTTAATTATTTTTGTAATTAGCTTATTACCAAGTATGAGGGCTTGTGCATGTATTTCGGGGAACTATAATTCCCCAAATATTGCTCATGTGAATGAGTTTGGTGTTTGGTTGGTTGGTTGGATTTCTGGAAAGATCTCAAGCAGTAACACAATGAGTGTAGTACAGAATCTTAGAAGAGGACCAATTTGGCGGCCTGAGGATGAGACACGATGAGAAACTCTGAGTGAAAACCAAAGAGAGGACAAGAGATGCAAGCTGGAAGGAAGAGATACTATTATGCCCAGACAGGAGTGAGTGGCAGCAATGTCAAATACGACTGAAAAGGGGTGGTGAGGTGTGTGAACTTTCCAGGTACTTGGCCTTCTCAGGTGCAAGAGCAGCATGGGAGATGTGTTGAAGCGACCCAGCTGGCAAGGGTAGTTCCAGCTTGGCAAAGTAAATAGGAAAGGGAAATACTGAGACCAGACTAGAGTTGGACAGCCTTCTCTCTTGCACCATCCAACCATTTTCCCAGTGTTAAATGACATATGCAATGCTGTTTATAGGTGGTGCCGACTCAGGTCCAACACATAGCGACCTTATATTCAGCAGAACAAGGCACTGCTCAGAACAAGGCACTGCTCAGTCCTGCCCCTCCTCACGAGTGGTGTTCTCTTAGAGCCTGTTGTGGCTGCCATGAGTCGATCCATCTCATTGAGGATCTTCCTCTTTTTCTCTGACGACCAAACCCCATGTCCTTCCCCAGGACTGGTCCCTTCCAGCATACACATTAACATGTATAGAAACCAATGAGGACTCAGACTCTTCCACTCCTGAGTCCACTGAGCCATGCTGAGGAGTGTTTTACATTCATTCCCACTCACAGATAAGTGAATGGCTTTGTCGATATATGGTAATTATTTTACATGACAATATTTTGACTTTCCATTTCCTCTAAATTAGTTTCACGTGGTAGGGGGCCAATTCACATTTTTGACTTGTTTGAAAGCGGTTTTAATTGTGCCTTCCAATAGAGATACCCATGCTCCTTAAGTGTCAAAACTCGGTTCCACTCAGATGGGATTAAATGACGTGTCTTATAGTTTTAATTTCACAGGGATGTTTGTACTCTTGTCTGCCGTGAAATATAGAATAAACTTGTGCAAGGAGTTGATGATGCCGCCAGAATTTGGGAGGCTTAAAGAAAATTAACCTGCTGATCTCAAATATGAATGTAACTTTTTTTACAGTTAGCAGAGTTCATTTCAATTAAATCTTAATGAGGAAGAATGAGACAAATGGGTCCAGGAGCATTGCTTCGCAGATCTTTTAATTTTTATAAATTCACTCGCAGCATTAGACTTGCCCAATTGCAATTATGCCATTTGGATCTTGGAAATCTTACCCAAATGGCATACAGTGGGTGCCAGAGGCAATCACCTGCTTGGGGCCTAACTCTTGTGGTCATGTTATCCATCTAAATCTGTCATCGGAGAAGGGGCATGTTAGAAAGGTGATAAGTATCATTTGTCACAGCATTCTCACACAAAAAGGACTGGGGCTTTGGGGATCGGAGGTAGTGGCCATTTTCTTCTCATTAGTTGCTTTATTTATAACTGCAGGGGCTGTCTGGAGTGTGGTCTAATAATCTTCAGGATTTTTTTTTCTGCACCCATATGGAACAAAAGGTTGTGTGAATTTGGGGTGATTCTTTGTCTCTGTGAGGGTATTGAGTTGAGTGAACACAGAACCACTCATCTTTCGGGAGCTCTTGGCTGAAGTAAATATCTCATTGGAACGGGTCCATCAGGAATAAGCTATTTCTGCCAGTCAGGTCCCCATGTGGATGATTCTGGATCTTCCCCTCAGGAACTCTTCAATTCTCCATGGTACAAGGTAGGAACTAAGTACCAGCAGGCCCAGTCATGGTATATAATGTATGGGGGAGGTAGGGGGCATTAGTACTTTGATATGGTTGTATTCTCATCTTCTGTCTTTGCATGTCTTTGGGGGTGTATCAGGAACAAACCCAGGATCCTGTGAAGAGACTCAGAATTATATCACCTCATAGATCTAATAAAAGACTGAAAGAAAAAAAGAGGAGGGGTAGGAATGGATGGTTGGAGTAAGAAGGAAGCAAGAGTAAATGCCAGAAACGTTTTCCTTCAACACAGATCCCTTTCTTTGGGGATCTTGGTCTATGAGCTTTCTCCTCTTGGTTTATGAGCACCAAACTCTCTTGGTTTTCCTCATCTTGGTTTTCCTCACAATCAGTGGCTACTCTTTCTCCATCTCGTGCCCCGGGGTTCAATTTCAGTCTGAAGATGTTGATGAAAGCCTTCAATTTCTTTATCACTACTAGCTCTTGTGGTTGGTGCATAAATTTGAATAGTAGTTGTATTGTTTGGGTTTTCTTATATATGGATAGACATTATCCAAATGATCCTTCCACTGATCGCACTGTACTTTAAGAGGGATCTTAAAATGTCCTCTTTGGTGATGAATACAATGCCGTTCCTCTTGGTTATGTCATTCCCAGGATAGTAAACCTGATTTGAATTTTCTGATTCACATTGGCCAGTTTCAGATCATTTCAGCTCACCAAGTCCTACACGATCAATCTTTATGTATTCCATTTCACTTTTAAGGCCTTCTCATTTTCCTAGATTCATACTTCATACATCCCCAGTTCCAAGTTTTAATTGATGTCTGTAGCTGTTTCTTCTTTTTTGGAGGAGTGCCCTATCAGCAAATTAAAGTCCTGGACGTTTTATACCTGCGGGCTTTTCTCCGTCATCTTCATTATTGTGGACTCTATTTGGAAAAGGCAGCCCTAACTCAGCTATATTTTGAATGCCTTCTGACCGGACGGGCTCATCTTCTGGCACTTTCTCCGACCGTGTTCTGCTCTGTTCATGAGTTTTTCAGTAACTGACAAAGTTTCCATGCTATCCGTAGTGCTTTTATTGAATCGTGGTCTGAGCTTATCTGGAAGCTCAGCTGAAACCTATTCACTTTGGCTGACGCTGCTGGTGTTTGAAATTCTAGTGACATAGATCTCAGCATCACAATAGCACTCACGCCAACATAACATGACAAATGAAAAGACAAGTGGTAGCACATAGATGTGGTCAGTTTCTGTGCCAACATGGCAATAAACACGTGAGGTTAGCTGAAGGATGGAGAGAGAAATGTCTCGGTGCTCCTCGCCCTTTCTCTCTCTTGCTCTTGGATCAGCAGACCAGTATGCTCCTAACTGTCTTGTTTGTTCTGGGCCTCCATTTGCAAGCTCCACTACATGTGGGACACCTAATCCATGGACGGTGTTGCTCTGTAAGTTGAGGTTGCTTCAAACCCTGCTTTGTCACGCTACTGGAATATACAGCTCTTGATCTGGGGACTGTTGGACTCTGTCATCTGGCTGCCTGTTGGTGACCTGCCTTGTTTGTTGCCTGTGGCCGGAAGGACTGCCAGTGTATTAACTGTCTCATGGAAGTGAGTTGCACCGAGTCAATTGTATTAGTTTATAAACTAACTTTATTTCTTATGTTATCTATATAAATATATATAATTTTTAGTGTCCTGGTTTTGTTTCGCTAGAGAACCCTGACTAACATAGGTTCTACTGAGTAGAAAACAAATTTCTAATGTTTACTAGCGCATCATTATTTTAAACCATCAATCTATATTAATTAGGCGGCTATTGCTCTCTTGTTCTGTATCCTTTCCCCACACATACACATAACCAATGTAAATATACACTCCAATGTTTGCGTTTTGTTGATGATGCTTTGTTCTGTCTTACCAACTCTCTTCTATAAAACACAGGATGTGTGGAGCACAAATCAGGCAGTCCTTTGTCAACTCTTGACATTTCCATAATTTTGCGTGCAGGTGTAATACTTCTCAAAGACAGAGAGATATGCAGTTTAAAAGATCATCTGATGTTAAATGACATGGTGACTAAAAGCAGCTACAGGGCCTTGACTAAAACACACACACACACACACAAAGTAGAGCTGCCCAAAGACTTTTCTGTGGCTGTCAGTCATTACCAGAGCTGATGTGCTCATCTGTCTTCGTTGGAGCAGCTGGTGGGTGAAACTATGCCTTCCACAGCAGGAGCCCAATGCCTAAGGAACAGTGCCCCAAGGGGACCCTTGAAGCTGCTGAAGGTGGTCTAAAAGGGAAGCCATCCTGCCCAATGGTTTCTTCTTCGACTCTGCCCACATTTCTTTTGCGCTAGGTTCACGTTCTAAATGATTACCACACTGTTGCCCTCAAGAGACTTGCAGTCACATAAAAGTGAGGAGGCTTTATCTAAATATAAAATAGTTGACTGGCTATAAATAATCCTCAAAGAGTTAGCTGGGACACGCTAGGGGTCCAGGGAGACCAAATGACAAATTGGAGAGGGTACATGGGTGGGTGGAAAATACAATACAAAGACAAGATGGTTGCCTTAAGTGCCAAGTTCAGCCATTCAGACCTAATCGAATGAAGTAGGGTGTGCTCTCCCCCCGCCCACCCTTTTTCACAATACAAGACAAGTGATCCCATTTAGTCTTCAGCGATATCACATTGACCTTCTTATTGTCTCCACAATGCTTTCTGAAACATTCCTATTTCTCTCTACTCTTGGGCCTGGGCCAACCCGAGTTATAGTCTGAGAGAAGGAAGAAATGGAAGGAAGGAAGGAAGACTAGAACTTGGAGAACTATAAATTGTTAGGAGAAAGCTCTTCCCTGCTTTGGTCTGGAAGGGACACTGTACTGCTACTCCCAGCCTATTGGCTAGAATTATTCCCTTGATGCCAACTCAACTGCAAAGGGTTCTGGAGAGTACAGGGAATCACATGGCTATTTGATGAACACTAACTCTGCCACAGTAAAGATGTTATCTATGATTTATAAAAATAATTTTACTGGGGGCTTTTACAGCTCTTAGGACTTTCCATGCATCAATTGTATCAAGCACATTTGTACATATGTTGCCATCTTCTTTTCCCAAATATTTTCTACTTGAAACCTTATTGTAAGCTCTTTTTCCCCCTCCCTCTACCACCCTCCTCTCACTCTCGTGTATCTTTGATCCATTATATATTGTCCTCTTCTGAGACTGTTATTTCATATCTTACACTGTCCATTGTCTCCCTTCACCCATTTCTGTTATTTGTCTCTGGTGATGGGGGTGTATATATTCAATCTTGTGATGGGTTTCCTCTTACCCCTCCTTGATCATCCCTCTGCAGTCATGATATCACTACTCTCATTACTGTTCCTGAGGGGTTTATCTTTCCTGAATTCCCTGTGTCGAGAGCTCTTATCTGTTCTCTGGTCTAGTCCTATTAGTAAGTAAGTTAGAACTGGGTCATGGTAGTTGGGGAGGAAGTATTCTGCAACTAGAAAAATGATATGTGATTCGTAGGTGCTATACCACATCTTGGTTGAATCATCCCTTCCTTATACCACTTCTGAAGGGGGATAGCCAATTATTTACAGATGTGCTTTGAATCTCCAATCCAACCCCCTTCTTTCCCATCAATATAGTTGTTTGTTTTGGATCTTTTGAGACCTAATGCCTGATCCCGTTGACACTTCATGATCACACAGGCTGGTTTGCTTTTTCCGTGAGGGATTATTTGCTAGATGGATGCCTGTTTGACTTCTTTGCTTTTCTTTTTAAACAAGCAAAAAAAAAAAAAAAACAGGTCAATGAAAGAGTAGGCAAACTCAGAGCTCACTGTAGTGGAATCGATGCTGATGCATAGTGACCCCTATAGGACAGGGTACAAATGCCCCTGGGAATTTCTGAAACCGTAAGTGCCTCAGGGAGTTGAGAGCGCTGTCTTTCTCCTGCAGGGCGGCTGTTGGTTTTAAACTTTAGACTTTTAGGATGGAAGCCCAACTCGTCACCTGTATGCCACCAGACTCCAAGTAAAAGGCTATAGTTCTCCAGTCTGCGATAGTCAGATAAATGTTGCACAAATTCTTAGTACGCCACGAAAAGTAAACTATATTTGTGTAGCATGAGGGAGAGGAATACCTCCTGTCCTGCACACGTTGCAGGATCAAATGAAGTGCTGTGCTGTCTGAATATTTCACACCCTGGTAGATGTTATGCAAATCTAATCTGTTATCATTGGCACTGCTAGCATCACCATGGTTACCAGTGTGGAGGGGCTGGAGACTGCCTTGGTCTGACTATATGGCCACAGAGAACCGAAGTCCTTGCTTGCCTTCGAATTTCATTGCTATCCCCTTCTCCCCAAGCATCCTGAAGACCAGTCCCGCTAACCTCTCGGCCATCATCCAAATAGGACATGCCCCTTTCCCTTATCCACATGTCGTTGCACATCCTGTACTTTCTGCTTTGAATCCCCTTCCCTCTCTTCCTCTACCTTCCTTCCACCAGACAATACCCATCTGACCACAACCAGCATCACCCAACCGCACAGCCTTCCCTGGTGCCTTAACTCTTAGAGTTTGGTTTTCGGTGAAGGCAATGTGACTCATTTTAGTGGAGCGTCAGATGAGTTCTTTCTTGGACTAATTTGACACTTACTCCAAACATTTTTATTGCAACTTGGGGTGCCTCTGAATGTACCTCTCTTGGCAGAGACATTGTACCTGTTAGGTTGTTGTTAGGTGGCCCACAGTGACCTCATGCACATCGAGAATGAAACTGCCCGTTCTGCACCATCCTCACAATTTTTGCCAAGCTTGAGCCTGTTGTTGCAGTCCCGCAGTGTCAATCCCTCTCCTTAGGGGCCTGCCTCTTTTTCCCTTCCCCTCGACACTACCAAGCATGATGTCCTCCTTCGGGACTGGTCTTGCCCAATAGCATGTCCAAAGGATGCAAAACCAAGTCTTGCCATCTGTGTCTCTAAGGAGCACTCTGGCCTTACTTTTTGCAACAGAAATTGGTTTCATTTCATCTACCTATCATTGATCTCTACGTACCTGTCGTCTCCGCTCGGCTGTGAGCTTACACCCAGGGACTGATGCCACACTTTGTTCATTAGTGCACGCCCTACACTGAGACCTCCTGGTTTTGAATCCCAGGTCAACTGCTCACTGGCTATGTGTCCTCAGACTAGTTACTCCACCCATCAATGTCATTCTTTCACCCACCAAAAATGAAGGAAGATAAGACTCATACAAGAGGACTTTAGTCATAAGGATACTAAGTATACATGCAGAGTGCTAAAAACAGTGCTTGGAATATAGCTTTTCTTTAAGTGTCATGGAATTGATTCTTCTTCATGAACATACCTTGTATATCAGATAGACGTGTGATCCATACAGAACAGTTTTCAATAGCAGATATTTTTAACGTGCTTCACCAAGCCTTTCTTCTGCGGTGCTTTGTGGTGGACTCAAACCTCCAAACTTTTGGTGAACAGCAGAGAACTTACCTAGTGGCACCTCTGTGGAACTACTAGGGTTCAGGTCAGATTTAGAAGAGGGCATGGAACAAGACATGTCATTGTTGATGTCAGATGGATCTTGGCTCAAAGCATAGAATATCAGAAAGATGTTTACTTGTGTTTTATTGACTATGCCAAGATATTGGATTGTGTAAATCAGTGATTCTCAATCTCTGGTTCCCAACCCCTTTAGGGGTCGAACAACCCTTTCACAGGGTGTGATGGGTAGGTTTGTTATGCCAACATGGCCACAGAAGATTGGTGGATCTGTTGTGACGGCACAGCCAATGCACACTCAGGATGAATTAAAGGGCAGATACAGGAAGTGCTTCGCAAGTCGCACCCCCTCTCTCTCTGTTGTTGTTTCCTGATCTTCGGACCAGAGAGCGGCCTTGTTGGTCCTGTGCCTCGACCTTCAAGCAACACTACCTGTGGGACACCTAATCGTGGACTGTGTCACTGTGAGTTGAGGATCCTTCAAGCACTACTTCGCCACGCTTCTGGGATATACATTTCTTGAGCTGGGGACTGTTGGACTCTGTTATCTGGCTGACTGTTGGAGACAGTTGGTGGCTGTTGGTGACTGTTGCTCTGCCGTTTGCGGCCTGTAACCAGATAGCCTGGATTGCTCTACAGAGGACTATTCAGTGGCCCTCAAGAACTGAAGCACTGCTAGTCTTGTAGTTGCCTCACGCAAGTGAGTTGCACTGAGCAATCTGTATTGCTTTATAGTTAACTTTCTCTTTTTATTTTATATATCTTAAGTGAGTTGCACCGAGCAATTTGTATTGCCTTATAGTTAACTTGTTATCTTTTTATCTTATATATCTTTCTCAGTATATAAACATATAAAAAGGCATTACTAGTGTCCTGAATTTTATTTCTCTAGAAGAACCCTGTCTGACACACAGGGTTCACTCAATTCATCACAGTAGCAAAATGACAGTGATGAAGTAGCAATGAAAATAATGTTATCATGGTGGTAGTGGGGGGGAGGTCACCACAATATGAGGAACTTTATGAAAGGGTCTGTGGCAGTCATGTGCTAATGTTAATTTTATGATTGAAATGTAGGGGTGGAGTCTAGCCTGTTAATCTGGATATAGCCATTGAGTAGACAATGAGGCCTCTATGTGGGCATGGCTTTCTCCTGAGGCTTCTGGGAAATCTCACGATATTTCCCTCATGAAGATGAGAAGCTATCTTCCCCAGTTGTTGGAAGTTAGTCTCAGAATCAATTAATCACGGAAAAGACAAGATGGCAGTGTCCGAGGAGCTGGAGGAGCTGGCAGAGTGACCACACAGCTTTGCCCTGACGGAACCAGACCTCTGAAGCTGGAGCGGCATGCTATGGATGGACCCTGAGCCCTGGAAGCGAGGAGCCATGGGGAGACTCCTGCCAGTGCCAGAATTCTGCACCCACTTATCTGTACTTCATGGGTCAGAGGGAGACTTTGTAGACTGATTTTGGGAATATGGGTTAATATCAGACTTATGACTTTGTACTGGACTGGATTGGGATGCCTTCTTAGTGTCATATTCATTTTGTATATAAACCCTTTCCATATATCCATATGCGTGTCTTTGAAATTTGTTCCTCTAGTCTGCCTGCGTGTGCATTGGCTGTGCCACAGCGCTCGGAAAGTTAAAAACCATTGGTCTAGATTATAACAGACTATGAACAGCCTTGAAAAGCCTGGGAATTCTGGAACACTTCATTGTGCTCATTCACACCCTGTATGTGGATCTGTCCATACAATAGAACAAGGGAAACTGGATGGTTTAACATTTTCCTAGCATGCAGTATTAATGATATTGTTCGATAGGAGGAACAGATGAGTGGTATCTGTCCTATAGGTCACTATGAGTTGACATTGACTGGGGGGCAATGACTTTGGTTTGGGATTGGTGGAGGGATATAGTCAGCTCTCAGTAAACATCTGATGTCTGAAGGAATGAATAAGGAGCTCTGGTGGCACAGTGGGTGTGTTAGTCTGGGCTGACTAGAGAAACAAATTCATAGACACTCATCTGTGTAAGAAAGAACTGTAAAAAAAAAAGAAAGAAAAAGAGCTGTAGTAGGAATTGAAGACTGAGAAATCAGTCATGGGCTTAGAAATTAAAGAAGTCGGAGACTTAAAGGTCGATTAACAAACACATTTTCAAAAGACTCACAATTGAGAGCAGCAAGAATTTTCTTATGTTTCTAAGTATCAAAAGCAACAGAGATTTGTCCAAGAAACTGCTTGAAAGCACTTATGCTATTTGACAATATTTGATATAGCTGAAGGTAAACCTCTCTCTTTGACAAGCCAAGGAGGCAATTCCTGCAACACCAAATCTAGTAACAGAGCCACAACACCGTGCCCAGTGAAGTACCTGTGAAAAAGATGAGACAGGGGGAAGCAGTCAGAACCCAAGTATTCTGAAGTCTCTGGAGTCATTTCGAAGGTTAAAAATGATCTTAAAGAAAACATTTCCAGCCTTGTATCAATTAACATAGGTCTTAACTTAAACATCAAATCTTTGAATGAGAAGTTGGATAAGCTACTAACTGATGTCACCTCCTTGACCTTTTATATGGCATGATACCCTCCTACTCCTGTGTCAGCCTGTTGGAATCAAATCAACCTCCTGTGGCATGCTTACTGCTGCTTCTACAACCCCAATGAGCGATTTCCAGGAAGGAAGCTGTGGTCAATAACTTGGATGGTTTGGGTGGTTTGAACTACATCTTACACCCAATGTGCCTGAAAAGGTGAGAAAATACATTCCTGTTCTCTAAAAGCACCCACTTTGTGAAAACCCTAAGCATGAACATCTCTCAGGATTAGGGAAAGCTCTCTGGGCACTGGATCCACAGCCTGCTCTCCAGCACACAAAAGACAACTGTCTAGGAAGGTAGCCTGTTGGAAGAGAAACATCGGGTGCCCTTCGAAGGTGGCTCTATCACTCTTGTTTGGCCCAAAGGGGAGACAAAAAAGATAAACGAGTGTTATTTCTCTTTGTTTATTTGTTTATTTCTGTTGTTACAAGAGTTAAACCTTCTGCTGCTCAGTGGAATGCTGGCGATTGAAATCTATGGGGCTTGCTACTCCCATAAAGAGTCACCATCTAGAAAGCCCACAGGGACTGTCCTCCCCTATCCTCTCAGGTGACTATGAGCCCACATGGACTCAATGACTGTGAGTGACTGTGGGAAGAAGATCTGGCATCTGCCGCTATAAAGATTACTACCATGCAAACATATGGGGCAGGTCTACTGTATCACATGGGGTTGACATGAGCTGGCCACAACACAACAGTACCAGCATCAGAGGACACACAGAGCCCGTGAGCATTTGTCTCAGTCTGCTAGTGCTGCTGCCACAGAAAGACTGCTCATGGGTGGTCTTCCAGAGCAGAAACTCATGTGCTCACAGGCCGGGGAGCTGCAATGTAGACGCAGGGTGCTCACTCTAGGCAAAGTGTGGCTCAGGGGGGAAAGCTTCACCTCAGCTTCGCTCACATCCTTCTGGGTCGTGGATCTGATAAAGCCACCACCAGAGTGCAGATTCACAGGGTGCAACATAGTCACTCCGTTGCTATTTGAAAGGACTCCCTCCCTTCTTGGAGATCTCCCCACAGCATCTTTCTTTCTCCCCCCACGTGTTCTCTGCTTCTCTGTGTGTCTGCGCCACAGATGCGTTCTTTCTTTAAATCTCAAAAGTAATGAACATTAAAATATACCTCAAATGGATATGGCCCCATTCACACGCCAAAGAAAATCCCATTTCCCCTCTGGAGTTGCCCCCAGAGGTACAGGCTTGCATTCAGGCTCTGCAAAACTTCACACTCTGGGCCTGAAACAGGAGGAAGTGAATGATGAGGTTCAGGAAGGGCATATTTCCCTATGGATGGATTTTTCCCTAAAGGTCTATGGAAATCATGAGTCATGGCAAAACAAAACTAAAACTTATAGTTGTGCTCAATGATAGCACCCAAGCATTCTCCAGAATCTTCACAAATATGAGGTTTTATCAGTTAGAATAGCAGCAAATTTGACAAGTGGAAAGTGGCATGGAGTTGTTACTTTCATGTTCCAACAAGCGAGCAACACAATTATTGACATCCTGACAAGAAAGATGGTGAAACACGGAATGGATTTCCAGTGGTGAAATCTACCCTTCCATACCAGGATCTTCAGCACATATTTGGAGTGCCCAGGATTCTGCCCATATCAGTATCCATCGCATCTACCACACTTCCTCACAGGAAACCCAAGGAGTCAGCCCTGGTGCCACAGTATTTGTACTGGGCAACGACCCAGAAGATCCATGGTTCGAACCTACCAAGTGGTTCCACAGGATGCAAGATCTGGTGATCCTCTCCCCACTAGAGTAAGTTCCAACTCAAGGCAACCATGTGTACACTAGAACACTGCCCAGTTCTGTGTCATCCTCATAGCTGTTCTTAAGCTCCAGCCCATTGTGGCAGCCACTGTATCAATCCATCTCCTTGAGGTCCTTCTCCTTTTTCACTCCTCCTCTTTACCAAGCCTGAAACCCTTCTCCAAGGACTGGTGTCTCCTGACCACCTGTCAAAAGTATGTGAGACCAAGTCTTACCAGCCTTGCCGCTAAGGAGAACTCTTAGCAGACTTCTTCTCAAATGATGGTTTGTCTGTTTCCACAGTACTTTCAATATTCTTCTCCAGAACAATGCAAATGCATTGATTCTTCTTCATTCCTCCCTATTCTATGACTAACTTTCACATACATTGGAGGCAACTGAAAATGTCATGGCTTGTGCCCCTAACTCTTCAAAGTAACATTCTTCCTTTCAGTATTCAGTCAGTCCTTGAGCAGCAGATTTATCTACTACAACATGTCTCTTGAGCTTTTAACTCTTGGTCCCATGAGCATTGATTGTGCATCCTAGCAAGACAGAATCCTTGACAATTTCAACCTTTTCTCCATTTTTTATGATTTACCTGTTGACCATTTGTGAGAATTTGAGCCTTGTTTACACAGTGGTATAATCCATTCTGAAGGCTGAAATTTTTTCATCTTAATCAGCAAGTGCTTCAAATCTTCCTCAATTTCGGCAAGCCTTCCTCCAATCCCAATGCTATATTCTTATTCACATAAGTCAACTTCTCTGATTATTTGCTCAGCATGCAAATTGAGTAAATATAATAAAAGGATACAACCCTGACACACACCTTCCCAGATTTTAAAATCTTGCAGTATTCCCTTGTTGTGTTCACACAACTGCCACTTGATCCATGTACAAGATCCGCAAGAGCACAATGAAGTGTTCTGGAATCCCCATTCTTCTCCAGATTATTCATACTTGATTATAGTTGCACAGCCAATGGCCTTTGCACGATCAATGAAACACAAGTAAACATCTTCCCGATAGTCTCTCCCTTTACCCAAGATCCGTCTGACATCAGCAATGATAGCCCTTGTTCCACATCCTCTTCTGAGTCTGGCCTGAAGTTCTGATAGTCCTGTCAAAGTACTACAATTCTACTCTGCTATACAGGGATGTTGTGAGTCAGAAGCAATCAATGGCAAACAACAACAATGGGAGATAATGTGCACATGGTCTTCTCAAAGTTTCTTGTTCCTTCTAGCTTTCTTTATTCCCTTAGTAGTCTTAGAGTTGGGTTTTCATGTGATTCTACTTTATATTCTGCACATGCCCCTGCTGTGCCCATCCCCACATACCTTTCCCAAGGCTCAGAGATCAGCCATCTAACAAACTGCCAGAGCTCTTGTGACACAATGATTAATGCTTCAGGGCATCATCAGGAGACCAATGATTCAAACTCAACATCACCATAGGAGACAAGGTCTAGCAATCTGCGCCCATAAAGTTTTACAACTGGGCTGAGCCCCGTATCATAAGTGGTTGAGTGCGGGACTGCGGCACGTGGGCTTGGCGGTTCAAATCCAGAGACAGCTCTCAGGAGCAGTGCTGGGTAGCTCCCACTACCACCGAGGCCAGTGATACTCCTCCCCCCCAAAAAAAGCTTTACAACCAAGAAACCTCTGGGACCATTCTGTTGTGTCCTCTAAGGTCACTTTGTATTAGAGTCAACTCTAAGATGTCCCATAGCACATTCTGGTACAGGAGCAATTCTTGTGGGTGTTTGGATGAGTGCGCTCTCCAGATAAATGGGATTGTCAGGAAGGCTTTTAGGAAGGAAAGTGGGTAGCTTGTGACACACTACGGAAGATTCTTCTGAAATTTCTTGATCCACTCTGGGCCCTGCTATCCTCCCTGTCAGCTGTGTTGTGCACCAGCAGGAACATGCAATTAATAATTTCATACTATTATCCATCTGTCAGTTTGCAATTACATTTTATTTTTAAGGAGATAACCCATAGGAATTGTGAAGATGCATGAAAAGCAAACCTTTAAACCTCTTGAGGGATATAGCTTAGCACAGCTCTAGGTTTTAGGTTGTGTGTGTTAGCTTGGTTTTGATTTGTTGCCTTTTCATTGCTCGTGACCTTTATAGGCCTCTGACAATCCTCACAAGCCAGACAAGGGTATTGATGGAAGGAGGCTGAGGGGTTGGGAGCAAGTGCCTTGGGAGTAAGGCTGGGTTTGAAGACCCACCTAAGGCACACCTCCCTTTTCAGACTCAGAACCCAGAGCGATTTTAAAGTCCTGTGAGTTTTAAGATGAAGACTAGGATCTAAGAAGCATTTTGGGGCATGCATCCTATGTGACCACGTATAAATCGAGGAGGATAGCCAAATCCATTCCTGCTTAGACTGTCAACTGCGTGTCACTGCTACCTGCGTGAATGGCACTTGTCATTCAGCGTTCACCCGAGTCATGAGGAACTAGTTCTGCCACCCCCAAGTTTATGATCTTTTTCCCTGGCAAGCTAAAATGAAGCCTGGTGCATGACACCGAGGCTGAGGCGACGTCCATGAATAATGCAGAGGGCTCTCAGGCAGTCTGGCATGAATTATGTTGCTAATTATATGGTTATGAATGTGGTTTGTAGTATTATTAACGTAGGAGATATCATGACTTAAAAGCCTCGCTGGCGCTAGGATTTTTGCTTCATCGTTAAACACATTGTTGCTTCGCAGGCATTGATCAGTGCTTCCTCTGAATACATCTAATTCCAATTGATACCTTCTTTGTCGCTGTTGTTTTACTAACCCCTAACTGGAACTTTATTGGTGAGTCGGGTCTTTTTGGTAATTTCTGAAGGGAGGACTCCTCAGACAAGACTTTGTCCATATTAGGGACGTGGTGATGAAGCCGGCCTACTCTGTCAGAGTCTCACTTTCCTGGGCCAAGTCCAGCATTATCAACAGGCATAGAAATATATTCACTGACCAAAGAAGGGATATCTTCTTGCTTTGTTGTTCTTAAACTCATGGTGAGTCCATACAAAAGAGAACTGGGTGGAAGTGATCTGAGAGGGTTGCATGGGCTAATTTTCAGAAAGTGATTACCAGGCCTTTCTTCTTTTAATTGGACTTAATCTGGAAACTGAGAAAAACTCATTCTCATGGAGATGATTCCAAACCATGGCGATGTTGAAACCTCTTCAGCACCATAGCAACAGGCAAGCCTCTACCGGCCAACAGGCACTGGCTTTATACAAGGTACATTGACCAGGAATAGAACCTGGGGTATTCTGCTTAGAAGTCAAGGATTCTACCCCAGGAGCCACCACTGCCCACCCCAAACCATTTTACTTAATTATGTCATCTATTGCCATATTTTTCTTCCAATCTATCTAGGACCTTCTCATGTGAACCCTTTCAGTGAATGGTGAAGGGCACAATCTAGTTCTTCTGATCTCACAGTTAAAGACATTGACAGTCATGTGGTTCCTTAATCTATTGAATGAACAATTCCTATACTTTTCAGTTTTCTTTACTCTTCTTACCTGTAGGAGAAACCAATTGTCACACCTTAGATAGCTACTCATGAGCTTTGAAGACCCCAGCCTTTACTAATCAAAGTAGGAAATAAAACATTGTCTCTGTGAGTTATGTTGTGACAACTGACCTTGTTGTCGCCCAAAACCGTGGTCCTTAGCCCTGTCCCCAAGAAAATCATTCCTTCAAGGTGAAATATATTGGATCTTGTACAATTCACCGGGTCAGGCAGACACATAATGAGTCACGGTCTGCAAGGAGATTTGAGGGGTATGTGGAATGCAGTGTTTCCCAAATGCTCACCTTACCAAATAATGTGTGGTCGCTGGTACCAGAAGCCTTCTGTGAACACACCTGAAAGACCCAGGCAGAGAGATTTTCCTAATAAAGTTGAAAGCAGGCTAGTAGGAATATAGCACGCTCAGAAGGCTGGGGAATGAATGCCTGGATGTTTGTCAGCGTATTAATCATTCCTCTGTGAGTGGTGTTTTTTCTTCCGTTGCTGCAACATCGAACCACAGTTCATTGGCTGAAGGCCAGACTAGCTCTTGGGCTGGCATATTAGCATGCACTCCAGCTCGGTGCTGCTTGTCCATTTATTAATGCTGCAGACTTCCTGCAAGTCAGCCTAAAAATAGCACCCGTTTGCTGTAAAAACACAGCATTTGTACTTTAGCCTAACAGCAGTAACGTGGAACATGGCATTCGTGTGTGTGTGTGTGTGTGTGTGTGTGTAAACTCATGCACACCTGGAGACAACATTGTGAGGGCTGAAATCAATCATCTGTTATGCTCCTGAAGATGTGACTTTTGACCAGGCTGGAAAATACAAATTAAAGTAAACGAGAGAAGGATAAAGAGAGAGGTGACCCTATTTGGGTGTGGGGGAGGGTGGGTAGTGACAATGTCCTACCGCTGCAAAATCTCTTTATGGAGAGTGCACAGAACCATCCTGCCAAGCTAGACAGGAGTCTCAGAAACAGCCTTCTCATTGCAAGGTTCCCTCAGAAATGAGCACTTTGGTGCTCGCTTGGATTTCTCCCTCTAAGGCTGCCATTCTCAACCAGTGGGCCTCGACCCCTTTGGGGTTTGAACAACACTTTCACTGGGTCACCCATTTCATAACCGTAGCAAAATTGCAATGATGAAGTAGCAAGAAAAAGAAATTTATGGTGAAGGGGGAGGGTTACCACAACATGAGGATCTGTATTAAAGTGCTGTGGCATTAGGAAGGGTGAGAACCACTGCACGAGGGTGAAAAATTGCTGGCTGGCAGAAGTCCTGGTAGGATGCCTTGTAAAATCACCCCAATCAAAGTTGGTTTTTGACCAAGCTTGCCTAGAAAAGAAGCATGTCCAGAGGAAGATATTCCTAAATCATGCCCCTGGTTTGAATTTGCCTATCTGTCCATCTGCTGGGACAGGCCCACAGTAGATTATTAATGGCAAAGTAGTGCATGTGCCTGCTTTATTTTGGACCCCGAAGAAGCACCAGAGGAGGATATCTGGAGTTGAGGGAGCTGCCAAGGGCAGGGTTTGTAGTGAAGGGCTGTTTCATCATGGAGTTAAAGAGCAGCTAGCAGGATACAGTCTTGGTACTGCACAAATAGAAATAGCAAGCAGTTTACATATCAGGTGTTCGGATTTGGCTCAGAACTCCTGAATAACATGAGGCTCGCCCGCTTGGAGAAATTAAGAGGAAGGAAATGTCATTCTGTAACTTCACACATGACAGTGAAGAGAGATGTTCGTCAGGGAAACGTGTCACTTCCTTGGCTTTTTTCCAAAGATATTGTTGGGGGCAAAAGATTACAGTTGTTGGGGGTATGGGGGGGGGGTCTGTGGCTGAAAAAGGTGTCCTGAAGAAAGAGAGTGTATTAGTCTGAGTTCTCTAAAGAAGCAAAATATGTGATTTTGAGTATATATTGTTGACAGAAAGACATTTCTCAAAAGAAATGGCCTACACAGTTGTATCCAATCCCGTTTAAGTCAGCTTCTTCTCCTGGCTTTTGAAAGCTGATAACTGAGCAGAAGCAGTAGGGGCCACAGGCTGGTGCATGCAGAAGTCATATGAATCCGAACTCAGTTGATTGGCTCCACCGTCCACAGTCCCTGACAGCCCCTGGGATGGGCAGGTTACTCAGCACATAGGAGATGGAAGAACCAGAAGCCAGACCCAGCTCCAGCAGAAGGGGCCGGGCCAAAGAGGGTTTGACTCTGCTGCGTCTCATCTCTTCAAAAGAACACAGGGCCATGGAGGTGTTGCCAAGCTTCCACCCTATGGATTGGTTGGGTTCTGCGCCTACTCCTAAGCAGGTGTGTGTAGTTGGCATACTCCCCAATCATCACAGAGAGTTTGGCTAAATGCTTTCTTCTATTTTAGAACTGTGTTCAAGAGTGAATGAAAACCTCTCACTGGTAGTACCAGTGTGGTTCTGTGCCAGCAAAGGCTTCCATCTCCTGGGGACCCAATGGCACAGAGTAGAGTTGCCACCTAGGGCTTACCAGGCTATAATCTTCACTGGAGTTAACTACCTGGCCTTTATCTCTCAGGTCCAGGGGTGGGTGTGAATCTCCAGCCTTTGGATTAGTAGCTAAACACTTGATCATTTCACCAACAGGGCTCCCTGGCGATAAGAGAAGGGAGTAGAAAGACTTTGGAACTATCCATTCTTTTAAAAGCATTCTTCCAAGAGAGGTCTCAGACAAAGGTGGGCCAGGAAGATAGGCCAGTCTCAAAATGAGTCAATGGGGGGAAAAATCCCTAAAATGTGCGATAGTCCACTCTGCTACCTGCAGTAGGGATGGTGGAGAGCAGGGCAGCAGTCTGTTCGGTGTGCATGAGGTCGCCGATAGCAACTGACTCCGACATCACCGCCCGCTGTTTACTGAGCACTTTTCTGGGCGTTGAGGAACCCTGGTGGCATACTAGCTTATGCATTGGGCTGTTAACAGGTTGGTGTTCGAAACCACTATCCCAGTGGTTCCGAACCTTCCTAATGCCTCAACCCTTTAATACAGTCTTGGTGTTGTAGTGAACCCCAATCATAAAGTTATTTTCTTTGCTACTTCATAACTGTAAGTTTGCTACTGCTATGAATCCTAATATAAATATCTGATAGGCAGGATGTCTTTTCATTGTGACAGATTGAACATAATTAAAGCATAGTGATGAATCACAAACACATTATATAATTATATCTTGTGAAATATTTATTTCTAATGACAAATAAATAAAATTTTGTCTTGGAGCCTGATGCAGCCTGAGTAACAGTGCTTATGGTGGGTACTTGTGTGTGGGCTTATCTGCCTGTGGGTGGGCCCGCTTAGAGACAGAGAGACGAGCAGGGTCTTGGTTCCTGAGACCATTGGAAATATGTGCTTTCCGATGGTCTCACGTGATGCCTGGGAAGGAGTTGTTCAACCCCCAGAGGGGTCGCAACCCACAGGTTGAGAACTGCAGCATTAGCCATTACAGGGGGAAGGTGAGACTTTTTACTCCTACAGAAAGTTACAGTTTGGGATCCTCACCAGGGATGTTCTACTCTGTCCTCCAAGATCGCCATGACTCAGAATTGACTCTGTGGCCATGAGTTCAGAGTTTGGGTGCTGGATTTGGGGGTTCGGTTTTCTGAGTATAGCAATGAGAGTCCACAAAAAACCTAAAAGTTCCATGACTCCCTAGCTATGCAGCCTATGGACGAATCACTTAATTTCATGAACACTTTGAACGTGGGGGTAACTGGCTGTAAAGAGACTGAAGATAACAACATGAGATAATTGGTGAATGGGAAGCCCCTGAATCTCCTTCAGCCTTAGATTTCCACCTCCGTAAAAGGAAGATTATAATGCCTCACTCAGAGTGCTATTGTGATGCTTCAATGGGGTGACAGTGCAAAAATGAGCGGGAGCATTCTCCCAATGATTCCTGTATTCCTGTTAGTTTACCTTCATAAAATCAAGGAGGAGAGAAGTCTAACCACAGAATCCCTGTGAAGATAAACAGGAAGTTGGTGGGAGTGCACATGCAAAGAAATTTTTCCTTTTCTTGATCAATGCTAAAAAGAAAGGCATCCCAGGATGTTGGAAAGAATGGGTTGGCTTCATCCCAAAGGTGACTATGTTTTAAACTAAGACTGATGACAGGAGGTTCTTACCCTGGATTAAAATAAAATCAAAACCCTCACTGCCATCGAGTTCATACCCTCTCATAGGGACCCTACAGGGCAAGATAGAGCAGACCTGTGGTTTCCAAGACTATAGCTCACTTTGGGAGTAGAAAACTTCATTTTCCTACTGCATCTTGGATAATGAGATCATCCAAATGGATCACTAGGGGATGTACCCTTTAACCCGTGGCCATGGAAATGATTTTGACTCACAGCATCTCTACAGGACAGAGTAGAACTACACAGGTACCCTAGGCTGTTGTCTTTACAGGAACAGATTGTCAGCTCTTTTCTTCTATGGAGCAGATTCCTTCCCATGAGCATCTGAGCACTTACAATGTTGCCAGGACTTCCTACATTCACTTTCCACTACAGAGTCAGCACAGATCTTCTCACCAAGAACAACATTGCCAGAAAGTTCTAGCTGCCATAGGAGTTACCAGTGGCAAGAATATTGCCAAGAACTAGCTAGGAGGCCTGAGACTAGACCCAGTTGAGAGCAGACGTCTACACTAGAGTCATATGATGATGGACACGAAGCAAGACGGCCACGTCCTTCCAGGACTGACCCAACGCAGCCACGGACAAGCTAGCTAAGCCTGTCAAACACCAGGAATTTCAGCCTCAAATGTCTGTACATCTAGGAATCTTGTGATGCCTGCTCATTGGCTTCTAAACATTTTGGGAATCTGAGACTTTCTCCAAGTATCATAGCTCTCAGTGATTTTGTGATCATATTGCTGGAAGGCACCTCATTTTTCCTGCCCACTGTACCAGCTGTCTCTCACTGTCACACAGATGCCAACCACTAAAATTCCTACACACACACACACTTGTGCACATTCAAATGCTCACATGCACACACTCACATGGATTTTGTGCCCACACATGCACACTCACAGCACGTGCAAACTCACACACCCTACATACATTCTCACACATGATCACTTACACACATGTGCCCATACATTTTGCGCCCTCACTTGGTATATACACATATTCACAAGCACATACTCACAGGAAACTGATAGACAAATGCCACACAGAGTCACAATCAGCTCGATGACAATGAGCTTGGTTTGATCTGATTTTCCAGAAAGAACCCAGAAACTTCGAGGGACAAAGAAGAGACATCCTGCTTCCGTAATGATTTACAGTAGTGGTTTTCAATCTTCCTAATGCAATGACCCTTTAATACAGATCCTCATTTGTTGGTGACCCCGCAAGCATAAGATTATTTTTGTTGTTACTTCAAAACAGTAATTTTGCTACTGTTATGTGTCATAATGCAAATATCTGCTAGGCAGGATGTATTTCCATTGTTACAAATTGAACATAATTAAAGCACAGTGATTAATCACAAAACAACATGTCATTTTTTATTGTGAATTATTTATATCTAAGGACAAATAAATTTAACTTTGTCTTGAAGCATGGTGTAGCATGGGTAACAGTCTTCACACCAGGTACTCTTTTATGGGCATATCTGACTGTGGGTGGACCCGCCTGAACATGGATTGAGGAGTGGTGGATGTCTCGGCACCTGAGACCATCAGAAATATCTGTTTTCTGATGGTCGTGGGCGAACCCAGTGAAAGGGTATTCAATCCCCAAAGGGGTCACGACTCACAGGATGAGAACCGCTGATTCACAGCCATGGAAACTCACAGCGGCAGTTCTACTCTTTCCTGTAGATTTGCTATGACACAAAGCTGGCTACATGGCAGTGAGTTTGGTTGATATTTTTGAGTCCTAGGGAGGGAAAAGAGAGAGAGAGCTCTGATGGAGCCGTGGGTTAAATATTAGACGGCTAATTACAAAGTTGCATGCAGGCCTACCTACCAGGAGCTCCATGGGAGAAAGAGAGGCTCTCTGTAGAGATGTATAGTCTCAGAAAGCCGGGGGGTGGGGGTGGGGGGACACTTCTATCATTCTGTCCAATAGGACCGTGCTGAATTGTAATGGACTTGATGGCGTTGGAGCTGGTATTCAGAGTGGGGTTTGGTTTGGTATTCCCAGGACATGGAAAATCATCCCTGGTGGTGAGATGGATTAAGCAGGGGGCTGCTGTGGCGCTCACAAGCTGTCTCCAGGAGAAGGGTGGGCCATCTGCTTCCATAAAGATGGCAGCTTCGGAAATCCTGTAGAGCAGCTCCTCTCTCGTAGAAAAATAAAGCCAAACTCACTGCCACGGAGTCAAGGTCGCCTCATGGAGACCCTCTGTGGGCTTCCGAGACTGGAGCTGTCCATGGGAGTAGACAGCGCAGTCTTCCTCCGGCAGAGCAGCTGGTAGTGTCAAAGTCGGGACCATTCAGATTGCAGTCCAACGCTAAACCCTCAGGGCTCCTCTGTCCTGTAGGGTCGCTGTAACTTGGAAGCACTTTTGGCAAAGGATTTGGCTTGGGTTCAGTTCTCCAGCATGACCACTAGACCATCCAAATGAGACTATCTTCCAAGCGGGGTTCTGGGATCAGGCACAATTAAATCCATAGCAATGGCAATGAATAGACTTTGTTAGCAAGTTTCTAGCATTGTCTCATAACGATTTTCTTTCCCCACTGTAAGTTTTTCACGGGATATGCTTCAAGCTTCTTTCCTCACCTGTTGGTTTCAATTGGGCAGGTTGGAATTTATCAGCATAGATAATGGCGGTCACAACCCTCTTTTCCATGCTCCTAAACCAGTGGTTCTCAACCTTCCTAGTGCCAAAACAGTTCCTCATCTTGTGATGACCTCCCCCATCATAAAATTACTTTTGTGGCTACTTCATAACTGAAATTTTGCTACTGTTATAGATTGGGCGCCCCAGTGAAAGGGTCATTCAACCCCCAAAGAGGTTGTGAACCACAGGTTGAGAACCGCTACCCTAAACACCAAACTAAAAATTGGTTCTGTAAGTAATCTCTTTTGCCTTCATGGTGCTTCCAAGTCTAAGTTACTCTCCTCTGACCTTTTTAAGTAGCTGTGACAGTTTTCAGATGTCTCCTTGTGAATACTTTTCCCCTTCAAATCCTGTCCTCTACCACTCTTCAATTCCCTTCTCCTCCTTCCCTCTTCCAAGGGACTAGATGTTGCTTGATGGTGGAACACTACTAGGTGGCCTTCTGCCTTCTCAGAGCATGTGTGCTTTCTCCATGCTCAGCAAGATCCAGAAGTGGATCAGTCATTCTCCCTAAGGAGTTCCAGTCTCAGGCATTCTTCTGCTCAAAATCCACCCATATCTTCCCATCTTTCTCAGACCAATGACCAAGTCCTCCTGAAATCTTTATGATGCAATGCCTCATAACCTCCCAGAACTGCTTTTCAATTTGCTTGCCTCACTCTCACCACCAAATGGCTGATATTTCTCCATCCCTCCCGACCTTGTCCTTTGCTCCCTCAATTCAAAACGTATGGAATTGATCCCCCATGTTTCTAGTTTCTAACAGTCTTTGAGATTTGCAACAGCCAGATGAAATGCACCTTGCCCTGATAAATTCGAGTGATGGATGAATAAGCATAGAATATGGAGCGTGGGTGATGAGAACGTCCTCAAGTTGATTGTGACAATGGTCATACATGTTTATGACTATGTTAACAATCATTGAACTCTTTACTCTAAGTAGGTGAGTGGTATGGTATATGAAATCCATATCAGTAAAGAGATCTACACACTATTATTTGCTTATCTGGAATTCAAATGTAACCAGCTGACCAGTATTTTCATTTGTTCGATCCGGCAACTTAATCAAAGATCTTTATTCACAAGTCAAGCACTCAGTATGAGTTTTCTGTTGTTATTGCCTTAAAGTGACACAAATCCATTAGCCTCTCAGTAGACCAGATGCTGGGACAGATCTCTTTGGGCTAAGATCAAGGCGTTGGCAGGGATAGGTTCTCTCTGGAGACAGTAGGTAAGAATCCTTTCATTGATTTTTCCACCTTCTAGAGGGCCACACATTTTCCTCCATGCATGCTCCCAGTCCTCCATCTTGAAAGCTTGGGATACCAAACCAATTCCTTCTCCAGCTGCCATCTTTCTACTTCTCCATTTGGATTTATGATATCCATTTTTTAACAATTTCTGTATTGTTGGGTAAGCACTGAACTGATGACCTCCATGTAGGCCATTCTAACCCACCATCTGCTCCTCAGAAGGAAAATCAGATAGTCTGCTGCTGTGAAGATGTGTAGCATTAGACACCCTATGTAGGGTCTCTGTGAGTTACAATCCCCTCGATGATAGTGTATTGGTGGTGGAGACTATACTGGGAACACCTGAGTGATCCCGGATAATCTTCCTATAGCAAGTTCAGCCAAGAATCCTAATTGCATCTGCCATCTTAATCCCAGTTTGCCACGTAGCACAATATAGTCTGTGATTTCAGAAACACAACGTAGACATCATTGGGAGTGGGGTCATGATTCTTCCGGACATAACAACCTTAGCCAACCTATCCCAAATCGAAGCACTCTCACTTCCAACATTTCATATCTCCCTTCCTAGGTGATTTTTCTGCCTGGTATCAGTCACTACACACATTTCTCTTGGTCTCTATATCCTTTCCTAGACTATAGTTCCAGAAGAGCAATCTTTTTTTTTCTGTTGAAAATATCCTCAATGCCTAGAAAAAATATTAGGCATTTTGATGTGTTTGTAGTTAGGGGCCATCATATCATGTCAGTTTAGACTCACAGCCTTTGTACAACAGAAGAAAAGTTTACCCAGTCCTGGTCCCAGTCCCATACCATCACATTACTGTGATATTTGAGCCCATTGTAGTACCCACATTGTCAGTCCATCTCATTGAAGACTTTCCTCTTTATCACTCACTGTCTGCTTTACCAAGGATGGTATCTATCTCCAGAGACTGGCCCTCCTGATAACATGTCTAAGTTAGATGAGTTGAAATTTCTCCATTCTGGCTTCTGAGGTGCTTTCTGGTCATAGTTCCCCAAAGACAGATTTGTTTGTCCATCTGACAGTCCCTCATCTTTTCAATATATTTTGACACCACCGTAATTCAAACGCATCAATCATTTTTCAATTTTCCAGTTTCTGTCCAACAGCCCTAGGCCTGTGAGGCAATGGAAATACCATGGCTTCGCTCAGATGTACATTCATCCTTAAAGTTACACCTTTGCTCTGTGACACTCTAAAATGATCTTGGGCAGCAAATTTGCCCAATATAGCATATCACCTGATTTCTTGACTGTTAACTTCCTTACAGTTTGTGGATCCAAACCAAATGAAACTCTCGACAACTTCAATGTTTTCTGTATATCAAAACACTGGCGGTTGTGAGGATTTTTATTTCCTTTACAACGAGTTGTAAATGATCATTGACCTTTATCAGCAAGGACCACATGTCCTCCTCACCTTCAGCAAGCGAGGCTGTGCCATCTGTATATGGCTGGTTATTGTGCCATCGACATATCAAAAGTTGTTAGTTCATCTTCCTCCAACCCTGATCTAACGTCTATTTCATATCCTCGGACCATCTCGGATAATTCTTGTACTCCTCATATATTCTTCACCTTATTATTCTTCTTATTCTTCAGATTATTTTTCCTATTCCCAGATTATCTGTCCAGCATACAGATTAAGTATTGAGAAAAGAGTCCCCTGGCCTAACCTTTTTCGATATTAACCCATGCACTATTCCCTTGGGCCTATATTATGCTTTCAATAAATATGCTTGGAATGAATGAACGAATGAACTCCCATCTTGGCCAAGTCCACTTTCATAAAATGTTGGCTTCACCAACAAGAGCCCTGCTGCCTGCCAAGTGCATGATCATCCCTGGAAGAGGAACTGGCTGGGGATGCAGGATTCCACCAGGAGCTTGGGGAGCCGTGGAGCAGCTGAGGTGAGTGCTGCTACTTTATGGAGAATTCACTCCCCTTCTTTGTGCCTGAGCAGAGCTGGAGGCCCCTTGCCTTGCACAAGCTCCTCAAGGAGGCAAACAGGCATTCTAAGGCAGCCACATTCTCGGGAGGGGGGCACAGCATAAGAGAAGTACACAATCCAGACACAGAGAACACAATCCAGACACCCAACAGTTTTCCCTGCTACCGGCTCTGGGGAAGATGCCCACCTTGCCTCCTTGCCTTTTACAATGGAGTCAGTATTTATACTAGGGTAAAAGGAAGCTTCTGCCAGTGGTGGGATTCAACCAGTTTGCACCATTTGGGTAGAACTAAGACCTAATTTTTGTTATTGTTGATTTAGGCTAGGAGTCGGCAAACTTTTGAGACCTACGAACCAATCCTTCCCTGCTAATAACATTAAAATCGCTCAAGAGCTTTAAGTATACTCTGCCAAACAGATGAAATCACCATGATCTGAAATAATAACCTTCAAATATTTTCAATGTTACCTCAAAGCCACATATTCACACTGAAAGATCACTGACTTAGGCAAACTCTTGTTAAAATGGCACTTGGAATCAAGGTTCTTTCTAAGGTGGGCTGCTGGGAAGCCACCTGATAGGGAAATCACAAATTTACATTCCTGGCTTTTTTTTTTGGCATTACTGCCCTCTGGTGGTCATGGGAGCTACCCAGCCTTGTTCCTGGAGAGCTGCCACTGGATTTGAACTGCCAAACCCATGGGCCACAGTCCCGCACTCAACCACTATGCCACCGGGCCCAGTCTTCCTTAACATTTATCTTCTCAAAAGTACATTCTAATCATCCATAGTAATGTTCATCACATTCATAAGTATAAAAAAGAGACAGAACTATGCTTATAATATTACTTACTTCCTAAAATTCATTATATTTTTGATGAAATACTACATTTTTATTCCCTAATGTTTGTGACGTCAGTAAGCAAGCATACGGCATAAAGAGCAAACATGCTGACCAACCAGAAAGTGACATGCTTTTCATTATGGTTCCAAATTCTTGCAAGATTCTTTGAGTAAAATACACAACTCCTGAAACTGTTAAGAGAGCTAAAAATATTATCAGAATAATTGCTGTAAGTTAAACAGAAGCGGAAAAAGGTTTTTCCAAAATGAGTGTAATATGTTCAGGGAAGAGAAGCCGTTTAACTGTTTTTAATATATTAAACCCAATGACTATGTTCTAATTGGCAACCTCTAAAGGAATAGCATCCTACTTCTATAATGAAGATAAGTCACTGAGATGACAGATAATGGCTCAGAGGATGCCAATCAAGAAGCAATGTGAAAATACCATAAAGAACATTTTGATTGTGTTGTTTCAGGTATAATTTAACATTTTCGTTAGTATTTTTAAATCTTTAAAAACCTGGTCTGCATCTTTGCTGTTCTTATTCAAGAGTTAGCTGTATGAAGTAATAAATGACACTGAAGCATATCGGTTTGGGGGGTGTTTCTGCATAAAACGATCATTAGGGCAGCGAACCACTTGTTAAATTATTTGAATCTCCCCCCTGGCTGTCACCACAGCTAATGTTCAATGAGGATTATAATTGCCGCACAAAAGAGCCGCCACTGGGGACCCCCACAGACCATATCCAAAAAGGATACTCAGATCCCACTTGCGAGACTTAATGCTTAAGTGCACCTTCCCACAAGAGCAGGAGGAAGTGGAGGAGCACGGGAGGAGCACAACCAGTGCTCGCTGAGCACCACTATGGAGGAGCTCCCGCAGCTCGCGCTGCAGCCAGCCTCAAGAAGATTCTGCGTGGGGCCAGTCTTGGAAGTCCACCTTGTCACATAGGCTTACGATGAGTCAGCTTCAACTCCATGTCAGAGAGAGTAACCACGAATCATTTCCAAAGGAAGGAGCTCATCTTACCCCGCCTCCCTCTTCCCTGCCCCTCACAGGAGCCAAACCCTCTCCTGCTCTAGCTAATCCAGTGATGGGGTGCTTTCCCATACCACCCTGTCCCAGGCTTTCTGAGACAATGGTTCAATGGCCAGAACCTGTTATTTCTAAGAAGGGAGTTTGCTGTGCATGTGTATAGTAATTTAATTAATGTTCTATAATGTTTCTCTAGTTTTTAATATCTATTGAGATGGCTAGATGGAAAATCACAGACAAAATTCATGACTAAAGAGTATTTTTAAGGAAGTTAACAAGATGGAATGCTGACATGGTACACAGTTTCAGGTCTTCTAATAAACATTCAAGGAGTTTAACACTCAACTGCAAATGTCAGCCAAAGGCATTGAGCTTAAGGTCCATGCAAACCTAGCTCCCTGAATGAAGTGCCCACAGGCATCCCACTCCAGTAAGACTTGGCATGGTTGGTAGTCGGCTTCCCTTCCCTGGGTCAGTAACTTCCTCAATTAAGTGGCCAGAGGCACCCCACCACCACCCCACCCCACACACACACTGCAAGTCAGCCTCTTACACAAAGCATTCATCTTAACTTGTTCCATGAGTTGGGAAGTCTGTCTCTCTAGCCTATGCTCTGGCTCCTGGTTCTGCTGCTGTTTCTCTGATGGCATAGCTTTATTCAGGATCCAGGAAGGTTACTGCATAGGAATCTTGGGTCCAGAGGGCGCACTCCACTCCTGGCTCTTGCTGATAATGAAATCCCTCCTCCTGTTTCTCAGAGGGCTCATTTTATACACCACAGGATGCCACTCCAGGGGATCTTGTTCACCATCAGGCTCAGTGAAGCCTATCAGTATCTTCCCCTCACCTTCTGACCAAACCTTTGCAGGGTGAGACTTCGAGACTTTGGCTAGAGGAGACACATGAAGTAATATTCTGGACCTGTGATGTGTGTCTGTCTGGCAGGAAACACCTGTAGCAATTTATCAGGTGTGTCCTGACAAGTTTTGAAATATCTTCCATGAAGCCCTGTCACCCAGGCTAGTTATACCACCATCATCATAAATATTTGGCTTTCTTCGTGCTTCAAAACACTTAGCTACTGTCAAGCTTATTCCAACTCCTGGTGCCTCCTGGTGTTATAGAGTGGAGCTGCTATAATCAGGACAGTCCAGGATTTTCTTGGCTGTTATCATAACAAACGGAGGTCACCAGGTCTTTCTTCTGCAGCACTGCTTGGTGGGTGTGTTAGTCTGGGTAGACTAGAGAAACAAATTGATAGAAACTCATGTATAAGAAAGAGTCATATATAAGAACAACTGAATATTGAGAAAACATTCCAGTCCAGATCAAGTCCATAAGTCAAATATTAACCCACATGTCTGGTAGCAATCTATAAAGTCTTCTTCAGACTCACGAAACAGATACCATGATGCCAAATACAGGAAGATCACAGGCCAGTTGGTAGGAAGTCTTAAGGATCCAGTGGCAATAGAAGCATCCCAGCATTGGCAGGGGTTTCCCCTTGGCTCATCCAACTCAGAGTACTGGCGTAATTCCATCTGTCTTGTCAGGTGAAATGTCCGAATATAGGAGTTCCCAGAATCCTTAGGAGAAGGCCATGCTCACACACAGAGGCTTCACTGACGATGTCCTAATTGACAGACAAACTACACTACACTCCTGCACTCTTAATTCTCATATTCACACCACCTTATGTAACTACCACAGTGGGTTTGACCCACCAAATCTTAGGTTCATTGTTAAGCATAAATCATTTCAGCACCTAGGAACACTTTAAGTAAATGTTCTTGTTCCTTCTAACAGCTTAGTTGGTTAGTCATTTTGATATCCTCTCAAAGAAGGGTCACAAGGAAGGTTAAGCCAGTCAGGGTGTAATATAGCATGAACAAAACACACAACATTTCTCTCGCTCTTTAATGTTCCCCCACTCTCATGACCCATTTCTACCTTACAAATCCCACTGGACCAGAGCATGTACAATGGTACAGATAAGAGCTCTTGGCACACAGAATTCAGGTTAGATAAACCCCTGAAGAACAGTATTGGGAGTAACCATAATATTAGGGGAGGCAGAAGGATGGGAGAGAAAGGAGGAATAGATTCCACCACCCCCCATCCTTGGGGCGGGGGGGGCGGGCAAACAACAGAAACATAGGTTAAGAGAGCCAGTGGATAGTGTAAGATAAGAAAATAAAAATAATTTATAATTTATCAAGGGCTCACAACAGTGGGGGGTGGGGGAGGGAAGGAAAAAAGAGGAGCAGATAAAAAGGGCTCAAGGAGAAAAAAAAGTTTTGAAAATAAGGATGGCAACCTCTGTACAAATGTGCCTGATACAATTGGTGTATGGATTGACAATAAAATGATTTATTTAGGCTGAGTCCTGGTGGCGTAGTGGTTGTGCACGGGACTGCAGCCCACTGGGATGGAGGTTTAATTCCAGCTCCACAGGAGCAAAGGCTGGGCCTCCTACTCCCACCACCAGAGGGCAGTGATGCCCAAAACACACAAAAAATGATTTATTTTTTTTTTAAAAAACTATCCTGAAAAAGTTTCACTTCAAGATAAAAGTTAGTTTGCTTTCAAAAAAGATCTGGTGGATCGCAACAGTGAGCTCCCCAGGCAGTGAATCATATGGTGCAGAACTGAGCAGCACCTCCTTCTGCTGGATGTGGGCTCTCCATAAATCAAGAATCAGTTCAAAAGCACCTGACACCCACAATATTACAGATTAGTTTTAAAAGGGTTGGAGTTGAAACAGCAGTCAAGGGGAGATGAGGCAGCCCCTGGGTTAGTGTCGGCCACCACTAGGTCAGAAGTATAAAGGTAAGAGGGACAATGCCAAGGCCACTTCGTGAAGCTGGGTGCAGCGCTGTACTGTGACACAGCAGAGACTCATATTTGGTGGAGAGACTCTCTGAATCAGACGGGATGAGAACTCTTTGGCCCCTTATCTGTTACCCTCCATTCTACCCGCCAGACCTGCAATGGGCCAAACCCCACCCCCAGTCAGTTAACAAAGATATCTAAGACAGAGCCCTGTACATGGGGTCTACGTTTGAAGAGAGGAAGTGGCTCAGAGAGCAGACAGGTAAATACTGAACTGCCATGGAAGGGGACGTCCTGTGGCATGGCACAGAAAGGATGATCATGGGATCAGAAATAGGGAGAATGGGCCTTTACTGGTCACTCCCTCAGTCTGATGCATGCAAGCAGAGATGGAGATTTGGCCCAGAAAAAACTCTCTTCCTCCGTGGGTCAGAAAAGCAGACATTGGGTCCAATGGTGGTTGACAACCATCCTTTCCAACAATCTCAGATTAACATCAAAGCACATACACGGTCCCTCTAGGCCCTTACTGGCACAGTAATTGTGCATTGGGCACCCATCCTCAAGGCCAGCAGTTCACAGTTGAGAACCACCATCTGTGTTGTGCCAGAAATATGTTAACAGAGATTCACCGGGGCCGGTCTTCCCTGTTCTCTAGGGAAGCTATGAGTCAACGTCATTGACTAGGTGACAGTGAGTTTTGTTGTTGTTGTTTGGGAAACCCTGTGTGGCAGCTGTTAATAATGCAGCTGACTTCCTTCCTTCTCCTCCATCGCCTCCTCCTCCTCTTCCTCCCCTTCCTCCTCCTCCTCCTCCTCAGTCTTCCCATCACAGAACAAAGGAAGGCCCCAGTCTCCAGGGTTGGAGACAATACCTTTGGGAGACATCTGTCTTCAAAACAATTGAAGGGGAAAAAATTGGAAAAGGCTCTCCAGGTGAATCTTTAGATGAAACCAAAAAAATAAGAGGCTGTTTTGAATTTGATAACCAATCTACCTCTAATCCTATCAAGAAATAAACCCCAATTATAATCTGATGATCAGCAATTGCATCACTTCTCACAAAAAGCATTTATTTCCATATCTTGTCTCTGAGCTTCTAAAACAGAGGGGTTTTGACTTCTGTGGATGCCTACTTTCATTATCTGTGTCTAGGTGAGATTATTTGTGTTGTTTGGGAGTTTGCTTTTAGATTCCATGTTATCTTTTTCCATTGTCTTGAGATCCTTTTTGTGAGCTGTGTTTCTTAATGAGGCGAGACCACCTCATCCTTAGATAAGAGTTTGCTTCTTAATCATTCCCCTAGCCTCCTATAGCTTTCTAATTTGAATTTAGCCAGAGGAGCAAATTTCTGAGCAATACATATATACTCTGGTTTTTAGACCGATCTCTGAATTCTAAAACTGAGTCATTATCGGTGACATTAGCTACTAAGTGCTACGTACCAGTGGGTGTTTGTAGTGTTCTCCAACTGCATCCCTACTTCTCAGAGAGCCCATGTGATTTACTTCACATGCATCATACTAACAATTTTCATTATTTGAACACCGGTGAACACACCAAAGAGCCCTGGTGGCATAGTGATCATGCACTTGACCAAAATGTTGTTGAATAGAAGCCACCCACTGCTCTGAGGGAGAAAGATGTGACCGTCTGTGTTGGTAGCGATTACAACCTTGGAAACCCAAAGAGTCAGTCCTATAGGTTTCTGTGAGTTGCAATTGACTAGGGGGCAGTGAGTTTTCATGTTTGTTTGGTTTAAGTTAAGACGGTTCGTGTGTTGAGACAGACAGATGGCTGCTATTGTTGGTTATTATGAATTCAGTTCAGAATATGTGGTGACCTCAAGTATAAGAGATCAAAACATTGCCTGGTCCTGCACCATCTTCCGGATTGCTGATACGTTTGAGTCTGTTGTGACTACTGAGTCAATCCCCTAGTGGGAAGTTCTCTTGTTTTTATAGACGTTCTACTTTACCAAGAGAAAACAATGGGGCTTTCTACTCCTGTAAAGAGTCACAGCCTCAGAAACAACAGAGGTAGTTCTACCCTGTCATAGAAAGCCGCTGTGAGTTGGCATCAACTGAATGGCAGAGTTTGATTTTTGGTTTTTGGACTCTACCAAACATGATGTCCTTTTTTCAGTTATTGGTTTTTCCTGGTGATATTTCAAAACTAAGTCAATCAGAGTCTCTCCAACTTCTTTTCTAAGGTGCATCTTGGTTGGATTTCTTCTCAGACCCATCAGTCAGTTCTTTTGTCAGGGGACAGCATATGCAGGCGTGTCTAATGCCACCATAATTCCTATACATCCATTCTTCTTCAGCCTTCCTGTTTCACTGTCCAGCTTTGGCATGCACATGAGGCAGTGCATTGCACACCATGGTCCTCAAAGTGACCTCTTTTTTAAAACTTCAGAAAGGTATTTGCTCAGTATGCTAAGTTATGTGATTCCTTGGCTACTACTTCCAAGGATATTGGCCATCGATCCAAGTAGAATGGAATTGTTGACCATTTCAATTTGCCCTTAATTTGTTTTGATAGTTCTTATTGGTTGACATATGAATTGCTTCAGCTCATCAGAAATGGGTCTAATAGTTTCCATTGTTATATGAAGCAACAGAGGCTCAGAGACAGATGTTGGCCTAAAGCTCACAAGTCAGTTGTGCTCAACCCGAGTTGGGACTGAAGCAAAATGAGTCTGGTTCAGAAGTCTGCATCCGGTCTTGCACAGACGAATTCCATATATTCATGGAGGAGCAATACAATGACAATGAAGCAGGACAATGAGAAAAACTGAGAACCTGATATCCTAAAAGCAATGCACCACATGCATATTCTGAAAGACAGATAACACTGTAGTTAACAGTGCAGAGCTAAAAGTATAATCAGACCAACTTAACTGGGAACCTCTTCTCTGCCCTTGAAAGAGTACTCTCCTGGGTATATAACAAGAATATATTCTCCCTTGAGTATATAGTGATATTCCTTAATGTCAGGTCTGAACGACTTTGTGACTTTGTAACTGTATTTCCCCAGGCCACTGAAGATTGATGTTATAATACAATCAATGTATATACCCTAGAAAAGACCCAGGGTTGCCATTCCATAACTCTCCTTGAGTTCTGCCTCAATGAATATTCCTGTTGACCTACTATTACAACCAAGAAAGAAAAGAAAAACAGTAAAATATCACTCGCTTTAGAAAGATATGGGTCAATATCAGTCGGAATTGACTTGATGCCAGTAAGTGGATTTTTACAGATAAGGAGATAACAGAAGTCCACGTGAAAGGAAAATTCTCAGTTCAAATACAAACACTGGATATAGTAAATGTTATAAAACAAAAGGGGCCTCTCTGGGTAAGAACAGCCTGAGCTTTCAGCTGAGCCTTGAAAGACCTGAATGGATTCAGGTGATGTAATGAGGGTGTGGTCTGCAGATCAGAGCCAGATGAAATAAGTTACGTGCGTTGGGGTGTAAATCAATACTATTAGGAAATGTCATTAAAACTTTTGGTATTAAGTTTCATCTACATGTGTGCTGGGTTTATTCCAAACAAAACATATGGAAATATGCCACTGTGCTCAATGGATGTCTGCAGGCAAGTTCTCTTGGAAATGCACTTAGTCTTCTCAGGGTGACTTCAAAAGAAAGGTCCATTGGAATTTAGGATAGATAATCCCTTGAGACTAGTGGGGAGGGGTAACACTGGGAGCATGGAGGGATGGTGGAGTAGAAAGGGGGAACAAATTTCTGAGATCTACATGTGACCTCCTCTCTGGGGTGTGGACAACCAGAGGGGGGGGGTGTGAGGGAAATGACACATTGGACAGTGTACGATATGAAAAGGTAATAACAATTTGTATATTATTGGAATTTCAAGGGGGAGGAGAAAGGGGAAATATGGGGAGTTGGAATTAAAAAAATAAAGAACTAGAGGAAAGAGGGAAAGAGGAGCTTATGCTGGAAGGGTTCAAGTAGAAAATGTAGATGGATGTCGCAACATGTGTACAAGTATGCTTAATATGAACAATGTATTGAATGTTGTAAAAGGCCCCAATAAAATCTGTATTTAGAAAAAGATGAAAACATATGTTCTAATATGATACAATTGATACAATTATGACACAATGATACAATGATGTATAGATTGTAACAAGAGTTGTAAGCGCCCCCAATAAAATCTATATTTTAAAAAAGATGGCAATCTATGTACTAATATGTATGATACAATTGATGTATAGATTGTAACGAGTTGTAAGAGCCCCCAATAAAATGATCTTTTTTAAAAAAAGGTCCAATCAAATCTATGGCTTCAAAAAGGATGTGCTTGGCCAGTTAATTTCCAAGCACAGAGATCAGTTATGAAGGGTATGGCAACCATTTTTTGAGATTTCAAAGGAGTACTCTTGATAGTGTTTCTCCAAGGGCACAGGAAGATAATAGGGGCATATAAAAAAGTGTTAAGAAAGTGGGAAACTGCATTCATGAGCAAAGGGCCAGAGAAGTTATGCCAAGGAAGGTTTTTCCGTCACTATCATGCACCTGTTTATTCTTCAAGGCTAGCACGTTCCGGCTCTCCTATGAGAATTTCATGGGAAAACCTTACCACATTTTATAGCATTAAACAGTATATAAGCAAGGCCAAGTTCAAGCCATAGGCTGTAAGTTGGTGGATCCCTTGGTTAGATGACTAACATAAAAGGAAGGAAAGGGCTGAGCCCTGGTGGTATAAGTGGTTGGTTCAAATCCAGTGGTTGCTCCCATGACCACCAGAGGGCAGTGATGTCCCAAAACAAAAAGAAAATGAAGGAAAGCTCCCAAGGGACAAAAAACAACATGAGAACTGAGCAAGGTGCTAACTTGCCAGTCTTTGCAAATCAATGTACAAAAAGGCAATGGCTCAAGCTCGGAGTATAGCATTAAAAAAAATCAAACAAGGCTAGAAAAAAAAAATGTTTAGACAAGACCTAGGGTTTGGAGGTATAATACTGAAAGCTGTAGGATTTGATCATCCGTAAGTGCTTCAAGTCCTCTTCAATTTCAGCAAGCAAGGTTGTATCATTTGCATATCACAGATTGTGAATCAGTCTTCCTCCCGATGAACTTCTCAACATAAATAAAAATACACACAACTAGACCAAAAAGTTGCATCACGGTCCATGGAAATGGGATTTCCATGGTCAAGAATTTTGTTTAACTTGGATCCACAATGTCTATGGAACAGCAGTGAGGAAATCAAACAATGTATTACATTGGGCAAATATGCTGCCAAAGATAGTTTTGGAATTTTTTAAGCCAAACAATCTCTTTAAAGACTATGGTGTACCTGGGTCATTTGTGGTGTTTTTCAATCAACTCTTATGCATGTGAAAAGAAAACAAGAAAGAGGAAGATTGAAGGAAAACTGATGCTTTGAATGTACTATTGCCCGCCTGAAGAATGAACAAACCTGTCTGGAGAAGGTACAACCAGAATATTCCTTAGAAGTAAGGGGGTGAGACTTGTCTGGCATACTTTGGACATGTTACCAGAAGGGATCAATCCCTGGGGAAGGACCTCATGTTTGGACAATAAAAATTAGAAAGAACACCTTTGTGACAGTTATATCATCTCCTGTCAACTTGAGTGAAGGGTTAGAGTCTAGCCTGTCAATCAGGTCACAGTCGATGGTGCATCTGTGTGGGCATGGTCCTCTCCTGAGGATTCCGGGAAGTCCTGTCTTCCTCCCTGGAGGCAGAATATACACTCTCTCTGCTTCACCTTTCTGTTGACAAGCCACATGGAGCCACACTGATGGCAGTCAGAGCCCTAAATATGCTTCCCCTGCCACTGGATCCACAAGATTTTCCACCCACAGGCCTGTGATCTTCCTGAATTTGGCATCCTTTTATGGGTTGCATGAGTCTGAAGAGGAACTTGTAGATGGTTATCAGACATATGGGCAACTTTCAGACTTATGGACTTGGTCTGTATTGGGCTGAGATGTTTTCTTAGTATAAAAATTACTCTTTGATATAAAACACTCTCTTATACACATATGAATATCTCTGGATTTGTTTCTCTAGTCAATCTGGACTAACATAACCTTCCATGAAATGGATTGACAGAATGGCTGGAAAAATGGGTTCAAGCCCAGTAATGATAATGAGGATGTTGTTTCTTTCTGTTATATCTGGAGTTGCGATGACATAATGAAATGCTTACACCATGGTGTCAGCTCTGGCTTGGTGACAAGCACTACCTACACTTGAGGTCTAGGCAATGAGAGGTGCCTGAAGCAGGAGTAAGCGTGTGTAGCTAGGGAGAATCCAATTTCTCCCAGATAGCTGTCAGAAGATAACAAAGCAAACAAACAAACAAGCCCCATGCTGTCTACATATGCTGGGCCCTCTGCTCTTATGAAAAGGCAAGATTCCAGGGACAGAACTCAGATCTTTTTTCCTGCTACCAGACATGTGGTAATTGGGTGAATGTCTGTGCATTTGAAGGAAGAATTTTACACACGGGAGCAATCTTTTTTTTTTTTTTATCAAATGGACAAATTCTTCACCTTGAAGTCTGTAAGGCAATGCCTGGTCTGTCCACTATATTAACAGATAACTCCTTTCTACAAATTCAGTTATCCACTATCTTTTACCCTTTCGTTACATCCTTTGGTTGTAGAATTCCCTACACAATAGTCAGTGCTGCAGCCAGAATTCCAGAAAAATGAAGTTAGATGCAGAAACGCACACACAGCAGAGTAAACAATGCAAAATCAATTGCCTTTGAGTGGATTCCAACTTATGGCAGCCTTACTTATGGCAGAACTGCAATGACTGTAGCTTTTCAGATGCAAAATTCTCAGGCCTTGCAAACCAGAGATGGGCGTGAATCAACAACTTCCCACCAAACTCAAAAAACAAGCCCACTGCCATTAGATTGGTCCTGATTTATAGCAATCTTACAGAGGATTTCTCAGTCTGGGAAGTATCCAGAAGGATCAACTTCTCAGGTATAGAAAAATCTTCAAAATCCAAGGGTGTACATTCTTAAGGCATGCATGTGTGTTTGTGTATGTGTGTATGTATGCGTGCATGTGCATGCATGCACATGAAGGGTGCAAAAGACATGATGATGCAATGACCAAGTGCTCAACTAGTAACTGAAAGGTCTAACCCACCAGCCCCTCCAAGGGAGGTAAATGTGAGGAGTCTGCTTCTGAATGATTTCTGTGTAGCAGTTCTTCTCCATTCTCAAGGTTGAGCGTGAGTTGAGATTGACCCAGCAGCAATAGGTTTGATTAGAAAGACTTCGTGTTGTTATTGTTAGGTACTATTGAATTGAGTTGGTTTCTGGGTACATGACAAGAAAACACTGTGCCGCTCTCTTTCATCCAGACAGTCACTGCTAAATTTCAGCCCATAGTTGCAGTTACTGCATTTCAGTAGTTACATAATCTGTTATCAATTTGAGACTTAAGAGTGAAGGAGTGGAGTTTAGCCTGTCAATCAGGTAATAGCTTGGTGACCTCATTTGGAGGCACTAAGGAGATAAATAGCTTGCTGGAAGTGGGACACATGCTCATTCCCTGCGAGACATTACTATTAACAAGCCACATGGGGAGAGGTTGATGGAGCCAGAGCCCTGGAGCTGAGAAGCCACATGGAGATCCTTGCAAACACTGAGATGATACCACCACCACTGGACCCACAAGACTTTCCACCCACTGGCCTGTGACTTTCCTGCATTTGGTGTCATTGCATGTGTTGTGTGTTGAAGAAGAATTTATAATCTGGTAATGGACATGTGGGTTAATATCGGATTTATGGACTTGACTTTGAGCTGGAATGTTTTCCTCATATTCAATTGCTCTTGTATATAAAGTTCTTTCTCATACACATATGAGTGTCTAGGAATTTGTTTCTCTAGTCTACCTGGACTAGCACATGCATCAATCCATCTAATTCAGGGTCTTCCTTGTCCCTCTAGAATGTTTTCCTAGCCAAGTTGATGCAAAACCTATCACTTACCTCTTTCCAAATCCAGGGACTGGTTCCTCTTAATATCATGTTGAAAGTAGATTAGAAGAAATCTTGGCATTATTGTTTCTAAGACACAGATGGCTGTACTTCCTCTGAGACAGATTTGTTCATTCTGGCAGTCCATGGTATATTCAACACTCTTTGTCAACACCATAACCGTAAAACATCAGTTAACCTTTCATCTTTCTTTTTTTTTGGGGGGGGGAGGTGCAAAACTGCCCTCAGGTGGTGGGAGTAAGAGGCCCCCGTGGAGCTGGAATCAAACCTCCATCCCAGTGGGCCGCAGTCCTGCGCACAACCACTACGCCACCTTTCATCTTTCTTTATCCCGTCCACCATTTATGTGTATGTAAGGTAATTGAAAAATACTGTAAACTGAGTCAGGTGCAGTGTAATCCTCAAAGTGATATCTTGACGTTTTAACAATGCAAATAGATATTTTGCAGAAAATTTCTTTCTTCTTCTCCCCACCTAATCCATTAGAACTCTATCCATGGGGAAAAGCTGATCTCTTGGCTTCAAATGGTTGATGATTAGAAAGAGAACCGAGCCTCCCTAGTGTGTTAGCTCCTTTTATAGACATGTCTATTGTTTGGCTGAAAAAATAACCGTGTGGGTGGGTTTATTTCCTGGCCTGAAAGGTGATTGAAGGTCATAGTCTCAGGGTTCCACCAGTCTATATTGACCCATAAACATGGTATCATTCTTTTATGATTTTGGGTTTCATATTTTCTCCCATTCCACACAAGATCTCCCAATGTGATTCCATTTGGAGAAATTGGCAATGACCACTGGACAATATCTTATTTTTCTGGTCTCCAGATCATGGAGACTGAGGCTCATGTGATCCATTAGATTCATTGTTTCTATGCATCTCTGATTTTCGTCACCCTTTGTTGCTCAGGATGAGGGCAGATTGATAATTGAATTTTCAATGGCTACTCACAGGCTTTTAAAATAATAAACACTATTTACCAGAATAACAGATAGCTGTGGAACCTTTGATTTGTAGACTATGCTATACCAATTGACCTTGGTCCAGAGCCCCCAGGTGCAGGGATTCGTTTCCTTTAGGTATTTGATTATAAATAATGAGTTTTTTGAACACATTTCTAATATTCTAACAAAATAACATTTCTAAATATAGTTGAAAAAATTGGTACACATATGGAGGGATATGTATTTACCTATTTCTACATATACGTTTACCTGTGTCTTTTTTATTAACACCGCTTCCACGGATGGTGCTTATGGATCTAAGCAAAATGAAATCGTTGATAAATTACATCATTTCTACATTTATCAGGCGTTGCTTGTTGATCCAGTTGGGAGGGCTGTTTTTTGTTTTGTTATTTTCTTTATACTTAGGTGCAATGCATTTTGAAGGCTGCACTCTGTGCTCTTTATCCACAAGTGCTTCAAGTCCTCCTCACTTTTCAGCAAGCAGGGCTGTGCCGCCTGTGCAGCATACAATGTGAATGCAGCTTCCTCCCAGCCCGACGCCGGATCCATCTTCATATAATGCAGCTTCCCAGAGGGCTCGCTCAGCGTACCCATTTAACATGTATGGAGAAAAGCCATGACTCTGACATACATCTTTCTGATTTGAAACCACAAAACACCCCCTCGTGCTGGTCAAACAACTGCCTCTTAGTCTACGTGCAAGTTTCTCAAGGGCACAATGAAATCTTCTTGAATTGACCTCATCGCCATCCAAAATTTGGAACAAATTTTGAAAGGCGGGTTGTATAGTTTTCTCCAGATTCTCAAGGGCATCCTAAGACCTTAGGGAGAAGAGGAATCCTGGCTCCAAAACACTTAGCCCTTGACTACAGGAATCGACTCCCTCAACCTTCTTTCAGATTTCATTTCCTCACTCTCTGGCCTTCACTACTCTGCCCACATGCTCTGGCTTATTGCTGGGAAGACAGGCTCTCGGCTGGATGAGCTCTGCCACCTACAGCATGCAGCCTAGCAAAGCCATGGAAGCTCTCAGTCACGGGCAAGAGGTTCACTTGGATACATGATCAAGAGAAGGGGCCTCTGTGGGATGAGGGATGGCTTTGGGTACCCTTGATTAGCATTCCGACTTTCAAGTTCCTTTGAGCTGGGTTACAGTAATGAGAAGATGTTTTTATATTAATGGGTAAGGGATACATTCTGAGGATTAGTACCTGACAAAGCGTTACCCCAAACCCAGAGAAGAACAGCATTGACCAAGAGAAAGGGAACAAGTGTGTGGGATCCTATAAGAAGTGTAATTCGCCCTTTTCAAACATGTTCACTATGAATAGTCCTTTGCAGGTCCAAAGAGGTCAAATTGCCAGTCGAATTTGCCATCTAGCACAACACACTTGATGCAGGGAAATGTGATTTCCTGGGATGCTTGGATCATAAACCCAGGTTCATTTTCTTCATATGCTAGAATCCCTTCAAAAGAGGCTAATGGGGCTGGGAAGACTGAGATGGTACCATCCTCGTCAATGTGACCTGGCTCCTAAGCAGCATGCTGACCACTTATGAGGGGTTCCAAAAACACCAGAGGATTTAAAGTAACAGAAACGAGGGTTGGTTTGCAATCCAGGGGGACAAAGCTCAGTCAAGCAGTACTAGCATTTCAGTGTGTACCACCTCCACCACTTGCTTCATACACACATACGTTGATTCCAAGCAAGACACATGTACACATGCCTCTGTGATCAGTGGGTGGCTGTGAATATATTCTCTTGGCCATACAACTGTTTTGGTCTCATTCAAAGAAAAAGACTTCCATCAAGTCAATTCTGACTCATGCTTACCTTACAGGGTAGGGTAGGAGTTGTGCTGTGGGTTTTCAAGGCTATAACTCTTTATATGAGAAGGGAGGCTTATTTTTCTCCTGAGGGGTGGCTAATGGTTTTGAACTGTGGACCTCAAGGTTAGCCCTACACAAGGGCTCATTGGAGCACCTTACAAATTTTAAAAGTCCCATCAAAACAGTCACTTTTAAGGGAATCTCCGGGGCCATTTAAATTTCAGCAGAGAGGACAACACAGAAAGTGTGGCAAGTATTCCCTTAGTATTCTAAGGGTTTATCTTCGTAGATTTTTTTTTCCTTAGAGGACAAAGGAAGATCATGAGTATCATTATGCAGAAGTTTTAAGAAAATTGAAAATTCAGTTATGAGTAAGGGGGGAAATAAACAAACCAGAAAGTTACAACGATTTGTTTTCCATCATTATGATGCCCCTGCTCATTCTTCAAAGGTAGTACTAAAAGCAGTCCTAGAATGTCATTGAGAAAAGCGTACTACATTCACCCTACAGTCCTGATTCACCCTTCAGGCTTCTTCCATCATCCATCACCCTCAAGCTCAAAGAACATGGAAAAGAGATACAATTTAAGTCTCCTGATGATTTCAAATCTGCCACTTGACCTCGTGCAAATAAAAACGGCATTTTTGCAAAAGATCATATTATTGTGAATGAGGGGGAATGCAGAGTGGGGACCCACAGCCCACCTGTAGACAACTGGATATTCCCTTACAAAAGGCTCACAAGCCAGTCAGGGTGCGGTGTAGCAACAATGCAGCAAACAGGGTTCCTCTAGTTCTTACATGCTTCCTTCCCCTCTCCCCCACCATCATGATCCCAATTCTACCTTACAAATCCAGCTGGACCAGAAGATGTACACTGGTACAGATAGGAACTGGAAGCATAGGGAATCCAAGACAGAAGAACCCCTCAGGGCCAGTAGAGAGAAGGACGACAATGGGAGGGTGGAGGGAAGGTGAGGTAGAATGGCAGAACAGATTGCAAGGACCTACTTATGGCCTCCTCCCCAGGGGATGGATAGCGGAGAAGTGGGTCAAGAGAGACATTGGATGCTGTAAGATATGACAAAATAATAGTAATCTATAAATTATCAAGGGTTCATGGGGGGAGGGAGTGGAAATAAGGAGTTACCAGGGGCTCAAGGAGAAATCAAGTGTTTTGAGAATGACAAGGGAAACAAATATACAAAAGCACTTCATGCAATGAATGAATGTGTGGGTTTGTGGTAAGAGTTGTACGAGTGAGTCCCCAATAAAATTACTTAATAATAATAATAATAACCCTGAATCTTTGGGGAAAGGCTTAAAAAGATGAGAACACTGCCTTCAGAAGTGTAGAGGCCCAGATAGAGACTACGCTGTGGAACTATAGCTTTACATTCAGAAATGTTTGTTTAATGTGTGTCTATGCATCCCTGCCCAGAGGAGTCATAAGGAAGAGATGAGCCAGTTACGGTGCAGTATAGCATACCATTTTTCTCTAGCTCTTTAAAGCTTTCACCCCCTTCGCTATCATGACCCCAATTTTACCATAAAAATCCAGCTAGACTGGAGCATGTACACTGGTACAGATAAGAGCTTGAAATACAGAGACTAGAGGACAGATAACCCCCTCTGGGCCAATAATGAGAGTAGCGATACCAGGAGAGTAGGAGGAAGGGAAGGGGAAATAGGGGGAATTGATCACAATGATCAACATATAACCCGCTTCCAGGGGGATGAACAACAGAAAAGTAGGTGAAGGGAGAAAGTGGTTGGTGTAAGATATGAAAAAAATAATAATTTATAAATTATCAAGAGTTCTTAAGGGAGAGCGGGGAAATGAGCTGATAACAAGAATGCAAGTAGAAGGAAAGTGTTTTGAGAATAATGATGGCAATATATGGACAAAGATGCTGGACACAATGGATGGATGGATGCATTGTGATAAGAGCTGTAAGAGCCCCAATAAAATGATTTAAAACACACACACCAAGAATCTCAAATAAATAAATAAGTCAAACTGTCTATATGATGTTGTAGCAACACTTTTTGACTTGCTCTCATCTGACCATCCTATCTACCATTTGTTGGACAGGCATTGTCGTTAGGTTCCCTTCAATCACTTCTGACTCATTGTGGCCCTGTGTTCAACAGGATGAAAAATCAACCCAGTCCTCTGCCAAACTGGCATAGTGTCTGAATCACCCTACCCCCAATTATGAGATGGTATCTGAGATGGGTACTGTCTTACAGGTGAATCACGGAGAACCAGACTGACTCAGAGACCCCTTTAAGGAGAGGCACCTACTGACAGAGCTGACACCCACACGGTGACCTCTTTAGCATAAGAGTCCATGCTCACCCCACACTGCCCATGTGTTAGACATCACTGCATGTCCGCTTTTCAACGACAGGAAGTAGGACAAAAGGAAATGGTCTGAAACCCTTCTTTAATTTTTTTTAAATTATTTTTTTTTTAATTACCAACTTTTGGAATTTTCCCGAAAGCTACCCTCTCACTATACTGGCTTAATCCTAGTTGCATACGTCTCCTGACCCTTGTCGGAATGTTGCAGTGGTTCTTGTTTGATGGAGAATTCGTTCTTAAGCTCTTGTAGTGAGGGGACGGTATAGTCTGCATGGTGGCCACGGAAGACTGTTTGGGATAACCTGTAGTTAGTGCATCCCGGGATTTTCAGCAAGGAAGCTTGGAGAGGAATGAAGATGTAGAATCTTTACCATGTTGAACTATGGAATTAATTGTAAAATAATCACCGCTAGTATTTTAGTTTGCAGAAAGGGTTCCCAAGTAGGTGAAACTTAACATTTGCCATACCTAGTCTGGGATTTGTTCATTTTCAGTAACACTCACACTGTATGAGATGACTTTCCCAACATCCGTATGTCATGCACTCTGAAATTGAGCTTTTTGTGTCCACTGGGAACTGCAAACAGAAGGTGAACATAGTTATGACTTAAACAGGACTGATGGCTTTAGGGAAGATATAGATCTTTGATAAATAAAAAGGATGGGGCATTATGTGTTTTTTTTTTTCAATCAAGGTGATCATGCGAGGAAGTGGGAAGGGCGCCATGGGGGGAGCGAGAAGGGAGGCGTGTCGGAGCTGGAAACCACTGGGAATTTGGGCACATCCTGCTGCTTCCACGATCCTTCCTGAAGGTCAGGTTATGTAGGAAGTGGACCTTAGCCTTCGGTCATGTTTCTCAGAATTATATGATGGTACTGTTATAATGCTATGGTTTTCCATTCTCTGGAAAAGGACATCATGTTGCTGCAATAGAGGAGCATCGAAAAAGAGGAAGACTTTCAACAAGGTTGATTGACATAGTGGTGGCAACAAAGGGCTTGAACATAACAAGTGTGAGGATGGCATGGGACAGGGCAGGGTTTTGTTCTGTTGTACACAGGGTCACTGTGAACTACCACCAAGTTGATGACACTTAACAGCAAGAACAATGGTTTTGAATGAGTAGGTGGCCACTAACTGGAAGGTTGGAGGTTCAAACCCATTGAAAACCCTCTGGCACATAGGTCTACGCTGGCACACATGGGGTGGAAGTCAAGCAGAGAGCGATTGGTTGGTTAAGTATTGTTGATTTGGTTTGATTGTGGCTTCGAAAAAAAAGAGACTTGAAAAATATTTTCAAAAAATACAACACTGTCTCCAGACCCAGGAAAACACAAGAGGCAAAGCCTGAGAGCCTGCATTTGGAACAAGCCAACCAACCATTTGGTCCTGCAGGAAATGTTCGTCAGACTTCACTTTGAGAGACAAGGTCCTCTCAGATCATTCTACAATCTGCCCATCCATCCATCCATCCATCCACCCATCCTTCAAAGCTCTGAGGTGAGGACACAGAAGAAAGACGGAGATCATGGTCCGGTGGAGTAGACAGAATTTGGCAGCAGCTCCCTGCACTGTGAATAAGGAAAGCAGAAAGAGTGAGGCATTCTGCGAGCATGTAAGCATGGCATCCACCTCAGCCTGTGCGGGAAGTAGGGATCGCAGTCTGGGCAGCAGGAGCAGGTACTAGGTCCTCAGCCATGGGTCGGCCTCAGCCAAGAAGAATACCAGCCAAGAAGAATACCAAGAATGCAGGGAGCCCCTGGACCATGGCCACATGGTCTTTTTCAGAAAGTGCTTAAAATGAGAACCGACAAAAGGGAAGGAAAGGGGAATAAAGAAGCTGGAGGCTGCACATGGCTCTTCCATCACAAACTGATTTTGTTTTTCACCGGGAAGGTCCAATGCCAAGATTTGTATTACTGTGTTTGCAACCGCACGGGAGTCCTGGTGGCGCAGTGGTTGAGGTTCAAATCCTCCAGGCCCCTTGGTGGGAGGACGATGGGGCAGTCAGCTTCCAGGAAGAGTGTGGTGAACAGCCATCAAGTTAGTGCTGAGTCCTAGCGACACGAAGGACCACAGGCTGAGACCCTGCCTGTTCCTGCACCCACCTCACACACGTTCTTATGTTTGAGTCCCTCGTTGTCACCACTGTGCCACTCCAACTTGTTGAAGGCCTTCTTTTTCGCCGCCCGTCCACTTTACCAAGCATGATGTCCATCTCCAGAGGCTGCTTTCCCCTGATTTGTGAGATAAAGTCTTTCCCCCCTTGCCTCTAAGGAGCATCCTGTTCATACTTTTTCCAAAACACATTGGTTTGTCCTCTTGGCAGCTTATGGTGCGTTCTGTAGTCTTTGCTCAGGCCTTTGCAAAGGCCTCGATTCTTCTACAGTCTGCCTGGCTCCATATCCAGCTTTCACATGCAATTGAAAATACCAGGAAGGAAAAGATGAAAGTGGTCAAAAATTTCCTCGTGCTCAATCCACAACTAAAGTTCATGGAAGTAGCAATTAAGAAATTACATTGTGTCAACCCGCTGCACAAGTCCTCTTTAAAGTCTTGAAAAGCAAGGAGCATAAGGGTGAGGACTAAGGTTTGCCTGACTGGAGCCATGGTAGTATATATTTTTAGCATGTATACAATGCATGAAATAGGAATAGGAATAAAATAAAATAGGGCTCACCCTCGGTCTTGACATGGATTAGGATCAAAATTTCCTGGAGTTGTCACTTGTTCTCCGAAATTTACTGACTGGGTTGGAGCTTGAGGTAATCTGCCTGGCCAGCTTTGTAGCTCCCAGCATGCAGTGATGCAAACAACATCCCCAGCCAGATGCCAGAGCAGCAGCTTTAGGCTCAAGAAAGCATCTGCACAGACAGTGCCTGGTGTGTGTGTGTGTGTGTGTGTGTGTGTGTGTGTGTGCATGTGTGTGTGTGTGTGTGTGTGAATCACATTTAGTTACAATGTCACATTATAAGTGATACTATACTAAGCAGGTATAATCAAATGTTGGTGTCTTTCTTTCCCTCCATATTTGTAGAGATAAAATCAACACCAAGGGTGTAGGTGGGGCAAGAACAGTGTCCTTTCTAACTGATCTCAGAAGTTGACTTTCTTTATTGCCATTCCTGTTATCAAGTCATCAAACCCCAATGTCTTTGAACCCCTTGCAGTTGTGTGTAATCCTGGAGCCCATGCAGGAACTGATGTCGAGACATAAAACCTACAACCTCAGTCCACGTGACTGCCTGAAGACCTGCTTGTTCCAGAAGTGGCAGCGGATGGTGGCGCCCCCAGGTATGCATTCCTTCTTCCTTTGTCGTCCTCCTGACAAGGTGTGCGTCTTCTTGAATGTGGAGGGCATGAAGTGATGTGAGGAAATGAGAAGGTGATCATTCATGTCTCAGCCAAAGTAGCTTCTTGGGGAAGACCCCGGGCCATGCTTTGGGATTTAAACTCACTGTCATCAAGTTTATGAAACAGAAACGTAAAACCACCACCAACAGCAACAACTGAAAAAAAAAAACACCCCAAAACTGAAAATGACTTGTTCCAGGTCACCAAGAAGATCATTAGCAACATTGAAGCTGGAACCAGGCTCTTCTGTCTCCTTGGCCATTGGCAATACCATTGGACCAGACAGCTGCCTTCAAAGGGCCTGGTATTTGGGGTCGTGTGCTATATTCCTGAGTTTTTAGTGATAGGAATAATGAAAAGGAATGAAGTGGAAAAGATGGGAAGGATCCAGGGAGGAAGGAAGGAGAGAACACCTCTAAATAAGTGTTGCTCTACTGTAACCATATCTCATATCATACTCTGATCATGAAGAGAACACATAAAAAAATCTTGTTTCCCTCGCTTCCCTAGACTGCAGTTTAGATACTTTAGCCTCTTGCTGGGGTTCGAAATCACTGCTTCGAGTCGTCATTAATTGTCTTTCTAATACATTTCCCCTCCCAGGGATGGGCTGAGCCTCATTGATCATAAAAGCAACACATATCCATTTGCTCACAAACATTTTTATAAAGAGTAATTATTAGCATGAAGTGCAGAGCTTTCCGACCGCAAAGTAGAATGGTCACCTTCCACTTGTAATTGACCTTGGGTCCTATGTAAAATGAGCCTAACTTTCGATGAAAGCAACTACACAGTTATCTGAGGAAATGAGCTTAATTCCACATAGAAGGCTTGCATCCTTATCTGGGTGGGGCGGGGTGATATTGGATTTTAGGCTTTGAGAACATTGTTTTCCAAATACATGCAATGTGCTTAAATTGTCCTGATTTTCTCTTTCACTATCAATAGCCTTTTATAGCGGTGAGCAGAGGTGGGGGGAAGTACTCCATTCACCTAACAAATGTTTTGACCACCTATATTTTCCAATGTATGCATACAGAACGCATAGCTTATTTGTCAGTTTATTCATTCATTCAACAAGTACTTCTTGGCTGAACCCTGGTGGCATAGTGGTTGTTTGCGGGACTGCAGCCCACAGGACTGACGGTTCAAATCCAGCAGCAGCTCTCTAGGAGCAAGGCTGGGCTTCCTACTCCCACCAGGGCAGTGATGCCACAAAAAAAGACAAACAAACAAGTACTTCTTGAGGTATTAAGTACTCTCTGAGCACTGGTAGTCCAGGGGTGGGGTGGGAGAGGGGGAGCTGATGGCTAGAATAAAATGGTCAAAACCATACCTTCACAATTCCCCATTCATCTTATTAGGCACTCAAAACAATCTTATAAGATATTGATGATCACCTGCATTTCAGACCATGGGTCCTGAGGCTGTAAGGTTAGCCTCCTGGCTGGCAATTAAAGGAAAGGCAGGCAGCAGTCAGGGCTGATTTTTTGTCTAATATCCATGCCTTTTTATTGCAGCTAATAGAAATAATCTAGCCCTGTGCACTTTAGAATGAACCCAATGCCATCCCGGTCATTGTCTTTCTCCCAGAGTTGGTAGATAATGTACAGATTCAAAGAAAATGTGGCAGATTTATCATTTTATAGGCCTGTTAAGAGCAGACTTGGGTATTTGCTAGATTTTAGAATGTTCACTGCAACCCTTCTTCCAAAGACCCTCCTCAGAAGTCATTCCCACACCTGCCCCCCTTACCCTCAGGGTGAATGCCCATACTGTTACCACATTTTGCTGTGCACCTCCTTATTTCCATTAACCATTGGCTCAGTCCCTCTGGTCCAGAATGCACATGACCAGGGTTAGCTTTCCTCCAGTAATATGCTCATCATAGCATACATCATTTCCAGCATTTTATCTCCAGGATCATACTATGGGTATGTCTGCTAAACTTGGGGATCCCTGTGTTTCATAGTCACAGCTAACACAACAGCTGATTCCTCTTCCTTTTACTTGAACATCTCAGGGTGTAATGGAGCTAGGTTGCAATAAGACACTTAGCCTGTAGATGCTGCTATATAACTCATTCGTTCACTCCACTGTACAACATTGATCATTTCTGTGGTACCTCACAGGTCCCTCAGGGAGTCCAGAAGCCCTTCTTTTTATAAAACCCTTTTATAAATACAAGGTCAATATTGTTAGCTGTCAATCCCAACTCATGGCAACCTTATGTACAACAGAACAGCACATTACTTGTGCGTTCTTCACAAGCACAGCCCTAGGTATGCCTGTGTCTATTGTTCTAACTACCTTGTATTTTGAGTCCCATCCAATTTTCAGCACTTGTCTTCCCATTCTGAATCAGATAATATAATCTATTGTGATGCATAGAGGTTTTATGGACTAGCTTTTGGAAGTAGATCCTCAGACCTTTCTTCGGAATTGGAAGTACCATTGAAATCAAGTCTACCATGGGCAGCCCTGCTGGCATGTGAAACACTAATAGCACAGCGCCTAGCCTCACCACTACACGAGAGTACCCTGCATAAGACAAATGGACGGATGGGAGGGAAGGGAATGAGGTAGAACCAGCGAATTAAAGTTCCAGCACCACTCATCAGTGATATTTTAAATTCAACTAGCAAAGTGCTGGCAGCCAGAAGTATTCACAATTCACCTCTCTCATGCAGTAGTTCATGCAGTCATATCTTCTCTATGAAATTAGAAAGGGCAGTACAAAATAATGTACTAATCTACACAGTAAAGAAAAGGAACCTGCGTAGTGTGATGGTTAGGCATCAGACTGCTCACAGCAAGGTCAGGAGTTCAAAACCCCAGGCTGCTGCTCAGGGCGGAGAGCGTGGGGGAGCCAGAGTTGTGTACTCCTGTAAAGAGTTGAGTCTCCCTGAGATCACATGGGCCGTTCTACTCTGAGTTGACACCCACTCAGGAGCAGTCAGTGAGTGAGCACCTCGAGGAGACATTAATCAAATCAACAACTTTATCCTCTCTTATTTACTTTTGTTGGTTGGGGGTGGGGTATCAAGTGGGGAAAAAAAACATGTAGAGCAAGGCATGTTAGAAGTCCATTCCTTTTCATGTAGAAACACAGCTTCATTCGGGATGAAACTAGTATGGTGGCTTCTCTCTCTCTCTCTCTCTCTCTCTCTCTCTCTCTCTCTCACACACACACACACACACACACACACACACACACCCTGCTGCCAGCCTGGAACTGATCCTTCTCCCCTTCCTCCTCTTGCAGCAGAACCCACCAGGCAACCGACCACCAAACGAAGAAAAAGAAAAAACTCCACCAGCAGCACTTCCAACAGCAGCGCTGGCAACAACGCCAACAGTACCGGCAGCAAGAAGAAGACCCCAGCCGCCAACCTGAGTCTGTCCAGTCAGGTACCTGTAAGTCTCGCTCTCCTTCCGGCTTGGCCTTCTGCCTTTGCCAGCCTTCCTAATCCCGGGGCCCTGGGTGGAGTCCTGGTGGCAGCACCACCCAGGTGGGGCTGGGGGTGGGCGGGCGAGGAGAGGGGGTGAGCGGGAGGGAGGGGAGCCCTACCACGGAGACCTTCTGCTCCAAGCTAGGAGTTAGAAGGAAATGCGACTGGCGATCCCTGGATTACGACTCCCAGATACAGACATCGCCTAAGTGCCCTTGTTCTCGTTTTGAAAGCATGTAGGGATCCCCAACTCGCAACAAATGCTGCATCACACTCACCTTCACTCGCTACGTGTCTAGCTTTTAAACGGCCGAAAAAGTGCCCAGCCTTCACTGGCAGGAACTTCCCTCACTGCCGAAGAGCCCATTCCAACCCTCCGAGACCCTGTAGGTAGTCCCGCCCCTTTGGTTTTGAGCTCGTGACTCCTTAAGGAAACAGAAAGCCCCCTCTTTCACCCACAGAGCATCTGGTGGTCTTGAACTAGCGACCATGCAGTAAGGCGCTCTCTATGCAGGACTCCCGGCTTGCAGGAAAGTGAGGCTACCCAAGAGTCTTATGGGCCCGTTCCGACTTACCTACGAGGCCCACTTTAGGAAGGGATCATGTCTGTAACCCGGGGAATTGCCTGTATGAAGAGTCGGTGCTGCCGTGGGACCTGAATTAAAAAGCCATCAGAGTCACAGACAGGAGATATGTCACTTAAGGTTTAATTAAAATATCACTTAGTAGCCTGCCTAGTGGCAGATGAGGGCCGCTCGTCATGCGCATCAGAGACCCTGGGCTCTGCCGGAAATGAGCTCCCTGCGATCTGACTCCAGCTCCTAATTTGACTTGGGCCTTCCCAACATGGGTGCCCCCTCCTATTTTAAGACCTGGGCAATTAGTTCGCAGCCGTTACACGTTTGGCCCAGTTGATTTCCAACTTTGCCTGTTTCATTAGCTCTGGAGGAGAATCAGCCCAGAAGTAAAAAAAATTGGGTCTCAGCTCCCTTGACCTGTATAGCCCTTTGTTTAATGTCGGGGTCTTGGCTAAGGAAACAGGCCATTGGGAAGGGGGCATCTTTGGACCCCAAAGCTGACAATCGTGGGTAGTCAGTCCCCTGACAGTGGAAACCATGCTCTGACTGCCCACCTCTCAGTGAAATGACTCTTCATCTCTTACCACTTCTTCCCACACTCTGCCCTTTCTGCTTGGTCCCAAACTCACTCCAAATCCCTGTTTCACCCCTGGTCCAGTATGAAACCTTGCCTTGCCTTTAAAACTCATGCTCCCTGAAGCATCTGTTTTCCTTTCTTCACTCCAGCAGGCCGGCTTTCCTTCTTGGCAACCCTCCTCTGCTTCCTCTGTCACTAAGCATCTAACCATCATTTCAATCCTGACACTCTCGTGGGGCTCCGTGGATAACCCCTCACTGCTGCCTGCATCTTGCAAGTGTTCTTATGTTTCGTGTTTCTGGTCCCAGCCAATGCAGAAGTGTCCTTGCCATCACTTTTCTGTCTTTCCCCTCTTGGTCTGTCGTCTCCTCCATCTTCTACCGCGGCTCCATCTCTCTATGTGAGCAGAACTTTCACAACGTATTTCTCATTGACCTTCAGATATGCTCTACAAACCTGCCCCCACCCATGTTCTGCCACTTTCCATTGGTCAGTTCTCTTTGGCCAAAACCAACCCTGATGGTAACCTGAGCATCACCTGAGCCATGGGGTGCTTCTCCTATCTTCCCTGGGCAGATAGTAGGCTTCTCATTCCCATCACATTAGAAAGAAGGGGTCAGGAAAAGAGTAACCAGTCTGTGGGGAAAGGCACTACTGTAATTCTAAAGCCATTGGGACTGGTTGTTCTCAAGCAATGCCAAGACCTCCTCGAATGTTTGAATTGGGGCTCATACCTGAAGAGATAGGGAGAAAATCTGAATCATTTCCTTAATGTAGCCATAAGTAATACTCATTGCTGAAAAAAGGAAGTAGGGACAGCCCATTTACTCTACATGTAACACATTAGCTTAATGTATTGCAGGGGATTCTGGAACTCTGGTATAGTTGATCAAAGGCACGTTTGCTGCAAGAATTCTGATCGGCTCAACACAGGTTTCCTGAAACCTGATTCATGTGTCTGGCCTGAAGCCAGGTACTAGCAATACCACAATTTAAATAACAACATACTCCTTGTCATTGAAGACTTCAATGGTTCATTTACTAAAAAAATGGCAAAGAGGTTCTGTCCCTCCTGACAGCTCTCTCCTCTGATGTGAGTTGCACAGAGTACAGAAATGAGGATTCTGAATCCCAGACTGAGATCCATTAATAATGTCTGCCGTGGATGAAGACAGTGCTTTAGTTGGATTTTTTAAAACTAAATAGCACACTTGTTTTCCCTAGTCCATAATTCTTCTTTCCACCAAAGTAACAATTGTATTTTAGTGGAAGGGTGTCTTTAGTGAGTGGAGACTCTGGACTTGCAGAAGACAAGGCATTATTGAACATTTTGACCTGATACACAAAGCAAGCAATTAAAAGCATTCAAATTAATTAAACCATGCAGATGGCAAAGATAGACAAAGTGGGGAACCAGGTTAGGGAACCCAAGCATCCCTGTGTGTCTGCTAGCTGAATGAGCTCTAAATGCTAAGCATTGCCCTGGCCACATCATTTAACCCTGTCTACTGCATAACCATTTTACTGTTTCGATAGAAATGCTATCTGTAGATTTCCCTGCCTGCCCCAAAGGCAGGAACAGACTCAGTGAGCAGCTGTGACCACAGCCGTGGTTCCCTCAGCTGTTGGCCGAGCAGTGCGGGCACTTGGTGAGGACTAGGGTTTAATCCTTGGATTCTGCTTCTCACTCCATGAGCAGGGGCTAGGAGCCATCCCGAACTGCAGCCTCAACCCTGGGAGGAATGGAGACCTGTGCCATTCAGCAGCAGTGACCCCTTCTGGCCAATTTAAGGAGAAGCATTGAGGGGCCCTGAAAGGAGTCACTTCCAGTCCTCCTCAGAGGTTGGTGGTCCTTGCAGGGGGGGATTAGTGAGAAGCCGTGACACGGGTAAGAGCTGGTGGCAGCTCCAGGCCTCCGGCCACAGAGCAGAGGTCTGCTTCCTGGAGAGCCAAGGGCGTCAATCTGTCTGGCTGGGCGACTTGCAAAGCGATCCCCTCCTGCTTCCCGCAGGATGCCCCAGAGGGTAGATGGGAAGGCAATGTCCTTGCACTGCAGACATTGGGGGGTCGGGGGGTAGTTTTGAAAGGCGTGTGGGTGGGGCAGGGGCTGTCAACGTCCCATACCTAGAAGCAGTTCAGAACGTCTGTGGTATCTCCTGATGCTTTGTGGAAGACTGTAAAGACTGCCAGAGTAGAGAGTCACGAGAGTCTCGGGGCCTCCCCTGCCCTATCCTCATCCAAAGACTCAGAAGAACCAGTGGAGACACAGACATACTTGTGCACACGGTCTCAGTGATCTAGGTGCATAGGATGTCCTCAGTGTAAACCTGTGCTTTTGTAGGTCGCTTCTGGGCACACACTCCTTCATGTATACTCACTTATAAGTCATGTTAAGGTGATGTCTCACTGAAGTTTGCTATACTTAAAAAGACCTATGCCTGGGTATCTCTTCCCAGCATTCTATCACACAGAGACGAGGTAGCAAATATATCCCCACCAGAGGTCAGCCCCCACAGGACATGACACAATCCACTCTTACAGCACTTCTCTTCAGTGACTTTTGACCACGTGGGGAACTTTCCCTCTAAAATCATGCTTCAGTTGACTTCTTATTTCTGGCCTCATGCCTGAAATGCTCGCTTTCTCTTGCTCTCCCTGCCTCTCGACTGTGTATTCCTGATACCAATGCAGAACCTCGGGCGGGCTTCTACCATCCTTCTCCTGGTCCCATCAGAACCTTACGAATGCATTTGCTAAGCCTGGGAGAGGCTACTGGACACGTCACCGAATGAGATTAACCATTCCTGTCATTCTCTGGCTAAACTCAGCGTATTCTTGCCGCTCACCTCTGTTCTTGATTGTCACATGGTTTCCTAACTAAGTGGCACTCTGTCATACCAAAGACCACCCCCCAACAAAGGGTCGAATGGCAGCTACCCTCACCTAACCCAGTCATGCTCTCACATTTCTATGACAGTCAAGTTCTAGCTACAATCCTGATGGAATTCCTGCCACATCACATCTTACCTTCAAGCACCCTCATAAGTCGCTTTATGTGTCAGCCCCATGCCTGGTCCTTCACACCACGATCCAGATGTTCTTGGGTGTGCACATCCAGCATATCCTACCAACACCCTTACCAACACCTTCCTGGCTGGGATGACCAAAGGCATACTTCAGGCATTTACTTCATCTGGGCCATGTCTGTTAAGAATCATTGTTCATCAAGTGCCAAGAACGATGAGGCAGAAGCAAACTTTCAGGAACCTGCTGATGATCCCCCCACCCCCTAATCCTAGAGTTTCTTATTCTGCCACTGGGTGAGGGAAGGAGGGGAAGCACAACTAGAACAACGTTTTGAAAGACACACTAGGCCAGGTGAGAAGGGATTTAGTCAGTGATCGCTTCAAATACTCAAGGGGTAATCTGAGCGCGCCCACCCCCAACCCCATGGATCTTCTCCGGGCCAAAGGAGCATTTTTCTATGGTACTACTGAAGAGCATTTTTGCCCAGCTGTCACAGCACCTTATAGAATTGGTCTCCTCATCAGGAAGCCCGTCATTCCAGCTCCAAATACAACCTGCTTTCCCTGCCCTCCAGTGGAAGCTAATAGCACTTGGTCAGACTCATGGAATCACTGCACTTTAAAGTGGAATAATGCTCAGAGCCTGCCCAGAAATGTCCATCTCACAGGTGTCCTGTCCCATGCCCAGGTCACCCATGAACCCCATACGGTCCCCTTTGAACAAAGAGGCCGGAGCTGTGCCCTGTGTATGCATCTTTCTCCCCCGTCCCTGTGCCTCTCCAGGTGTGGCCTCCAAGCTGCTCGTGGCGACAGTAGGTGGCTTCCTTGTTTGCATGGAAGGGCAAGTGTGTGCGTAAACCAGTGATTAGATGGATTCTTCTTGCGCGCTCCCCTTTTTTGATGACGGCCAGCTTCATCCGGGCTAATTCTAATGAGTGCTCTCTGTCTTCCTTTTTATGGCACCAGCTGGACAGACTGGTCCTGTCTCTCTACGGCCCAGATTGGTGGCAGGGTTGCCTGTGTGGGGATAGGTGACAGGCACCAGGAAATAACAGATGGTAAATGCAGGGCTTGTTGGCAATCAGCAGGTTTTTTGCTAATGACTTAATTAGCTATGCAAATTGTCAAATCAGTGTGAACATTGTTTTTATCTGAAAACTTTACCTAAATTAATTACCATAATTAAGTAGTAGAATGTCAAGGATATTGACTGCATTAAAAGAGGGCCTGGCTGAGTAGAGCAAGGAATGGCTCTACCTCCAATTAGATCCTATACCATCCTTGGGACGGAGCAAATCCATTTGGAAAGAAAGGTGTGATGATCACAGGCTGGCAACCTACCAATGTCTCTGCTCACTGCTGCTAGCTCTTAAAGCCCTTCTACTTGCGAGGCCCCAAGTAAGGATTTTGGACAGCCAGCCAAGCATCTCACAGAAGCTTCCTCAAAGCCCTCTACTGTAGCTCCCTCACCCATGCAGTCAGTTAACTATGTGGCTTAAAATAAAAAATGTTGGCAAATCCTCTCTTGCCTCTCCTCCCCCCAATTTCTGCAGATTGCTAGCATTGCTCTTTCTCCCATGTCAGGCTGCTGGCTCAAGGTGTAGACTGGTGTGGTTGTGACACCACAAGATGCAATATTTATTTCCCGTAGAAATCAAATACGTGCACTTCCCGCCCTCCCACCTCAACACTTGACCCTGTTGTACCTAAAAGTGTCTGTCCTAGCTACCCCGACACCTCCCACGATTATTTGACGCTGAGCTTCTCTCTCCCAAGGTTCCCCTGTAATAATGTCAGCTGCTGTTCACAGGACGTGATGGTGGTAGGAGAGCCGACACTGATGGGAGGAGAGTTTGGGGACGAGGACGAAAGGCTAATCACTAGATTAGAAAACACGCAGTATGATGCAGCCAACGGCATGGACGACGAGGAGGACTTCAACAATTCACCGGCCTTGGGGAACAACAGCCCTTGGAACAGTAAACCGCCTGCCGCTCAAGAGACGAAATCAGAAAACCCCCCAGCCCAGACCTCCCAATAAGAGCTTCAGCTACCAATTCCCCCAAACTACTCTCTGTAGGCCAGTGGGTCAGAATTTACTGTTCCATATCTTTGCTTACCAGGAGAGAAAAGAGAAGAGACACACAAACTAGTACACACCAATACCTATTTCTAAACCACAGTGTTCTCATTTTCTTGCTCTTGGTATTATTATCACTCCCCCTTACTGCGCCCTCTCCTTTTTTTCCATTCAGAGGATTGTTCCAGTTAAGCTTCTGTGGGCCTTCCTCAAAGTTCTTTGCAGGTGATGCAGATACTGGCACTGATTGTTATTAAAGCGCCCATGCTAGCTCGCCCCTGGGCAGGCTATTCACACCTGGTTTGTGTTGAATTTCCTTTGTGTGCACCCAACGAAGGCCATATTGCCCATACGTCTTCAGTGCTCAGGATCTCGTGAATGATGCCGATGACTTTTTAATATTGTAAAATATTTTCTGCTTTTCGACTTGCATCTGAAAGTTTCTCGTTTCCGTAAAAAAAGAAAAGGAAAAAAAAATCCACTTTGGGGGGGACATTCATTTCCAGGGACCTTTCTTTTCCTTTCCTTCACACTTTCTTTCATAGGGGAACAGCGAAGAAGGGGCCCCGTTTGTAAGTGGTTTTGGTTTTTTAATGGTTTTGCCTGCCGGTGGAAACCAGGGGGGCCTTTTTGTGTCACCAAAGACACCAGGGCAGAGTTTGATGGGAAAGACACTTGGCCCCTTGAGAATGTCTTGTAAATTTGCTGTTGATCCAAATCTTCTGAAGCCATGTAATCCATTGATTATTACTCTTTTTTTTTTTTTTGGTGGGAAGTTTAATAAACCTGAAACCTTTTTGTGTTTTATTATGATGATGGTTGTATCTGAGTTGACTGTTCTTTCTTTTCATAGTCTATTTCTTGTATAATATTTTGTAAAGCCCTCAGCTGGCTCTTTGATGGGGACTTTTCTCTGTTTTCGGGGTGGGGGAGAGGGGCGATTCCAGTGTATTTATGTGAAACTTTATAAGAGAACTAATTTTTCCATTTGCATATTAATATGTTCCTCTACACATGTAAAGACACAGTGGCTCCGTGTGTTACCAAACAGCTGTATTTTATGTATGCTTTACTGATAAGTGTGCCAATAATAAACTGTGTTATCAACCAAAGCAAACAGAGTTGGCTGTTTGTTCATACGGGGTAGAAATCTGCCAACAGATATACATGGGAAGCTTGGATTTATGGTTCAGACTCCAATGGGCTGGAACCAGTACAACCTGTACTAACTCTTTTATTGTGGTCTCCGGCCTGCCTCACTGACAGTAGTTTCCTTCGTAGGAAGGCATGTGATGCCTTCTCTGTGTCACCCACTGTGCTCACTGAACAGACAATAATGAGATAATGGGCTCCAGGGGCTTGTCATCAAATGGATGACAATGACTTCCCTATGGAGTGCCAATGTGGAGATCGAGTTCATTTAGGGCAATGGTTCTCTACCTTCCTAACACCACAACCCATTAATACAGTTCCTCCTGTGGTGGTGAGACCCCAACCATAAAATTACTTTTATTGCTACTTCATCAAGGTAATTTTGCTGCTGTTATGAATTGGGAGACCCCAGTGAAAGGATCGTTAGAATTCTAAAGGAGTTGAGAGCCACTAATCTAGAGGCACCTTAGAAGAAAGGGCTGACCATCTGCTTCACAAAAAAGCTCAGCTATGGGAAACACATGTGTATACCTTACCTACTTGGGTTGCTGTGAGTTACCACAGTTGGTTGGTTCTATCCTTTGAGTGCTTGCTCTGCATCAGACAACTCGACTTGACACACTTATTGGTCAACAGCATTGCTTCCCTTTCACCCTGACAACAGCTGCACAGATGAGGCATGCGTAGCCATTTAAGGAATCAGGCTCACTTGCCTATTTTTTTCCTAAGACACTTTGTGCCTAGAACCAAAGCCAAACTCGCTGTGATTGAGTCAATTTCAACACATACAGAACTCAGGGTAGACCTGTCCCAATGGGTTTCTGAGACTGTAACTCCTCGTGGAGTGGCAATTGGTTCCTAAGATTGCCCTTGCTGTTAGCAGCCCAAGATATAACCACTACTCCACAGAGAACATGGAAAATTTACTTGTAGACCTGTAGAGTGTGTGTGTGTGTGTGTGTGTGTGTGACAGAGAGAGAGAGCAAGTTTTAGACAGTTCCTCCTATTTTCCCAGTTTGAACTAACAAGAAGGAAGGTAGTAAGGTGGGGTCACCTTCCCACCTTCTAGGTGGGAGACTCAGGTTTTCTGACCAGCAGAGCCCATGTATATCATGGCCCATCTGCTAGTTGAAGCTTGAATGTTTCTGTGATCCTGAACAGGTTTCAGGAGAACTTCCCGACTAAGACAGATAAAGAATAAAGATGTGGCAATCTACTCCCCAAACTTATCCAGTGAAAAGACCTATGGGTTTCAATTGTCTGCTCTGCAGCTGATATGGGAAATGGGCTACAGAGTATTTGACTCCAACATGAGTTCGAGAGCAATGAAGGAGAACACCCTCAAGAGGAAGATGAGAAAGGAGATCTGCTAGCATTCACTGAATGTCCAATATGTGCTAGGTAATGTTCACTTTTTATTTCAGTCAATTCTGCCAAGAAATATTTGGAAAAGGGGTCAGAAACAGTCCGAGAATGAGATTTGGGAAAGCATGATTTATTATACTTGTGTCCTTCAGGAACACATCTAAGAGAGTGGTTGAGGTAGGGGGGTGGTAATGGAGAAAGGAAAGAACCAGGAGGAGCTTTGGACCAAGCATTCTGCTTCCTAGACTGCAGATATAAAAGGAAGGCTCTGAAGCATCATTATTACAGCAGAGTCAGTCTTGGGAGAAGAGGCAAGACTTCTGTCTTCCCATGTTTGAGAGTCACAGGCTGGAGACCACCCCCCTCCGGCATGTGCAGTGGTATTGTCACCTACAGAGCAAGATGGTGCCTTATTAGCTGATTGAGTTCTTTGGGGAAGAGTCCAGCTAGAGAATAACAGCCCCCCACATCTTTGAGTTGGTGTTCTCACCTCTGAGAGAGTGTCATGTAGAGCATAAGCACTGAGCTCCGTGAAGTGACACGGCCTCAGTCTCGGCACTCATGGGTGGCACAGTAATAATTTAATTCAGGTCTCTTGATTACAAAGTGTGGGTTCACTCTAGATCATCACATTGTATCCCTAGCACATTAGTGTGCTGGAGGAGTGTGTATTACAACAGCAGCAGAATCAAAGGAATGGGTCATGAAGTCAAGTCCAATTCTTGTTTACCCCTAGTATGTCAGGGTATAACTATGCACTCCAGGGTTTTCATTAACCAAGTTTTAAGATGTGGGCTGTCTTCTGAGGCTCCTTTGGCAGTATTTGATCTTCCAACCTTTGGTTAGCAGCCAAGCACATCCATTATTTGCATCTCCCAACTTTGAATGTATCCTTCTCATCTGTTTAAGCTGTATCTCTAAAGCTTACCCACAAATATTATTTAAAATCAACAGATTGCTTCCTAGTAAATCAACTCCAGATGGCTTCCTAGTAAATCAACTCAAAATGTAGTGGTTCAGGACAGCAGTGGATGGTTTTCACTGGTTTCTAACAGTTCCTGGTTTGCTCTGGTTGATTTGCACATAAGGCTCCCAGATGCCAACTGAAGCTAAAGTCATTGGAGGTCAATGGGCTGGACATATACGATGACACACTCACATGCTGGCTGTTGCTGCTGTTGACTGGAATTCTTCATGTAGCGTCACCTTGGGGCTCACAGAGAACTATGGCTGGCTTCTGAGATGGCATGTCCCTAGAGTCAGCAGCCCCATGAGAGAGTAGACCTAATGACCAGTGCTCAAGACTGACACCGAGTCCCTCCTTGTATGCCTTTCAATCAAAGAACCATAGTCCACTCTTGAGTCGATGCATGGAGACCCTGAATGCACTTCTTGATGGGTAAGTGGCATGTGTTCATGGTGGGGGTGAGTAATGATGGCTACCTTTGAACACGGAAGTCTACAACATCTGAGGCATATCGGGTAAGTCCGCAACTTGCCTTCAAGTTCTTCACTCCCTCCCCATTTGTACCTGGCTCATCGTTCACCAACAGCTCCTCTGTGTTTTTTGAATAATCCAAGTACTTATCTTTGTAGATGGTTTTTCTCATAGAAGGCTATAGTCACCTCCTCAGGCAATAAAAACCACCACCTTTTAAACCCCAGCTGGTCTGCCATCCTAAGATCTCCCCTAATCCCTTTCTAGTGAGGGATGACTGAGCTCCATGAGCGCTCAAAGCACTGGGCTCTTGAGGACTTGACAGTGTCGGTTGTTGTTTCAACCCCCTCACAACACTTTATGAGGTCTGAGAAGTGCCATCATGCCAGTCTGTGTCATGAATATCTGTATACCCATATCAGGCTTGTTTGTGGATAAAGTTAAGTCAAAAGCTTCCATGAAGCAAGAAGTCATGAAACCCCTGCGAGAGACACATCATCCTGTTTCAAACAATCTGTTACTCTGTGGCACAACTCAAAGCGATACTTACCCCTGTCTGCAGGCAAGGAGGTAGGCAGAGGGGGGTATGTTCAAGTTTTTCCAAGGTGAAGCCAGCACAAAGCAAGCATTTTGCAAAGCATTAAGCCACATCTACCCTCTATTGCAGGGGTGGGGAACATCTGGCTCGGGGACATACATGACTCCTAACATCATGAACATCAGCTCGCATCACACGCCTCACCCAAGAGAAGCCATTCCAGTCTTCGTCACATTAGTGGTGGGTCCATTTAGCATTCAATCAGTCTGGCCTGCCAATGATGTTACCCCTATCCAAATGACCCTCTGCACACAAAAAGATCCCCCATCTTTACACGATGACATAAACTCTAGGGTAACCATCAACTCTATGACAACAGGGCAACCGTATATGATGCATGTACTGTGTCTGATTAAGGAGCCCAGCTCTGGTGGCATAATAGGCTATGAGTTGGGCTGTTCATTGCCAACTCACCAGCAGTTCAAACCCACCAGCCACTCTGAGGTAGAACAGGGGCGCTTTCTGCTCTGCTAACGGTTTACAGCCTTGGAAACCCACAGAGGCAGTTCTACTCTGTCCTATGGGATCCCCATGCATCAGAAATGAATCAGTAGCACTCACAACTATGACTAAGTTCCACATAAGGACCCTGGTGACACCCCAGTTAAGCACTCAGCTATTTCTAAATCATTGTGACAAGCACATTTGTATGTCTGTGGCCATCATCATGCTCAAAACACCTGCTTTCTACTCAGCACTCAGCTGTAAACCGAAAGGTTAGTGCTTCAAGCTAACTGGCCACTTGAAGAAAACTGATGATCTACGCTGGTAAAGATTACCCTAGGAAACCCTATGACACTGTTCCACTCTGTCCTGGAAACATGTCTGTGGGCAGTGGTTCAAACTAGGTGATGTCTGTGGGTCATGGTTCAAACAGTTAACTTATTTAGCTACTAAAATGAAAAAGCTAGAGGTTTGAGTCCATGCAGGGGTGGCTTAGAAGAACCATCTGGTGACTGATTTCCAATACATCAGCTATTGGAAGTCCAATGGAACAAAGTTATGCATGGGAGCACCCTCAAAAGTACCTTCATGGCAACTGGTTTTATGTCACTCTATCTTGGTATTCTGAACCTCGTGACCCAAGCATGGGCTAAGAATTGAGTTTTGCTGTATTAAAAAAAAAGTCATAATAATAGTTCTGGTGGGTTATTATAGCATCTCTGTTGTTTCACTCATGAACCAGAGATTCAACTGGGAACCCTGTTTTTGAGGTCTTGCTCCATGTCTCATTGAGGGATAGAGGCACCATCGGGCAGGCTCCACTCCTGGCAAGCAGTAGAAGTGGGCAAAGCTGGACAAATCACCCATACCTAGCAACACATGTTGCACACATGGCAAAACAAGTCATGTGATCTCGTCCAACATCAATGAAGTGTGAAGATCCCTCTATCTTCTGCAAAGACATAAAATGTCAAGAGATGTGAGAAAGCAATTGGAGTTCAAGCCACCCGGGGTCAGTGGCCCCCACAGGCTGCCTTAGCCTTCCCTAGTCTGAGCTCATATTTTAACACTTTTCTGTAAAAATGAAGCTTGCGTGAAACATCAAATCTGAAAGCAACAGACTCAGACTTCTGAATCCTTGGATGACAAGCTACAATTGGCTAGCTCTGGCTTGCATCCCCCCTGTTAGCTGCCACACTCCACCCATTCCACTCCCTCTCTTTACCTTCCTGGCTTACATATGTGCCCTCCAGTCCTTAAATGAGGCCCATTTACAGGTGTGAAGACTGTTGCTAAGGTAAATTAGTGGCACCCTTTACCACAGCTCATAAATTAGGTAAAGTGGATTTGGAATTTGGGCTCCTCAGACCCAAAATACGTCCTCTGAACTAAACTGACCTGTTGCTGTAGAATTGATCATGAATCATAGTAGCCTCCTGTATTGCAAAATAGAACTGAGCCCCATGGAATTTTCTTGACAGCAATATTTCTAGAAAATGATCATGGAACATCTGTTCCTTGACACCATGGAATAGGTTGGAACTGCTAACTTTTTAATGAGTTCATCTTAGGCACCAGTGGTCAGTTCTGACAGTAAAACACTGCCCAGTTTCCCTCAAATCTCACAACTGTTATGTCTGAGCCCATCATTACATCCACTGTGACAGTTCATCTCCATGAGGCCTCTCCCCTCTACCAAACATGATGTCCCTTTCCAGGGGCTGGTACCTCTGATAACCTGTCCAAAGTATGAGGTGAAGTTTTGCCATCCTTCTTCCTAAGGCTCAGGCTGCTTTTTGTTCTTGCAGTACAAGGGTCCTCTCCTTGGCCAGTGGTCAATTGAAAATGCTTCCCACCACTCAAGGGCCTCCTTGAGTGAATGGAATTCTCAGTCATGTCCACTCTCTGAGAGTTAGAGAGTCTTCATTAGGTTGTTGGGAGGTACCCTATGCACAACAGGATGAAATACCACTGAGTCCAGCACCATCCTTCCAATTATTCTTGTGTTTGAGCCCATTGTGGTAGCCACTGTCAATTCACACGTTAAAGGTCTTCTTCTTCACTTACCCTCTACTTTACCAAACCTGATGTCCTTCTCCAGGGACTGGTCTCTCCTGAACACATCTCCAAAGAATAGGAGACAAAGTCTGGTCATCCTTGCCACTAACAACTATTCTAATTGTACTCCTTCCAAGACATAGGGCATCTTGGATGGTGCAAATAGTTCATGTACTTGACCATTACTGGGAAGGTTGGAAATTAGACTTCACCAAAAAAAAAAAAAAAGCCTGACAAGGTGCTTCCATAAAGATGACAACCAAGAAAATGTTAGCAAACCCAGTTCTACTCTATATACATGGAGTCACCATGGGTTCACATGAGCAAAAGAGTTCATTCTTTTGTCCATAAGACCCCCAGAAGTCAGAGCAACCTCATAGCACCTAACAGCACAACAATAGAAAAGAACCTTTGAATGCATTTGCTTTGTTTTTGGGTTTTGTTTCCCCACCTGTGGTTTAATTTGCAAGCTTCTTACAAGCACAATCACATTGCTAATTACCTTATCTCTATGGGAGAGGCCTGGCCTTTGCCCACCCACCCACCTCCATTTTGGTGATGGCACTGTGGGGTAAGCGTCTACCTTGTAGACCGCTATCTACAAGGTCAGCCACTCAAATCCACCAGTTACTTCAAGGAAGACAAATGGGGCTGCAAATAGTTAGTCTTGGCAACCGTCTGTCCGGTGGCTGTGAATGACACTGACTTGACCACAGTGGGCTGGGTTCACCGAGGGAGCTCAGAGTGGTGGAAGGTTGGTCCAAAACCTAAGTGATGAGGAATGAAGACCAGTCACCCGAATGCTAACCCACTTTTACCAGACTTCCTGTCAGGGTCCCAGTCTGCGGGCCAGAGTGCTTGAAGGAATCCTCTGGTCTGGGAGTGATCCTGGTATCCACCTTTTCTTTTTTCTTTTTTCACAGGTATTATTCCAGGTGGTCCAGGAAGACTCCAGAGCTCAAGATTTGTCAGTTCCCCTGGTGAGGTCATGCAGCAGGGTCGTCTCACCTTCCAAAAATCTCACTCACTGCCATCAAGTCGACGCCAACTCACAGTGACTCTCCAGGACAGGGTAAAACAGTCCCTGTGGGTTTCAGAGACTGAAACTCTTTACAGGAGTGGAAAGCCTTGCCTCTCTCCTGTGGAATAACTAGTGGTTTTGATGGTCAGACCTTTCAGTTAGCAGCCCAAGGAATAAACTCTATGCTCTTGGGATTCTTAGGCCCTCTTTTCAGCTTCGGACCTTGAAATTTCAAAGGAAGGTGGCCTAGACTTTATAAAGATGTGGCTTTGTCCCTGAGGAAAATTCTCTCTCCGTTTCTCTTTAACTTTGAGGTGAGCCCAACAGAATACTGTACCCACACCAGTTCGGGAAGGAGAAAGGGGGCTGAAGCTCCTAGCCATCAAGATCAATTTCCCTAAAGTAGGATTTGTAACATCCGTGGGAAATTCATTTTATAATGGAATAGCTTTTTCATCCTCTATAAGAAAAAAAAATTACTAGGCTTTTCTTTTCCCTTGGAATTTTCAAATAATACCAGCCTATAATGTATCAGGTGAACAAAGAGGAACAAAAATAAGTAAATAAAATAATTTTACTACCCTGGTCTAACCATGGCTAATATGCAGATGCTTATCCTTCTAGTCATTTCTCCCAGGCTCATCCACAATACATCTGGTAATAGGACTTTTTTATTTAATAAGACAAGGGAGTTTCAGAGATTTCCAAGGTGGGGGAGAACAGAAAGAAAAGATCATGGAGTTTTTCCAGGAATTTTTTTTTAATCATTTTATTGGAACCTCATACAACTCTTATCACAATCCATACATCCATCCATTGTATGCAAAGCACAGTTGTACATTTGCTATCATCATCATTCTCAAAACATTTGCTTTCTACTTAAGCCTTTGATATTAGCTCCTCATTTTTCCCTTCCTTCCCCATTCCCCCCTCCCTTATGAACCCTGATAATTTATAAGTTATTATTATTTTGTCACATTGTATACTGCCTGATATCTTCCTTCACTCACTTCCCTCTTGCCTGTACCCCAGGGAGGAGGCTATATGTCAATCCTTATCATCAGTTCCTCCTTTCTACTCCACCTTCCCTCCATTCTCCCGATATTGCCCCTTGCACCACTGGTCCTGAAGGGATAATCTCTCCTGATTTCCCATGTTTATGGTTCCTCTCTGTAACAATGTACATCCTCTGGTCTAACTGAATTTGTAAGGTAGAATTCAGATCATGATCATGGAACGGAGGAAGCATTTAGAGGAATGTTGCATATTTCGTCATTGCTACACTGTACCCTGACTGGCTCTTCTCCTCCCTGCAACCCTTCTTTAAGGGAATGTCATTTCCCCTACAGATGGACTTTGGGTCCTCAATCTGTACTCCCTCTCATTTATGATATAATTTTTAGTTCTTTGATGCCTGATACCTGATCCCTTTGACCCCTCATGGTCACACAGGCTGATGTCCTTCTTCCATGTGGGCTTTGTTGCTTCTGAGTTAGATGGCTTCTGGTTTACCTTCAAGCCTTTAAGACCCCAGAGGCTATATCTATTGATAGCCAGGCACCATCAGCTTTTTTCACTACATTTGATTATGCACACTTTTGTCTTCAGTGATCATATCAGGAAGGTGGGGACACAATGATTTGGTTTTTGTTCTTTGGTGCCTGCTGTTTCCATTAACATCTTGTGGTCATACAGGCTGGTGTGTTCATCCATGTGGGCTTTGTTGCTTCTGAGTTAGATGGCCACTTGTTTACTTTCAAGCCTTTAAGACCCCAGATGCTATATGTTTGATAGTTGAGCACCATCAGCTTTCTTCACAACATTTGCTTATGCAATAGACCCTATGCCATAGACCTTGTGTCTTGGTTCCCAGGTACTCTTGTAACACAAGACTTTACTTTCACAGGACTATATTCTCTTATAGCTTGAGACACTGGAAGTGAAAATCAAGGGATCATCTCAGGGGGTGAGTTGTGGGGAGAGCCCTTCCTCATTGGGAACCCCCAGAATTCTTTGGTGTTTCTTACAACTCATTGGCATTGCTTGGTGTCCATCTTCTCATTGGGTCGCTTTCATGTTTTATCAGTAAATTATCAGAGGAAGCCAGCCTCTGAGAACATATATCATGGGTTCGATAGGTGAGGTTGTAAAGCAATAATTATTATTTATCATAGTAAAGTTATGGAGAGCATGAAAAAGAGGGAAATAATAAGAGTCAGACATATATCATGGTAGCATACTCTCCTCAGTCTGACAGGTGGCCCACCTGGAGAGACAGCTAGTGAGGGAATCGGGGAAGAGATTACATGAGGGAGCAGGGAAAGGGAGCATCTGTGCAGTCGCAGGGGAGGGGGGAAGGACACTAGAGAGAGAGGGTCCTTATAATGCCCAAAGCTTAGATACCCTTTGGCACCATACAAGGGCCCTAATTACAGGTAAGGATATACTTCACAGAAAAGGGTTGTGCTATATGCACATGTTATAGGAGAGGGAGGTATTAGGGGTAGGTACCGTGTGACAAGATCAGATCCCAGAAGCCTGGATGTGACTACACAGGTTAGACTAGAGATCATTAGCAGTAGCATGTGAACCTGCCCACAGGCTTCAAAGGAAAGGAGCCATCATCCTAACAGCAGGGGAGTTAGCCCTGTCTGTTGTAAGAGGCACAAAGTCCTTTTATCTGGAGCCATTAGGGAGAATAACTAACTTCTGACTTCCACTCCAAATGCTGGCAACTGGTTGCTAGTGTTTGCTTAATATTTTAGAGTATATGTAAGTGTGGAAAATTCCTGATTTCATCCCACATTAAATGATGTCCCAAGAGTCTTTCTCCACCCACAGACTTAGGTTGACTTGACCATGAGAAGGCAATTCTTCTAAACTTCCCCCTTGAGGGGCTCATCCTCTAACATGATATCTGAGAATGTCCCATTGCTACTCAGGTTTGCAGTGACTAATCCCACTGAAGTGCTCAGCCTAGTCCTTCATCATCTGGTTGTGGTCTAGAAGCTCTGCAGAAGCCTGTCCACCAAGGCTAACTCTGCTGGTTTTGGAAACACCGATGCCATGCCTTCAAGCAATTCACAGTATGACAAACCAGTAGATGAGTGCTGGGGAAGAGACAAGGCACAGTTATTAAAAGTGTAAATTAGGTGAATTGCTAATACAGTTAATAACAGCCCTGTCTAACTGTGTGGTTTCTGTCCCCATTCTTTCTGGGATGTCGCCATCCTTGACAAAAAGACTGTCATTTCCCAATGGCCTTCAAAGAATTTCCTGGAAATGTCCAGCCTTGAGTTAGGCAAACCTGCCCATGAGGAAGCTCTCTGTCTCTTTCTCAGAGCTGACACGCTACACCTGAGACCATCTCTGACTCAAGGTTGAGGTCAGTTCAGTGATAATGAGTTGTTCTCTCTCTTCTCATTCCTAATTCATTTTAAATAATTGTACATATTCTGGGGTTTTCCAGATGCCCTTGTCATGTTCTAATGAAAGCGATGATGTCAAAAGAGAGAATCTCAAAAATTTGTAAACAGATGTGAAATTATTTTCATAGAACAGCCTCCTGAGGCCCAACTTCAGTCCATTGCCACAAGAATTAAAAGGTTCATGTTATAGAAAGAGGTCATTTTGGAAAAGTTGGGCCCCACCCAGTGATGGGACATATTTCCTTTCCTCCATCCACTCTGATCACCTCCTGGCTGGGAAAAGGATCTGGGTAATAGCTGAATTCATGAGAGCAACCGGCTCAAGAAGACTGTAAAATGGTACTGAGGCCTGTGAGGGACAAAAGAGAAGAAAGCAGTGGTATTTGTGGTTGTCATGCTAAACCACAAGCATTTTAAAGACTTTGAATTGGTTCAGTCTCAGTCCACTCAGTGAAATCAGAAGATGTGGATTTGTAAAATGTGGATATGCCAAAACAATAGGGAGAACAGGAAAAGTTATGGGTCCCTTTCAGGAGTCTGAGGTATGTATGAGACTGGATTCTTGTCAAGGCTATGCAGAGGAATATTCAAAGTCATGTGGTTGACTCCCATTCTTGAGCCAAAATGATCATTTCTAACTCTGTGGGTCAAGAAATTTAGTTGCTGTGCAATGCACATGCTTCCATTGTTATATAAGAGGTAGATTGAGTTTCTAGCCACGTGCTAAACTATACATTTTCCCATTTGAACTATCGATCTGGTACATGCATATTGTAGAAATCTGGGTTCTATTTTTGCTTCATTGGCCTTGACAAGTTTGAAGCCCAGTTTTGAAACCAGCAGTCTGTGGAATTCATCTCAGTTGGTTCCTCAGAAAAGCATGATGTTATGGATTGAATTGTGCTTCTGCAAATGGAGATTGGAATTCTAACACCGATGCCTGTCGATAGATGCTCTGGTGGTGCAGTGATTAAGTGTTCTGGTGCTGACTGAAAGCCTAGTGGTTTCAAACCACCAACCATTGATCTGGAAAGAGGGCCTGGTGATCTGCTTCTGGAGAGACTACGGATCCATAAATTCTCTATCCTAGGGGGCTGAGCTCTGGTGGTGTAGTGGTTGTGCACGGGACTGCTGCCCACTGGGATGAAGGTTCAATTCCAACAGTGGCTCCACAGGAGCAAAGACTGGGCCTTCTATCCCACCACCAGAGGGCAGTGATGCCCCCCCCCAAAAAAAAAGTCTCTATCCTAGAGGCCCTGAGATCTATGGATGGAATGGAATCCCATTTGGTAATAGGATTTTCTTGGTTATTATTTTTAAGGTCTTAAAATTGGGGGATCTTACAGCTCTTATAACAATCTAGACATCAGTTGTATCAAGCACATGTGTACAACTTAGTTATCTTAATGAGGATATATCTGACTCTTAAACCAAGGACCTTAAGATAAAAACAAAGGTATAAAGATGTATGTTGTAGAGATTTTTAAATGAAATAAAATATTAAGTTGATTTTGACTGTGATAGTTGAGGCTTATTGTGCCAACCTGGCTGATGAACACATGTGGGATGAATTGAAGGAGAGTTTAATTGAAGGGTAGAGCGATACATGGTTCAGCAAGCCTCACCTGTTTTGTCCCTTGCTCTCTAATGGTTGGGCCAGGGTGCGGCTGCCTTAGCTAGTTCTCTGCCTCAGCTGGCAAGGCTCACTTCCTGTGAGATGGACGTCCCTAAGGAGAAGCCACATGAACCCACCCGCCCGATGCAGCCCTGGGTGCTGGAGCAGCTGCGAGGAGACCCCTGCCAGGCCTGAGCTGCTTCACCAATTCCATTTTCTTCCTGCAGTCAACACAACTGCATGTGTTTTGTGAGTTTTAGGACTTTATAGATTGGTGTCGGACATGTGGGCTTGGACTGGGCTGGGTTGGGACCCTTTCTTAATGTACCCTTACTCTTTATATAAAACTCTTATACATATATGAGTTCCGTGGATTTTTCTCTAGTCTACCCAGACTAACTCACTGACCCATAACAGCATACAGGACAGAGAGGAAGTGCTCCAGAGGGCTTGCAAGACTATACTTCTTTATGGGAGTAAATTGTCAGATCTTTTGCCCAAGGAGAAGCTGGTGGACTTGAACCACTGACCCTAAGTTTAACTCACTGTCCCACCAGAGCTCCTTAGAAAGAAGCAAGTACAGATTAGGAGAGAGGAGATGCCACACAGACATCTCCAAGGAAGCAAGAAACCCTGGGATTAGGGAAATGGAGACAAGGATCTGTCCCCAGAGCAGACGGAGAGCCAGTTTTGCCTTAAAGATGGTGCCCTGAATTCAGACATTCCTACTGAACTGTGAGAAAATACATGCTGGGTTTTTAAGTTGCTGAAGGACATGAAGCCCAGGTGTCACTAATGGCACTGCCCGTGCTGTTTTTCTTTTACAAAAATCATTGTCATTGAGCTGTAATTAACACAGCACACAACTCAATAATTCAATCCTATTAAGAAGAATTGTGAAATCATAACCACAAAAAACTTGGGGTCATCTTCTTCCTTTTGTACCCATTGGTGTTGACTTCCCATGTCTCCCATCTCCCCTTTCATGCCCCAAGGTAATTTTTAATTCATTTACTGTCTTCATAAATCATGACTTTCTTATGTAGAAAAAAATCTATGAAACAATCACCTGTACTGTCTCTTCTTTCGCAATAACATCTAAGTTCGAGGCAAGACCAAAGTCCGGCCAATATGGAGTCTCTGGATAGTGTTAATGTATTTGGCTACTAACCAAAAGCCTGGAAGTTGAGTCCACGTAGATATGCCTAGGAAGTAAGGCTTTGCAATCTGCTTCCAGAAAACCAGCCATGGAAACTATGGAGCTCTGTTCTATGCTGACCAGTATAATTTTCACGAGTCAGAATGAGTCAGACCCTGATAACCACTGTCTTTAATTTTTTAAGTCCAATAGCTACAGTTACTCTGTTACCACATAGATTAAGCCTACCCCTAGTCCACTCTGACCATAATTGAGGAATATGAATAGTTTTGTTACCAGAGCCCCTTATAGTATATATAGTTAGCTTAAAATGTATTATCTGATTTCATCTCCCTTTTGATCCATCTAACATTTATTCCAGTTGAGAAAGAGAAACACAGATTAGGCCTGCAGTGAATCCATTCTGAACATAGACTAGGCATGTGAACAGACTTGCTATCATGCAGCATGCATTCAAAAGTGGATTTTGGTAGATATCATTAAGTTGAAATGTAACATCTCATGATTTGATTTCCTTTCGGCCCCTTTTAAAGTTGCTTTAATTTTTAATATGTTCTACTTTCTTTTTGATTAAGGTTTTACTCTATTTTATTTTATCAGGTTAGCCTTTTCTGTTTCTTCTTTTTGTATGCTGTGTGGTATGTGAAATCCAGGATGGGTGAATCTGTAGATAGAGTAACTGGATTCCTGATTCTTAGGAGCATGGAAGGGGAGGTGGGGGAAATGGGGAGCTGACAACAAGGTGTACGAGAAAGAAAAAAATGTTCTGAAATGGACTGTAGTAATGATCTTATTTGTATGCCTGAACTTTGGAATTGTACAATAGGTAGATTCGCACTCCACCATCAAGTCGATGCTGACTCACAGTGAACTCCCTGTGGGTTTCCTCAGATAGTAATGGCTGACAGGAGTAGAAAGCCCAGTCTTTCTCCCATGAATTGACTTGTCACTTTGACTTGATGGCCATGGGAATCAGAGCCTAGCATGTAACCACTCTGCCAGCAGAGCCTTTAATATCTTCATTCTGTGAATATGGAGAGTTGAGTGCGGTCTGTGATAGCTGCCAGTAGCAGTTCCCCAAACATATTGCTTTCTTGTGCAATTGCAGAATGGGGCCAGCTAGAATAGAAATAGCTTCCCCAAGGTGTCAACTTACTTAAGAGTAGGCATGCATATATAAGTGCTAATGAAACTTCCTATCAATTCTACCAAAGTTGTGAATAGCACACCACTCTGATAGTATAGTTGCTATGCTCTGGGCTGCTTCTCTAAAGGTCAGCAGTTTGAAGGCAACAGCTGTCCTGAGGAAGAAAGATGAGGTCATCTACTCTAATAAAGAGTTACAATCTGGGAAATCAACAGGGACCGTCCTCTAGGGTCATGAAGAGTTGAAACGGATTCAGGGGCATAGAGTTTGGTTTCTAGAGTTTTACTCCATCCTATTCTTCCCACAACTGCATGGATGCTCACAGAAGATGCCATCATCAAGATGATAACATTAGGTTACATCCCATCATAGGAGAATTCTGACCCAGCCTAGTTGACAAAAAGCCTATCACAGTCACCATGGTAACATTGTACCGAAAGATAAAACCAAATAATTATACAAAAGCCTGGTTGTTAAAGGTGATTCATTATTTTCTTCTTTCCCAGATTACACACACACACAAAATTAGGACTTCAGAATGATATAATGCCTTTCATCAGGTTCACATAATCTGTATCTTCAGACAGATTAATTAGCAATTTTAGCACATTTTGATGTAATAGCTACTAAAAGCTTCCAAAGAACAGGCTTTATAAAAGTCAACAAAAATATCTCCAATGTGGTAATTATACAGGCTGCCCATTTTGAACACCGTGCAATGATAATGAACATTTTTTCCACAGAAGTGTAAACAAAATATTTATAATCAGTGAAATATTGGAAACATTCTTCTATGTAACTATCATGCCAGAAACAAAATAAAAGAAGGTGATTCAAGGCTCCTAGCATCCCTATGTGAGACAAGATCTGGAAATCCGCTCCTATAAGCTTGAAAAATCCAATCGTTTTCCCATCAGTTCTGGCTCCTAATAACCTGAGAGAATAGTGTAGAACTGCTCCAGAGGTTTTCCAAGGGCATGCTTTTCACACATGCAGATGAACATAATTTTCTTAGGAATAATTGGTGGGTTTGAACTGTAGCCCTTTAATTTGATCTTAGAGTACTTTAACTACTGCACAACCAGGGCTTGACACTGTAAAAATTACACACACACAAATCCACACATAAAAAACTCATTGTCTTCAAGTTGATTTTAACTTCCAGTGACTTATCGGACAGAGTAGAATTGCCCCTATGGGTTTCCAAAACTGTAACTCTTTACAGAGTGGATGGTCAACTCTTTCTTCCGAAGAGCAATTGTCAGTCTTGAACTGCTGATCTCATGGTTAACAGCCTAATGCTTAACCACTATGCCAACAGAGCCAAGGAAATCCTCTGGGGGAAGTTCTGCTTGTGTCACACAGCTCTAGCAAGAATGGAATCCACTCCAGGGCACCTGATTCCAATCACAGAGCAAGAAAACTAAAATCATTGCTGAAAAGACCTACCACTTTTTTGCCCCTCCTTCTAAGAACTGCCAGAAAAGGGTTAAATAAAAACATATATATTTACAGTTTCAGAAAACCTATGTAGCATCATCATGAGTAGGAATCAACTTGCAGTATCTGCAGCTTTGTAATAATTACAATTAAGATAGAGCAATTAATATGGTTTTAGTTCTTTGAGGTAATTTGATAAACAACAAATGCTTCCAAGATTCTGCTTCTACAAAGAAGGCACTCAACCATGGTCTTAAAGGGGAAACAAATTGTGATAAGTACTTCTCTTTAAGAAATATGACCTGTCAGATTTGTGAGGAAATGTTTTCAAAAACAAAAGTGGTAATGAGGGTTTCCCCCGATTTGAATGTCTTCTAAAACATCAATAATTTTCAATACTATATTTGTGGCAAGTGTCAGATGGTGGAACCAGATTAGACAGCATAGTACAAACACTGCAATATTGAAGAATGTCATTCTGATAGTAATAGAATCATAGATCTAGAAAGGAGAAGGACTTCCTTGACATATGATGTCTAGAAAATCAACTAACTAAAGAAAGAGCACATTATGTTAAATAGTTAGCACTCACCAAACAAAACAAATGGCAGATAAGCAAGAAGTTGAAAGTTTAAAAAACAAAACTATAGAACAAGGAGAGAATAGAACCGTGTTACCAATCTGGTCTGTAAGAATAACTTTTGTAACCAGAGGAATTCTAATATGTGTGTGAAAATTGGATAATGAAGGAGGAAGATCAAAGAGGATTCAACGCATTTGAATGAAGGTGCTGGCAAAGAATATTGCAAGTCCCAGGGACTACCAAAAGAACAAACAGGACTGAGCCCCGGTGGCGTAGTGGTTGTGTGCGGGACTGCGGCTCACTGGGTCGGAGGTTCAAATTCAGTAGCAAGGCTGGGCCTCCTACTCCCACCACCAGAGAGCAGTGATGACCCCACCCCCCCAAAAAAAGAACAAACAAATCTGTCTTGAAAGAAGTACAGCCAGAATGCTCCTTTGAGGCAAGGATGGCTTTGCATCATATACTTTGGACAATTATCAGGAGAGACCAGTCCTTGAAGAAGAATATCATGCTTGGTGAGTAAAAAAGAGATAAATCTTCAATGAGATGGATTGACAAAGTAGATGGAACATTGGGTTCAGGCATAAGGACAATTGTGAAGATGGTGTGGAACCAAGCAGTGTTTCATTCTGTTGCACATAGCAGCTTTCTTTCCTCTCACCTCTAGTAATGATGACCTATTTTCAGTAGGAAATCACGGTTGGTGTTGTTGGGTTCTGGATATTGTCACAATGGTCCCCTCATGGTACTCCCAAGGATAACGGATAGAACCCTTCTGATCCAGAGGGTTTATGTGGCTGATTTTTGGAAGAAGATTGATAATCCTTTCTTCCTAGCCAGAACCTCTACTGAAATTTATTCAGTATCATAAGAACACATAATCCCCTCTGACAGATGGGTGGAGGCTGTGTGGGAAAATCACTTCGCCAGAAAATTGAACAAAAAGGTGAGAATTGCACCAGAGAAACATCAGTGCCTCATTGATTGAAATACTGTTCCACAGGACATGCACCAATCCTGGTTCTTGTTGGTAGTGAAACTTCCTGCTTTGAGATGACCCCCCCACCCTGAAGGAAAGCAACCACATTAAGTCCTGCTACCAAGAACTCACAATGGAATCCTATCTGCACCGTACCCTACCTTCCCTTGCCCACACCTCTCAGGGAAGGGTTATATGGTGGAAATTACAGAGACTATGGCTCGAAGAGTCACATGGAATAATTCATAAGCTGTACTTTATAAAGAATCGCCCAGTTTTCACATATGTATGAGGGAGTTGAAAATGTCATGACTGAGTCAGGTCATAGTCTCCCCATTGGCATCATTTCTCATTGGCCCTACAAAGAGTTCCTGCACAACAGACATGTTCAATGTAATGCATACAGCCTTTGATTTCTTGAATACTGCTTCCATGAGCTTCGGTTATGGTATATTGCACCTAGCGACAAAGTTAGAGATGAAAATAAATAAGACATCTCTAAAGACCAGGAAGAATGTAAAACAAGATAAGTGTGCCTTATTATGAGACTCAGGACACAGTAGGACAGGCTTGGAGAACTGGATCACCCTTACTGTAGATGTACAGTAGAACCCTGGTACTCACTTGCATCAGTACGACATAATCAGATTTCGACGTGAAATGTTGAGAATATTTTGCACTGGAGCTCAAACAAAATATCAGAATCCAATGGAATGCATGTGATTTCTGTTAACAAAAGCAATTCGTGTTTCAGTTACTGTGTGTTAGTGGTTGTTAGTATGTGAAGTTTAAACTTTAGCAGCTGTGTCCCAAGTCTTTTGCTATGATTTTCTTAGTTTTTTTTTTTTTGGGGGGGGGGCTTTTTGTACTGTTTGGGATAAAAAAATCTGGGTCCTAACAGGTTTGTTTTTTAAAGGATCATCATGGTAAGAAACTGGTTAACTGTGTCATTGATATTAATGATAATTTAGTAAACCTGTTTAGAGAACAGTTAAGGAATGCTAACAGCAGATCACATTAGACAAATTTTAATTTAATTTTCTTTTTAGAGAAAGTCATCCAAAGAAGGGTTAAAAACTCCTGAAAAGCATCTACCAGTTGATTTTAAGGAAGGGGATTCCCCTTCCAAACAATGACTCTGTCCATACCTCCTCTCCACATCTGTGTCCACAGATCCATCATCAATCTCAAGGTATGGGCCATACTGTAGTTGCTAAAAAGCTTTTTTAATGTTGTGTTTCTTTTTTAAATTATACTATTTAACTGTGAACTTTACTTTGAAATTTCTGTGTAATGTTATGTATAAAAACTTGGTGATTGAAAACAGATTAATCCATTTACAATTATTTTTTATTATATTTTAAAATCATTTTATTAGGGACTCATATAACTCTTATCATAATCCATACATCCATCCATTGTATGCAAAACACATTTGTACATTTGTTACATCATCATTCTCAAAACATTTGCTTTCTACTTAAGCCCTTGACCTTAGCTCCTCATTTTTCCCGTCCCTCCCCCTCCCTCATGAACCCTTGATAGCTTATAAATTATTATTATTTTGTCATATCGTACACTGTCTAGTGTCTCCCTTCACCCACTTCCCTGTTGTTTGTACCCTAGGGAGAAGGCTATATGTCAATTCTTATCATCGGTTCCCCCTTTCGATTCCACCTTCCCTCCACTTCCCTTCCTGGTATCGCCACTCTCCTCTCTGGTACTAAAGAGATCATCTGTCCTGGATTCCCCATGTTTCTGGTTCCTATCTGCACCAGTGCACATTCAGAACTTAACTGCAATGCATCAATGCTCCTTCTAGAAAAATTGGTGTTGAGATCGGGGGTTCTA
>PVJH01001155.1:215128-229934 GCA_004026705.1 Nesogale talazaci | reverse complement strand
CAGAGAGAACCTACCCAGATAACACCACCACATGCATTAACTCAGAGTATTTTCTGCTTTGTTTTGGGTTTCTTTGGAGAATCCCTGTCATAGATCATGCCTTTTGAATGTTTTAAAAGTAAATATTCTTGCTATATTTTCACTTTTTGACTATAATTTTATTATATCTCCATAAGTTAATATGTTGATTATTGAAACCACAGCGAGTTCTTAGAAATTTCTTTTCCTACTCCCCCCCCCCCCATCATTGCCCTGGTGGGAGTCGGAAGCCCAGCCTTGCTCCTGGAGAGCTGCTTCTGGATATGAACCGCCAACCCCGTGGGCCATAGTCCCGCACTTAACCACTTATGCCTCCAGGGCTCAGCCCCCAGAAATTTCTTTGATTGTTTGTTTGTTTGTTTGTGGGCATCACTGCCCTCAGGTGGTGGGAGTAGGAGGCCCAGCCTTTGCTCCGTGGAGCTGGAATCGAACCTCCATCCCAGTGGGCCGCAGTCCCGCGCACAACCACTACGCCACCGGGGCTCAGCCCTCAGAAATTTCTTGTTTTGTTTTGTTTTTTGTTTGTTTGTTTGTTTGGACATCACTGCTCTCTGGTGGTGGGAGTAGGAGGCCCAGCCCCACTGCTGGAATTGAACCTCCATCCCAGTGGGCCGCAGTCCCGCGCACAACCACTACGCCACCGGGGCTCAGCCCCAGAAATTTCTTAACATAGAGAAGTACATGTTTAAATGTCCTTGGATCTCTTCTTCTCAAACCCTCACATACCATTTTCTTAAAGTCTAGACAAAGAACAAAAATTTTCAACTTATTATTAATATCTTTTTCTGTCAGAGTGCATAGATTAACTCGGAGTCCCTTCTTCTTCTGTAAAGATGACAGCTTTAAAAACACTATGGTGTTCCTCTACTCTGTCTTGATAGGGTGACTATGACTTGGAATTGAGTTGATGGCAACAAGTGACCCCCTTTTAAACTTAAAACTCCTAAATTAAATTACTTTTTGTAAATGTTTTCTTTTAAAATTACAAAAATGTTGAAAAACTTGTACATTGGCTTTTGAATGTAGAATTATATGGAAAATGCCTCTCATGCATGCAGTCAAAAGCAACCAAATGTCATTGTAGACTCTTAATTTTATAAAATTCAGAGAGATGTGCCCTATGAAATGTCTCACATTTTGGTCAGTGGCACATATTTTACTTTTAATTAAAAATAATTTAAGCTTGCACATAGATCTATGCACAAACACTTATAGGGTTAGTATTACGACAGCAGGTAGGCATTGGACCTCTACTCAAGTACTTCCTTAATCCAAGAACACTTAGTTCTATTAAATTGGCATTCCATGATGCTCGCTTTGCCAAAACGATCACTAAAGACAAATGTGTGCATAAGCAAAAGTGGGGAAGAAAGCTGATGGTGCCTGGCTATCAAAAGCTGTAGCATCTGAGGTCTTAAAGGCTTGAAGGTAAACAAATGGTCATCTAGCTCAGAAGCAACAAAGAAGCACACTAGCCTGTGTGACATCAAAAAAATTAAAAATTATATCATTATAAATGAGGGGGAGTACAGATTGGGGACCCAAAGTCCATTAATAAGAAAAGTGACAGCCCCTTACAGAGGAGTGGTAGGGAGGAGATGAACCCGTCAAGGTAGAGTGTAGCAACAATGAAATATGCAACTTTCCTCTAGTTCTTTTTTTTTGTTTGTTTTTGTTTGTTTGGTTTGGTTTTCTGTTTGTTTGTTTTGGGAGGGTGCATCACTGGCCTCTGGTGGTGGGAGTAGGAGGCCCAGCCTTTGCTCCTGTGAAGCCACTGCTGGAATTGAACCTCCATCCCAGTGGGCCACAGTCCAGCGCACAACCTCTACACCACCGGGGCTCAGCCTTTCCTCTAGTTCTTAAATGTTTCCTCCCACCCAGTATCATGATCCCAATTCTGTCTGACAAATCTAGCTAGGCCAGGGGATGTTCACTGGAGCTGGAAACAGGCAATTCAGGAGCGGAGGTGAGAGAGGTGATGCTAGGAGGGTGGAGGGAAGATGGAGCAGAAAGGGGGAACCTATTGCAGGGACCTACATATGACCTCCTCTCTGGGGTAAGGACAATGGGGAAGTGGGTGAAGGGACACATCAGACAGTGTACGATGACAAAATAATGACAATTTGTAAATTGTTAAGGACTCATGGGAGAGGGGAGTGGGTAGGGAGGGGAAATAAGGGGAGCTGGTACCGGGGGCCTAGGTAGAAGGAGGATGTTTCGAGAATGATGATGGCAACATATGCGCAAATGTGGTCTACATGCAATTGATGTATGTATTGATCATGATAGGAGTTGTATGAGCCCCCAATAAAATGATTCATCTAATAATAATAATAATAATAATAATAATTTAAGCTTAAATACCACAATGTGGTGATAACAAGTTAAAATTTTGGGCCATGCTTTTAAACTGTATAAAGTGCGAAAAATAAACTAGTAACGCAGGCCTCTATTCTTAGCATGCTCATTTTTTTTTCTTTCTTTTTCTTTTGAGCATGCTTGTTTTTTTTTAACCTTTTTAGCATGTTCATTTTATGTTCATTGGTACCATGAAATTGTTTTGGCATGATATTATAATTACCTTTTTACTTATTTATTTTTCTAAGGTAAGCAGATCCTTCCTTCAGATGTATTAATGGTGTTTTTTAAAGAAAAGGTGAGATATTTCTTTTGAAAAGCTGCTGTAAAAGAATAGTCGCGGGCTGAGCCCCGTGGCGTAAGTGGTTGAGTGCGGGACTGCAGCCCAAGGGCTTGGCAGTTCAAATCCAGGGGTGATTCTCAGGAGCGGCACTGGATAGTGCCCACGACCACCAGAAGCAGTGATGCCCACAAAACAAACGAACAAAAAGAATAGTCGCACAGATGCATGCATAAATAAAAGAAAAAGTTGTGCTGGAGGATTTTTAGAAGGGGGAGAGGGACATAGTAATATGTGTTAGATTTTATAGAGGCGTGCTTTCTGGTCTACAGGTCCTGATGGCATGGCGAGCTATGTATTGGGCTGTGGATTCCAAGGTCAGCAATTTAAAACCACCTGCAGCTGCCCGGGAGAGAGGAGAGACTTTCAACACTTTCACAGAGTTACGGTCTCTGAAACCCACAGGGTCAATTCTACCTCTCAGGCTTGTTATGAGTCAAAATGAACTCAAAGCGATACGGCGTGTTTAGTTTCTGAGTCTGACTGGTGGCCTACTATGTGGTCTGTTCTGGCTAATACTCCATGTGTGCTAGACTATATAAGCTTGGGTAGAGTATTCAGTGAAGGGTATGAAGTCATGTTGGTTGATGGTGCTGTTTAAATAGTTCTCTTGTTGAGATTCTTTCTAGTGGTTCTGCACTTCATCAAACAAAATGTAAAAACGTATCCTTTAATTATTGTAAAGTTGTCTACTTTTCCTTTCAATTTTTTGAAAGTTTTGGCTCTTCTTTCTTTATGGTTGTGAGATTCCACATGCTTCATAGATGGTTCACTTTATACCCAGTGGAATAATAAAACTGGTCAATTCTCATGTTACACTTACGTATACCTCCTTTGCACGCTCCTATTCTCTCATCCATTGGAAATTACAAAGAATATGGTTTCAAGAGTCATATCAAGTAATTTTACGGGCTGAGCCTTGGTGGTGTAGTGGTTGTGCGCGGGACTGCGGCCCACTGGGACGGAGGTTCAATTCCAGCAGTGGGGCTGGACCTCCTACTCCCACCACCGGAGAGCAGTGATGCCCCCCCCCCCCAAAAAAAAGTAATTTTACTCCACTATATCATATCCTTGGTTGTGGTTGCTATGATAGAGCTTCAAGATTTCTTTTTGAGGTCTATACTTTCTAAAACCCACTGAGCTTCCTGATGCATTATCTTCTCATCTTTCATGATACGGAGGAAGTTTGCTTTCAACAAATTGTTGGCAATTTTCTGATTGGTTTTTATTGTGTGTGTGCACCTATGTGTGTTTTTTGTCTCTTCCTTAGAATTTTTATAACATGTAGATTCTTCTTCTTCTTCTTCATGGCAACCAACTAATTCTTGGCTTTTTTATTGTTCTTTTTTTTCTGATTGTTCTTCCAACAGATTCATATTAATAAATTTGTTTTCCTTCTCATTAATTCTATCTTCCATTGATTTAATTCTATTTCTTTATCCTTCCATGCATTTTACATTTTTAACATCAGAGTTAATCTTGTGGATCTCTATTTCCTGTTTTTGTGTACCTTCTAATCCATTTATTTTATCAGTTTGATTTGTAGTGTTTTCCTAAGCTCTTCTAAAATTGGGGGGCATCTTTAGTTTCACCTAAATCTTCTTCGATGTTTCTCAGAATTCTTTGAAGGTACTGAATATTGTCCTTTTGAATTCATTATCAGGACATGTCAATGCCTTTTCGTCTTCAGATTTTCTTGCTTTTGTGTTTTGGTCACTGGTTTGAGTCACCTGTTTCTTCATGTGAACTGGAAAGTGTTTATGCTGACACAGAAGGCAGCTGCTTCCCCGTGTCTTGTCCTTGAAGGAGTTGTTGTGGGCACCAAGGGCAGCTGACATCAGAGTTCCCCCGTTTTGGAAGGAATTTCTGCTCTGCCAGTGGTGACTGAAGCCAGACATCTTTCGGGCACTGCATGTTCTGCTGTCCAAGAATCTAGAATGTGAGCTTCCAGGCACAAGAATTTGCGTGCAGCCACACCTGATCCATGAGGGGGTACCTCCAATCTCGGACAGAGTGGAGACTGTGCAAAGACAGGGATATCATTGGTCACCAGGTGTGTAAGGATGGAGGTGGCCATACTGTGGTCACTGGGAGGGTGTGACAAACAAGGGAAGGATAACACCTTTCTGATGACAAGTCACTGGTGATCCTGGTCACATGTAGTCAATTACCAGGTCACTGTCTCAATTAAACACTACTTGTAAACATTCTAAATGGCTGTGTTGTGTGTGGCCACCTGAAAATATGCCCATTCCATCTGTCACCTCATTCGATACTTAGGATCAGCTTTTTCTCCTAGTCAAGATTAGGGGCATTTCTCTTCCCTTTCCTCTAAAGCTTATAGGTCATGGAGTATCATCTGGGTCTGTTTCATGTGGTCTCTGCAACTTTTACTGTAGAGGGTCTCCAGAGAGCGCCTCCCTGATCTGCGATCTTGCAGAAGTCGTCACCGTCTCATCCTGGGAGTCTCTCCGCCATGGCTCTTGTTCACTTTGGAGGAGCTCTGGTGACATAGGGGTTAAGTGCTCGGCTGCTAAGCAAAAAGGGTTAGAAATTACCAGGCATTCAGCGGGAGAGAGATGTCGCCATCTCTTTCCATAGAGACTGTGGCCTTGAAAACCCTATGAGGCAGTTCTACTCTGGCCGAGAGGATTAATATAAGTTTAAGAAAAAAATCTGCAGTAAGAGTTTGTTGTTGTTGTTGTCTAGGTCACTTTGCATGTATCGCATTAGTCCAGTAAGTGGTGATTTTCATAGCTTCATTCTTAGAGGTTTTCTTTATTACCCAAATCTTGCATGCCACAACGTTTTTAAGCCTATGCCAGCGACTTAAATTGTATTTCATCCCTAATGTGATTTTTAAGTCCTTGTTCAAACTTCTAATTTTGTTTAATATCCCTTTTAAGAAAGGAGATTGTGCTTCATTACTTGTCTAATCTATTTAAATACAATTGAAATGTAAAAGTTACTTTAATCAACTTATAAACATTATCTTTAAGTAATAATGTTTGCTTGTACCACTCGTGTATATTGTCATTGACATCATTATCTGGAAAGTTCTCTGAAATTGTGGCCATGTATTTACTTATGAGGTCTCTTTTGCATTCTCTCTTTCTCTTTAAAAAGAAAAGCTTCCTTTTTTCTCTTTTTTTTTTTTTTTTTTTTTTTTTTTTTTTGAGGGGGGGGGGACATCACTGCTCTCTGGTGGTGGGAGTAGGAGGCCCAGCCCCACTGCTGTAATTGAACCTCTGTCCCAGTGGGCCACAGTCCCACACACAACCACTATGCCACCTAGGCTCAGCCCTTTTCTCTTTAATATTAATTTGACACCTGCATCAGAATGATAGAATCTATTTTGTTTGTTTCCCTTTGATACATGTTACTTTATATATATAATATTTATTTAAAGATATTTTCTATATCTGATAGTTCAGTAAACTCCAACAACTAGAAAAATTAAAATATTTATAGAGACTCTAAAATTATATCTCATCTTCTAAACCTTCAAATTCGTAGCATATGTTATTTCCCTGAATACCATCTGTTAGTGCCTTGTTAAGCAAGTTGTTAATGTTATGTAGCAAACATGTAGCAGAAATGTCACTAACATTAAAAATTGTGCTCCAAGATATGTGTAGGCATTGTGAACTACTGCTGCCTTCTCTCTCATTAATGTCCTCATTTATGTAGAATGCTACAATAAGAGTCATAAATTTGCTGCCTCTTTAACTTTCAGTTCCCTTAATTTATTCTGGTATAGTCATCTTGATTGACTATTACTAGGATGACATCATCATTATCACTATTGAGTACAATTCCAGGAAGACACGAGTTGCTTTATAAATGTCATCTCACTTTTTACTTTCTCTTTTAGGAATTTTCTTTTAAAAAAGAAAAAGAAAAGGTACATCTACATGTTGTATATATACATAGAGGTATATCTTACATACTTTTTTCCTGGAGCAAGAATAAAGTTATGAATAAAGGACCTTAACCAGATGATAGAAACATTTGTCTCGTTCCTGGTACCTTTGGTGAGTATAAAGACAGGTGAAACTGTAAACTAGACCAAACTTGAGCAGGGCAAAGATCTTGTCTGCCAGTTTCACTGCTGGTATGCTCAAAACTTAGAGCAAATGCCTTGTTAATGATGAATACACAATACAGGTTGCCTGAATCAATGGACAAGTAGGGACTGTAGCCATATCCATTATTTCTGTGGCACTGGATATGCAGGGCTACATGATGTGTTCTTCTAGTTGATCAAAATAAATTGCGTGACCAAACACAGCAGAAATGTTTGTCCATGAAATGTGTTCAATCACAGCTGAGCCCTGGAGGCGCAGTGGTTGTGTGCGGGACTGCGGCCCACAGGGTTGGCGGTTCATATCCAGCAGCACCTCTCCAGGAGCAAGGTTGAGCTTCCTACTCCCACCAGGGCAGTGATGTGAGGGGAAAAAAAAAAAGAAATGTGTTCAATCATAAGATCTGTCTGGATCCATTGCCTCAGTAAATGTAGTATAAAACATGAGTCCGTTTCAAACCATACCAACCCTATGCACAAGGGAATGAAGCACCACACACTCCTGCACCATCTCTGTAACGCCCCCCATGCCTGAGCCCACTGTTACAGCCACAGTGTCAAGCCAGCTCCTTCTTCTCCTTCTTCTCCTTCTCCTTCTTCTTCTTCTTCTTCTTCTTCTTCTTCTTCTTCTTCTTCTCCTTCTTCTCCTTCTTCTTCTTCTTCTTCCCCACCACTTTACCACATACGATGACCTGCTCTAGGCCTAGTCTCTCCCAACAACCTGTCCAAAGTCGTGAGACGAACAAAGTCTTATCATCCTTGCCTCCAAGGGATGGAGCGTGGATTGTCTTTTATTGTTAAAATTAATTATTATTAGTTATTAAAAAAATCATTTTGGGCTGAGCTTCAGTGGTGTAGTGGTTGTGCACAGACTACGGCCCACTGGCTTGGAGGTTCAGCTCCAGCAGCAGCTCTCCAGGAGCAAGTCTGGGCCTTCTACTCCCACCACCAGGGAGCAGTGATGCCCACCCAAAAAATTTTAAAAATATTTTTTAAAGATCATTATATTGTGGGCTCTTGCAACTCTTATAACAATCCATACATGAATTGTATCAAGCATATTTGTGCATATATTGCCATCATTCTCTGCTAGACATTTATGGTACTTTCTATTGAGCCCTTAGCAGCAGCTCCTCTTTTTTCCCTCTCTCCTCCCACCCCCTATTATTATTATTATTATTATTATTTCAATTTTCTAGGGTGAACAATGGGCTCAAACCTGGTAACAATGATAAGCATGGCACGGGCCAAGCAGTATTTCACTCTGCCGTTCGTAGAATCACAGAGTGCAAACCAATGTGATAGCATCAAACCACTCATGGAGATCCTGTAGTTAGCATCAACTTGATGGCAGATAATTTGCTTTTGTTTATTTTTACTTTTTAGAAAAATTTATTTTTAAAACAATGCATATGTATTTCTTATCTTTTATCTTAACAACAACGAAGGATTAGGAATAAGTACTTTGGGCAGAAGCATAAAAAATTGCAAAGATTAAAAGTGTGGTTTTTCTTTTGCCTCATAGTTAATCTTGAATTGTCTAACTATCTCAATTTTCTGATTTGTTTAATATGTAGCTATATAAACCCCTTGGAATGGGGTCCGACTCCGATATAAGTGGACACTGTGAAAAGTTTTTCCTTGCCTTTTTCTGGCTCTGGATCCGATATGCAGCCCGTTGCCCTCCTGCTGTTTCCCACACTATTGCCTCCCTACCCTGAGAGTCAGCAGCAGTCTTTCATCTGGTCTACCACTCTGGGCTTCATTTGTTTCCAATGAACCAAGCGCCTGACCTGCTAACCTGGAGATCAGAGGGGAAAAGGAAATATTTCACCTCGGCAGCCACCTGCTGTCCTCTTCCTCAGGTTCATCAGCCTGCACAACTATGTGAGACAGCAGGAGCCTACAGCCTAAGGTTTGACCATGGACTTGGAAGTGGCACACTTCTAAAATGGTGTAACACATTTTCGTGATATAAATTTCTTTTTCGATTGACATATATAAGCAGCTTTTGTGCTTCTTTTGTGAAAACAGTCTGACTTTTTTGTTGTTGTTTTTTTTAGCCTACGACATTTTATACCAAGAGGGGTTCTAGAGAAACAAAAATTTAAGGGTGAGTTTTCTAAGTTGTTCTCAACTCTGATCATTTATATCTCCAGGCACTGGTCATTCTGCCTCGATTAGCAAAGAGGGTGCTTTTAATCTATACCACAAGGTAGCAATGTTCACATATAAAATACCACCATCAATAAATGAAGTAGTGATCAGAAGTGTAGGTCTGGGTCATTGTGTGTTTGGTATTTTTCTACAGTGTTGTCAGCATGAGAGGTTGGGGTTAGCTGGTGGGTTGATATTGCTTGCAATAGACACTAGTAAAGGAAAGAGATGAGCCCAGTGCTTTGTCCTCACAGATCAAGCTTCCTAAGGGACCTCAGAGTTTTCACTTGTGCCCAGATTCTTGTGGCAACAATGTTAAGACTGGTGAAAATTAAACTTAGAGTCTTATCATGAGAAGGGCTGAAGCCAGCAACACAGTGCATTCAGGAGCGATAAACCCCTCAGAGCCAACAATGAGAGTGGTGATCCCAGGAGGATTAGGGGAGGAGTGGGGGTAACTAGGGGGAATTGATCACAAGGATCAACCTTCAACTCCCTCCTCAGGGACGAACAACAGAAAAGTGAGGGGTGACGAAGGATGATATAAGATATGAAAATAATCTATAACTTATCAAAGGTTTATGAGGGAACACATTCTGAAACACCATCTGACGCACCTATCAGGCACTGCTGGGTGTTGCTGGGAACCCCCCTTACGACCCATTATTGATGCTGGACCTCTCACTTGACTTAGTGTCAGCAGAGATGAAGTACCCAAAGATGAAGTACAAAGAGTGATCCAAGAAGAGGGGTCGTACAGTCCCAAAGGACTGCAGGTGTTTTCTAATATGGGCAAAGAGAAAGCTGGAGAATAGAGATGGAAAGGCTATTAAATATGCAGGGTGATGGTGCAAGAGGCAAAGTTAGGTCAGTCTGAGTTTGTTATTATGAGGCCACTACACTCAAGTTCTTCATCCAGGGTTTCCACTAAAGGGGTTAGGGAAGGATCTAATTGCTTATATTTTTGATCCACTGAAGCATGGATTGCATGATGGCCTACAATAAGTCAAGATGAAACAGCAGATCTCCCTTGGTAAACTATAAAGAATGTATCCAAAAGTTAAGGGAAATTGCTGTTATGGTAGAGTGGATTTATCAGTATAGACCAGTATTTCTCAACCTTCCTAATGCCACTACCTTTTATACAGTTCCTCATGAATTATTTTCTTTTTTTTTTTTTTTTTTTTTTTGGGGGGGGGGCATCACTGCTCTCGGTGGTGGGAGTAGGAGGCCCAGCCCCACTGCTGGAATTGAACCTCCGTCCCAGTGGGCCGCAGACCCGCGCACAACCACTACGCCACCGGGGCTCAGCCCCCCTCATGAATTATTTTCATTGAGACTTCATAACTATAATTTTGCTACTGTTATGAATCAGGTGAACCCTGTGAAAGGGCCATGAAGCCCCAAAGGGTCACAACCCACAGATTGAAAGCTCACAGTATAGACCCATAGGCCCACACCTCAAGTACCTGGTGTATACACCTTGTACTACTACAAGGAGCCAATTTATGAAGAGGGCCAAGTCTCTTTGAAGACTGCTGTGATGGCTATGTTATGTAAGTCAGATTTGATAGTGAAAAAAATGCCTTAATTGAATTAAGACACCTAACCACAGTGGCAAGACAAAACTCCTTGAAAACTTTAACCTTTTCTCCATTTATCACGGTGTTTCCTTTTTGCCCAGTTATGAGAATGTTGGTCTTCTTTACACTGAATTAGATGAAAAGACATGTTGTGGGCTGAGCCCCAGTGGCGTAGTGGTTGTGCGCAGGACTGCGGCCCACTGGGATGGAGGTTCAATTCCAGCAGCGGCTCCACAGGAGCAAAGACTGAGTCTCCTACTCCCACCCCCAGAGGGCAATGATATCTCCCCCCCAAAAAAACAAACAAACAAAAAGACATGTGTATTAGGTAATCTGCTACACAAGACATCTTTAGAGTATTGAAAAGCAAGAATGTTACTTTGAGGCCTAAGGTGCCTCTGACACAAGCCATGGTACTCTTAATTGCCTAACGATATGCATGTGAAAGTTGGACATTGACTAGAGACTGAAGAAGAATCAATGCATTTGAATTGTGGTCCTGGAGAAGAATATTCAAAGCATGACAGACTACAAAATAGACAAACGGATCTGTCGGATCTGTGGATCTGTCGTAAAAGAAGTACTGCTGGGCTGAGCCCCAGTGGTGTATGTGGTTGAGTGCAGGACTGCAGCCTGCGGGCTTGGCCTTTCAAATCCAGGGGCGGCTCTCAGGGTAGCGCCCATAACCACCAGAGGCAGTGATGCGCCCCCCCCCCCCCCCCCCCCCAAAAAAAAAAAGAAGTGCTTCCAGAGTACTGCTTTGAAGTGAGGATGCCAAGGCTCTGTCTTATATACTTTGGACATGTTGTCAGGAGAGACCAGTGCCTGGAGAAGGACATAATGTTTGATAATGTAGAGGAAGACCCCCATGGGTGGCGTAGTGGTTGTGCGTGGGACTGCGGCCCACTGGGATGGAGGTTCAATTCCAGCTCACAGGAACAAAGGCTGGGCCTCCTACTCCCACCACTTGAGGGCAGTGATGCCCCCCCCTAAAAAAAAAGAATGAAGAGAACACAAAATAGGTGATGGAACAAGATAGCGCTAAATATCAGCTAAAGCTTGTATTCAGTTTTAGAAATAAAAATGGTAATTGCTGTATTTTCCCTTGAATATATGCATCAAAGATTTTTATTTTTACTTGCAAAACACAGATGAAGTTGGTGTGTTTTCAGTTGCACATGTGTTAGCTATACCATGTTAGGTGCAAATATGACTTTATAATTGTCTTTATGCAGTGTACATATGCTTTAAGAAGATATGTACATGTAGTAAAGATTGTACAGAGTTTTGGATGTATTTAAGTCAGTGATTTATATGATAAGTTAATTATGGGTCAGTAAAATGTCTAAAAGTTAAAAACTAAATAAATAAGATAAAGGTTAAAAAAAGAAAAAAGAATATGTGATCAAGTAACAAGAGGTTTACCATGAGAGTTAAGGTTTTGTGTCAATTTGGCTAGGATTCAATGTTGTTTGACAGTTAAGGACTAGTAATTTCCTATGAAATAATCTAGTGAAATGGAGTCACTTCCATAATAGGATCTGCTGGAAGCAACCAATCAGATTTGAGTAGAACATAACATCCTTACTCAGATCACAGTCTTGATGCAATTGATTGAAAGGATGTCTCCTCAGGGTTTTGATCTGCTTCCAACATAAGTGGGCACCCTGGAAAAGTGTATGTATCCCGTTTGCTGACTGTGGATCCTGCATCTAACATTTGGAACTCTAGTTATTTGGACTTCATCCAATGATGTGCCATATTGCTTGTCAATTCTGGTGGTCGGGGCTGAGCCTCGGTGGCGTAGTGGTTCTGCGCGGGACTGCGGCCCACTGGGACGGAGGTTCAATTCCAGCAGTGGGGCTGGGCCTCCTACTCCCACCACCGGAGAGCAGTGATGCCCCCCCAAAAAACAAAACAAAACAAAACAATTCTGGTGGTCACCGGCAGCATGCCATCTGACCTAGTGAACATGGGCTATTTGCATCTGCATCCATAAATCTCACCTGCTGACCTTGGATTCACTCAACTCTGCAGCTACAACTGTGTGGGCCATTTTCTTGAGATAAATGTATAGATATGCATAGGTAAGTTTCAAGTTTTGCTTCTCTAGAGAACCCAGCTTAAAAGATGTTTAACTTTTTTTAGAGTAATACCTGAAACTCAATTACTTCGTTTTTATTTTCATTGCTTGTCTCTCCTAAATAGAATATTTGTTCTATGAAGGCAAACAATTATATCTACAGTATTGCACTGCTGTATCCCTACCACGTAGCTTAAGTCCCCATTGTTTGGAGGAGGGGGCAGTTTACGTAAGCTCTAAGTGTTGCTTTTGGGTATGTCAGAGTTGATTCTGACGCATGGAAATTTCACGTGACAGTAAAACTGCCACAAAGCACTTTCAAGGCTAAAATCCTTACTGAAACAGAGCACTTGTCTTTTTCCCTCAGAGCACTTGGGTGGGTTCAAATGACCAAGAGTGAGGTTAGAAGCCAAGCATCACAGAATCACCAGGGACCCTTTTGATCAAATACTCTGACTGCATTTGTTTTGTTCAACTATGTATGCATATATATATTCTTTGGAATGAATGGATGAAATGGGATGGAAAATCAGTCAATCTCAACCATTTTTATGTGTGACTTTTAAATCTTCCTCATTGTCTTTTCTACCTGTGGTAACAGGCTACCTGCAGGATTGTCTACCGATAATTCCTCTTACATTTCTCTTTTTTTGTTAACATACATATCTTTGCATTCTTTAAAATATCTTTGATATTAATTTCAGACTTACAGGAAAGTTTCAAGAATATTAGAATAAGTTCCTATAACTTTTACCACAGACACTCAAAATATTAACATCTTACTACATGTGCTTTCTTCTTTTACCTGTTTCTGTTTTTTCCTCTTTTTCTTTACACTTTGAGAGAATTTTTCTGCTGAATTTTCCAATGAACATTTTTTTAAGGAACAAGGGTATTCTTTTAGATAATCAGAGCGCAATGATCAAAATCACAACATTGACACTGATATACTACAGTGAATAAAATAATTCCTTTTCCTGCTTCTCCATGTTTTAGCACCTCTTACTGACACAGTATAACTTCTTTTAAAACATACATTTTAGGGGTGAGCCCCAGTGGCGTAGTGGTTGTGTGTGGGACTGTGGCCCACAGGGTTGATGGTTCAAATCCAGCAGCTCTCCAAAAGCAAGCCTGGGTTTCCAACTCCCACCAGGGCAGTGACACCACACACACACACACACACACACACACACACACATCTATTTTATAAGTTGTATTGGCGTGTACTTCATATATCGTACAATTGAATCATTCAATCATATTAAGAGGAGATGTATCATAATCATCACAAGCAATTTCAGAACATTTTCTTCTCTTACTCACTGTTGTTAGTGTCCCATTTCTCCCCAAGCTGCCCCCGCCATGCCCTAGATGATTATTTCATTCGTTTTTTCCAAGCCCCCAACTTCTGCTTGTATAATTCAGTGTCACTGATTACACTCTTCATGTCATACAGCCACTATTAACATTCACTTTCAAATTAGTCTACCACTGTTGACATAAACTGAATGGCCCCTAGGTGACAACCCTTTCCACTCCACCTATAGTAATCACTGGTTGAGTTTGGATTCTTTTGGACTCTTTTTTTTTTGTGTGTTTTTCTTGATGTAGTATCCACAAATCACATACTTCTAAATCACTCTTACAAGGAGTTGTATAATCACAATCATCTCTAGTGCTCCCTTCCTCCTCCCAGCAGGCTTAATTGCTCCCCTCAGCCTCCCTATCTCCCACTACTACCTCAACATCCCCTGTAAACCCTTGCATCAGTTACTATCTCAGTGCAGCCACTCCTGTGCTTCATAAACTGGGAAGCCAAATAGAAACAATAAAAAACAAAAGACAGTAGTAAGGATAGAGAAATATAAAGATAAGAAAATACAAATAATGAGTAAGAAAGGAAAGACCACCATCATTAGTTTCAAAAACCAGGGAAGACATTTTTGTCTTAGAACAAGCAAGAAATACTTGCACCTAGAGCAAATTCAGATCGCGTCCACAGAGAGATCAAGTGGCCAAGCTCGATCCAGCCTAATCAAGATTCCAGTGACCTCTATCTGATTGTACAGCTGTTCAAGACCCTTGCCTGTGGCCAGAGGTGATCTGCCGGCAGCTTAATCTGACTAAATACTCTGCATGTGGGTTTGCCCCCCCCCCCCCCC
>PVJH01001155.1:88257-215028 GCA_004026705.1 Nesogale talazaci | reverse complement strand
GAGCCCTTCTCTTCAGTGATCATTTCATGAAAGTGAGGATTGAGCACAGGGCCATGTTATCATGCCGTTCTTGGATTGAGGCTACAGTTATGTGGGAGCCCAGAATCCATGTGCTTGTTCATGGGTTATGCATGGCTCAGGCTTCCTTTGGCAGTCACAGTATGACAGGATCCAAACCCCATCAGACCAATGACAACCACAACAGCAACAAACCAACCAGCAAACAAACAAAAACGAACTAAAAGCAGGAAAACAAAAACTCAGAGAAACAAAAAGGTAAAACCTTGTCAATCATCCTCATGCTCAATTTTCTCATGACCCAACACTCTAGACACTGTCGGTCTGAGCAGTTTATGCAAGTCCAGTTGCACTAAGAGCTACAACCCAGGAGTTGCTGTCCTCCACTCTTCCATCTCCCCATCCCATTGAGCTCTGTTTACCCTAAATACGGGGGTTGGAGCCAGGGGAAAACTGTGGATCAGTTCTTTGGAGTGCAGGTCCCTGCATAACCCTATTAAAAAGAGAGAGAGAGGTGACTTTGCAGGGGCCCCACTGGGGGTCCGAGGACCTCACCCAGGAGCTCAGGAGGCTCCTGTCCCTGTCTCTGCCCTCCCTTCCCTCCAGGGAGCTCTGAAATAAACCTCTGAAACAGTAAGATAAATAAATAAAGAGAGAGAGAGAACTGTATTGACACGGTGGTTATAACATGGCGGCAGTTGTGAGGATGGCGCAGAGATGAGCAGTATTTCATCCTGTTTTATGCAGAGTGGCTGTGAGTCTGACCCAAACAGCAAACAACCTATGCCTTCTACCAAATTAGTGGTAAAAGGTTGACCAAGAGAAAACCGAAAAAGAGAGCGCCGTGCTAGGTTCTAGGAGGGGCCCTGGTAGCACATACTGAGCTGCTAACGACAAGAGACAAGACTCGTGCTTCACACTCCTGAGCTGCTCTGCAGGAGCAGGAAAAGGCGCGCTGCTCCTGTGGTGATGTCAAGTCCTGGAAATTCAGAGGGGCAGTTAGTTCTACCTGGCCCTCTAGGGCTGCTCTTCTCAGGAATCAGCTTGCTGGCAGTGAGTTTGGTGGGAGTCTGGTGGTAGGTGCTGGCCTGCTAACGCAAAGGTGGGCTCTTCACACCACCAGTTGCTCTACCAGAGAACCAGAAGGATATTTGCTCCTGTAAAACTTCAGACTTGGAAACCTGGTGTGGGATCACTAAGGAATCGGAATCCACTCCGTGATAGTAGCAGTAGGTGACAGGCACCACGTTTCCTTTTATGTCGAAATCACTTGCTTTATGGGGATGGTTCTTTCAACTAGCTGTAAAATTAATTCTCCTGGATTGTGGCCTAATGTACGTATCAGATGATCTTGTTCAGGAGAATAAGGATATTTTTCCGCATGCCTACAACATCCCTCCTGGCTACCTCCTTATCTAGCACTGTTGCTGTGTGCCTTCGGCCAATTCCAACTTGTAACATCCTCTTAGCACAAAATAGAATTGCCCCATAGAATTTCCTAGACTGTAATCTTTATGGGAGAGCAGATAGCCCAGGCTATTCTCCTCTGGAACAGGTGGGGAGTTGGGGGTGGTTTTTGCTTTTACCTAACAGCTCCTTTTACCCGTCTAAAGCCCCATCTGTCTTAGTTTATAGCTCAGCTTGTTCTTATGGAAAAATTATATTAGTTCTTCTTGCAATTTCTTTTATAATCTGCTCTTAACAGGTCGAAAGAAGTGGATTCAAATTCATTGTAAGATGTCTTATTTTGTTTCATCTGAAAGGCAAGTAGCAGTCCCCAAAACTCTAATCCTTTGGAGCGATGTCACTGACTTTCTGTGTGGCCTAGGAATGTCACTGTAGTTTTTTAAAACTTTATTGTGAATTAGGTGAAGGTTCACAAAGCAGATCATCAGTTTTACATTCAACAACTGGTACACATTTTGTTTCAAATCACCCACTGCAAGGAGATTTTCTTTATAAATAGAAATCTTCCCCCATTTTCTTAAGAGGGTGAAAGAAAACAAAATCTTTGACCCCAGTAACTACTTTATGCTCAAAAACATTGTCAATATAGTTCCATAAATACTAATTACTATAGCATTGTAGCTGTAGAAATTTTGAGAAAATCAGTGACTATAAAAACAACCCCCTCCCTGGGGGATGGACAACAGAAAAAGGGGTGAAGGGAGACATTGATCAGTGTAAGATATGAAAAAATAATAATTTATACATTATCAAGGGTTCATGAGGAAGGGAGGGTGAGCAAAGAGGAGGGAAAGATGAGCTAATTCCAAGGACTCAAGTAGAAGGAAAATGTTTTGGAAATGATGATGGCATGAAATATACAAATGTGTTTGACACAATGGATGGATGGATGGATGGATTGTGATAAGAGTTGTAAGAGCCCCCAACAAAATGATTTAAAAAAACACAAAACTAAAACAATAGTGGATATTTTGTAGTCCCACTGGACAAACTCATGTGACTTTGAGCAATATTGTGATTAGATAAAGACAGTTCGGACCAGCTGACGGGCACTTTCACAGCGGTGGAGTCAATGCTCACTCATAGCAGCCCTTTAAGACACCTAAAAAATAAAATAAAATCAAAGGCATTTTTAAAAAGCAGTTACTCATACTATTGAGTACGAACCGTGCTGTAAATAATTCAATGTAGAAAGATTTTATGAAGCACAGTTATCGGTAGTATTCATATAATCTGATAAATATTACCTTGAAACAGTTCGCTACATCCCGCATTATTCTATGATGAAAATGAATAATAAACCTTAAAAAAACAACCCCTAAACTAAATCCACCATCTGCTAGACTGGTAGTTGCGTTCACTGCGTGTATTGCATTTTTACCACCATCTGCGCATTTGAATTGTGGTGCCGGAGAAGAATACTGAAAGGGCCGTGGCACGCTACACGGACAACTGGATCTGTGTTGGGAAAAGTATGGCTGGGATGTTCCTTCGAAGCCAGAATGGCCATGTTGTCAGGGAGGCCGGTCCCTGGAGAAGTAGCGGGGCAGCAGAGGGGAGGAAGGTCCCAGGGGCATGGATGGGCACCGCCCCTGCAACAGGTTCGAGCCCGGGGACAAGCGCGAGGATGGCGCGGTACCCGGCCATGTTCTGCTGGGTGGTTTGTTCTGTTGAGCACCCTGGGTTGGAACTGACTTGAAGCCTCCTGGCAACATGTAGCAAACAGAACCCCTGTGTTACAGGCTGCAGGCGGCTTCAAATGGAGCTGCTACAGACTCGTGGATCGTATCAAAGACGAAAACGCTTGGCAACTCTCTGTTGTCATTTATTTTAGGAACTTCCTCAGACATACTTCATGTGTACCAAGTGGTTTAGGCCAAAGAATCGATTTACTTGAGTATATGGCAAATGGAACCCTGGTGGTGTCGTGGGTTGGAGTTGGGCTGCTAACCACCAGGTCAGCCGTTCAAAGCCATCAGCTGCTATGAGTCTGACGGACACAATGATAGTGGATTTGGTTTGTATGTTGCAGAAGGCACCTGACACAAATCAACGAGCAGCCCACCCTGAGCTCCACAACGGGAGTCCATTCTGAATAAAGTGACCAGATTTTAAGCAGGACATCATTGACCGGTTGGGGGGGGGGGTGTTGTTGTTGTTCTTCATTAAAAATTTCATCTATGTATCTATGTAGAGCACTAACATTTTCACAGAGCTCAGCCCCAGTGGCGCAGTGGTTATGTACAAAACTGCAACCCACAGGGTTGACAGTTCAAGTCCAGCAGCAGGTCTCCAGGAGCAAGGCTGGACTTCCTACTCCCACCAAGGCAGTAAGGGGGAGAGGCGGCGGGGGGCGGGGGATTTTCATAGAACACAAAAATAGTATTGTAATATATTTATTTTAATTTAAAAATGCCACAGGACGTTGTTAAATTGTTAAAAAGCGGGACTCCGGTTCACTTTACTTTAAAGGGAACAGCCAGCCTCATCTTTGTCCCAGGGAAAAGCTGCTGGGATTGACTCATGCAGAAATCAGTACTTCCTGAAGTGTTTTCAGTTGAACGTGAATTCCTCTAACAGCCTCAGGTTGTGCTATCAGATGTGTGAGGGATAGTTCATCTTACTAGGAGTCTCTGGGAGAGTCAAAGGCTCAGAGCAGCCCTTTTTCAGAAAAGAAAGACACCCAGGGAGTTCTCTGAACCAGAGCTAGAGTTTCCCCAGAAGCAGATTTGGTGTAAATTGTTGAAATGTGTTCATAGTTTTCTTTTTACTCTGTGGGCCTCCTCCCGTGTTTGTCCAGAGATACTGTGATGTTTTAAAACATCCATTCTTATGTAAATGTGAGGACCTCTTCAGGTTCAGATTGGCTGTAGAGCTTACAAGGGCCGCCTCACATCCTGAGGCCTCATTTGGCCTTCGCAATGACCCAGTTTCCTTAGTGCTGTTATTCTTAGTTTGCATCTGAAGAAAAAGGTCTAGAGTTGTTCAGGGAGTTGTTCAAACCCACTCCAATGTAGTTTTTCTCAAAACAAATTCAGTGTTCTTAGGCTTGACCTTTCAACCTAAAAGCTTATCAGCATTAAACAAAAAATCAACAGGGAGAAGAGGGCAAGGTTAGGTGGGAGATATAAGATGACCTTCGCTTTTCTGTGTTGGGCTGCTTCCAGTAGTTCGAAACCACCAGACTTTCCTGGAGAGAAAGATGAGGCTTGCATGAAGTGCAAGTGAAGGGTTCCAGTGTTAGAATCCCACAGCGTAGTTCTCCCCGCCTCTGAGTCAGGGTCGCTGTGAGTCAGAATTGACTAGATGGCAGGAAGTTTGGGTTTGGGTTTTTAGCTGTTGTTAGGGGGTCACTTCACACTCATGGGGAGGCTACAACTCACACCCTGTGAAGGAAAAAGCCCTGGCCAACTTCTGTTTTTAAAAGTAAATCATCGGGCCCACTGGGATGAAGGTTCAAGTCCAGCAGTGGGGCTGGGCCTCCTACTCCCACCACCAGAGAGCAGTGATGCTCCCCCCAAAAAACAAAACAAAACAAAATGTTTAGGGCCGAGCCCCGGTGGCGTAGTGGTTGTGCGCGGGACTGCGGCCCCAGTCTGTGGCCCACTGGGGTGGAGGTTCTATTCCAGCTCCACGGAGCAAAGGCTAGGCCTCCTACTCTCACCACCTGAGGGCAGTGATGCCCCCCCCCACCCAAAAAAAAAAGTAGATCACCAGATTTCTCTACCTCATCAGCCTCCGATGACATATCCTGTTCACCAGGAATGACCCTGGTGGTATTTAAAATACCAGCATCACAGCCAAAAGGTAGCCACCCTAGCAGCACAGAAGGTCATGCAGCTGACCTTGAAACCGCTTTCATGCTAATAGCTGTGTTTGGGTGTCTTTTCAAAGTCTGTAGCATTATCAGGGTATGATTTGGAGCAGAAAACCAAATACACCACGCTAAGTTTGAGCCCTGTGGTGGAAAAGGGATTGGACCCTGGAAACCAGCAAATGAGCTCCACAGCCGGACTATTTACTGAGTCCACGTGTGTTTGTCCTGTTTGAAGATACTTCAAAACTAACAATTGTAAAGGAGATTACTGCTTTGATCAGAGAATCTGAATGTCCTTTGTTTGACCATGAATAATTGCTCTTTGTAATGTTAATGCCTCTTTCAGGGAATATCAGATCTGTAAATGCACCTTAATTACAGGCAACCCTTTTTATTTTTTTGGAGAGACTTTCTTGACAACATTTTATTGAAGGTCTTTTCTAGTTCCTCTTCAAATCGAATTATAGTAGAAAGAAGATGTTAGGCTAAGAAGCCCCACAGCTCACACGAGGAGCATTTTCTTTACTATGCCACGTTCAGAGTAGTTACTGGATGGAAGAATCAAATGTAAATCTTTTTTTAAATCATTTTATTGGGGACGCATACAGCTCTTATCACAATCAATATATACTTCCAATGCATGCCAAGCACATTTGTACATTTGTTGCTACTATCATTCTCAAAACATTTGCTTTCCATAAAATGTAAATCTTAAAGATGTTTCATTTCATCTAAAAGGCAAGTAATAGGATTCCAGCCAACACTGAAGTTGTGCTTGCTAAGCTGCTACGGATAACTAACTATCCTGGAAGTCCGAAGCTCTTTCCCTCACACTGCCCTGCCAGAAGCATCCACGGGGATCCTCAGCTATAACAATGGTTGTTCCTGAAAGCTTGTTCTTAACTTTGAACCCAGCTAAGCAATCGAATTAGGGGACTGGGGGTGGTCCTCCAGTTGGGAAAGTAGAAGACACTTAAAAGTCCTGGCATTTTAATTTTGTGGCATTTGGCTTCCTTTCTTTGCTTCCAGGGGTGGGGGATATGTGAGTAGTGAATGTTAAATACCACTGCTGAAAATGTGAGGAAATGAGATTGCCAAACTTGCAGATACGGCCATTTAGTTAGATCTGCGGAAGGCTTTCTCAACAGCCCGGTGAAATCGCCTGATGGGGAGAAGCTTTGAAAGTCGCATGCTTTATGAAATCATGTGGGGCCAAGCCCCACATGTGGGGAAGGAGGCCTGCCCCAATAGGGGAACCTTTCAAGAGATTGCGTTTCTTCTGGTAGTTAGAATGAATTCAGCAAATGGGGCTTTTGACCACCTGGCCAGAACGCTCAGCCTTTATACCTGGTATAAAGTTGCCGTCTAAGTTGACAAGATCTCCCCCAACCCTCCCCCACCCATATTGTGTTCACATAAATCCATAGTTTAAACCTACAAATAGAACCTGCCACACCAGTATATGAGGGTGATGGTATCTCTGAACATAAACCCTACCGAATGAGCACATTTCCAGTCATTTCATGGTGTTGTGGGTCGTCCCCCCTCCCCCTCCCTAATTATGGCAGCAATTAGCTTGGCAGCATTGCATTCATTCCAGAACAATAATTATGTTTACCCCAGAGCGGGAGAGAGTGTACCTAGCTTTGTTCCCTTCACCGGCTAATCTAAATACTTCGCTAAGTGCCTTCCCACACCAAAGAGTGTGCCTGAATCCACCTCCTACTACCAGGGAATTTCTCTCACCTGGTTCAATCCGTTGTCATGGGAAACTTCCACAAAGTCAAGGGAAAAACAGGTCCTGGGCCCCTTTCGACTAAATAAGGTAGCAAATTCTATTTGCACTTAGTTAAAAGCTAGGGCTTTCCGATGAAGGAGTAACTCTAAATGGTTTAATCTGTTACACTTATCACAGGAGGAGAAAAATGAAATTATCACAGGAGAAATAATGAAACTCCCTTGGATGGTTCTTGACGATTAATGGAATAGAAAGTTGGCTCTTTACAATGGCTCTTTTTGCAGTAATGGGTGAAAGCAAATGATTAAAAGGACAAGTTATTTAAGTTGGAAAATAAACTGCATCTCACACTGGGAAATTAGGTTACAGGCAATTTTGCATTACAGCATGAACATATCATTAGTTTTAATTTTCCACAACAAAGATTTTCGGGTAATTTGCTTTCATTAGAATGGAGTCGTTTCTCGTCTACATACATTATCATTCAACATCTCTGTTGCCATCCTGAGAGGCTTTTTTTTTTTTTTTACAAAAAAAAAGAGAGATTTGTAAAAAGAACATCCTTGGTGACATCTTCCCAAATATTATGGCAAAACTTAAATTGCATTCAGCAAGACCTGAAACAGTGGGCTTGCACAATGCAAGTGTATCATAGCCATTATACAATGTCAAACACAATCCAGTGAACACACACTCACAGCACAGGATTTTAGCGTCCTCGGGGCTGTGTGTACACCCGGCGTTTCTCTACTGTAAAACGTAGGCTACTGGACAGGAAGAACAATCACCAGTTATACATTAACCATGAGAGGTCATTTCTTGTGGTGAATTGATCAAGGTCTATGGATAAAGTGATATTTGTCAGTAGAAATGACTCTTATTATGGGATAAAGCTTGTGAAGAAAGCCATTGTCTCACCAGGCATCATCCAATGTGCAAATACCCCATTTCTTAGGCTGGTTTGAATATCTTCATTTCTATCACGTAAATTACTGACTTGTAAACTAATCAATCTCCAATGCTACTTTCTGTGCTTAACTGCATATATATATATATATATATATATATATATATATATATATATATTTGGAAAAGGGTGACCTAGTCATGTGGAAAGTTACCAAATTATCCACAAACTAGTTTCCCAGCATGAACCTTGGTTTGTTTTTTTTTCTTTTTTTTTTAAATTTAGGCATCACTGCCCTCAGGTGGTGGGAGTAGGAGGCCCAGCCTTTGCTCCTGGGAGCTGGAATTGAACCTCCAACCCAGTGGGCTGCAGTCCTGTGCACAACCACTACTCTACCGGGGCTGAGCCCCTTGGTTTGTTTTCAAAGCTAAATTACTTTTCTGTGTAACCTTTATCTTCTGGGTACTTCTTACAAACTTCATGTATTATGCAATCAAGCCCATAAATATAGGTAGATGTTAACTTGAATGGCTGAAAGACAGTTAACCATACACATACTCTGAAAGCTTTATTGTTTATTGTCATTTCTGTCATAAACCTCTCCCTTTCTTTAAGAGATTTCCCAAGTTGTCATAAAACAGTAATACTGGCTATATCCTTGAAACCAGGAACTCGGAGGAGTGGCTTGCCTTTTTAAACATAGAGAACTGGAGAATTCCATGGCAATGTCATTTCTGTGCTGTGACATCATCCCATAATCCACTTGCAGGGACCACAGGTGGCTTAAGTCTCTGGTGAATCCCCTCTGATCATAGCTGAGGGGTGTGGATAGCCCTACTATCAGATGGAAAGTATGGTAAGTCAGTTATGGCAGATGTATTAGGTAAAAATGTAAAGTCTTATTCAAACTCCCTTTTGACCCATTTTAAAACTATTTCAGTTAAAAAAAAATTTTTTTAAGTGAAGGGGAAATAAATGTGACTTAAACCCCTGGTGAATTCCCTCTGATCATGGACCACAGAAGTGCCTAGCCTTGCCATCATGTAAAATGCATTGGAAAGTGGATGGTTGTAGATGAAGTGAGGTTAAAACTTACTGACATATCATTTGATCTCCTTTATGATCCATTTAAATTTGCTCTAATTTTTAATATTGTTAGCTATCTTTTTGATTGAGGTTTTTATGTTTTACCATGCTGTAATTGTTAGTTTTTATTTTAAGTTTTTCCGTGTATGAAATCCAGATAGGTAACTGGATTAATAGGTCCTTTGAGGTATGGCAGAAGTTGGGGGAAAATGAGTGGCTGATAAGGATGAGTACAAGAATGAACACTATGATCTAAAACATTGTGATGATGCTCGAATAACTCTTCCTGATGTGATTGAACTATTGAATTGCATGTGATCTATATGCATATAAAACTGTTGGGGGAAGAAGCTAGTTATATAATGAGTGTCACAGTCCTAATGTGGCACTGATTTTAATTTTTCTCTCCTAGTGAAATAATTTTTCATAAATTCCTGAAAAATGACTATCTCCAATAATCACATAACTAAAGAGCAGTGCTGTGCAGTAATAGAATTCATGTCATCCATGAAGGCAAGCCTGGTTGGTTCCTGGTCAACATACCTCATGTACACATAGAACCTGTTGGTCTTCTAGATTTCTGTTCTATTTTCTGCATAACTCCTAATAATGCTTTTGTCCCCTTTAAGTCTCTAGCGTTCATTGGCACAGTTCATGTCACTTAGACTCTTGGTAAATGTTTGCTGAATAACAGGTTTCCATTCCGAGTTGCGCCCTCATGGTGTGGTAGTTATGATTCGGGCTGCGATATGCAAGATCAACAGTTCAAAACCACCATCCAGCTCTGCAGGAGAAAGATAGAGCGTTCTACTCCCATAAAGAGTAACCAGTTCCTGAACAAAAGGAGAGAAGACTATCTAGCGGCATGAACCATACATCATTTCACTGTTTTCCCTTCACAAGAGCCACCTTGAAGGAGAAGACATCACATCTGAGGTCAGTCTTTCAAGAGGGGGGGAATGGGAGAAGACCATCCACTTGAGGTTATACAACATCCAGACAAGGTTGGAGCCAATCATCAGGCCCCCACAGAAATGGAAAAAGAACTTTTCTGGAAAATCAAGCTAAAACCAGAAGAGGTGAGCATCTATATTTTGGAGGTGACACTGATAGTTCTATTGGTGAGGATGGTGTGTGACTGGGGAGAAGTAACCTCACATTGGGAAGGGATGCTAAAAAATGTTTGTAGGAACCCTAGGAGGACAGTGGACCAGATTTTATGTTCCTGGGTAGACATTGCCAATACATTTCCACCCAACCCTTGGTCAAGCACACCTTGCAGGCAGCATGGAGCTGCCCAGGGGCTACTCCAGAAGGGCTTAACATAGAGGGTTAGCTGAAGGAACAGAGCCCTTGGACCCTGGGTCTGAGGACTGGGGTACTTAGATAGGAGTGGAAACAGAATGCCTGACCCACAACTGTGGAAGTGGCAGTCACTGGACCCTGGGGGGAAATCCCCCACCTGGGGGGTATCCAATGGAGAGTGACACAAAATCACCATTTATCTGCTACCAAGATGCCCCATTGCGGTGTCATTACAGATTTTGATCTGTTGGGCTGGGATCTGCTCTTGGAAGGAATGATCCAGAGAGTTTTCTTAGTCTAAACAGAACTCACTGGAATGGGAGAGTTAACTATGAGGAGCAACACATGGGTTGCAACTGTGCTCTCAGACTCAGACCTACAGTGCCCAGAGGACTGTGTCATGGGGAACATTGAGGATGTTATCAGTGCAACCACCTTTTAGCCCAGGGGGAGGATTGACAATGGTTTTTTTTTTTTTTTTTTTTTTTACATTTTTGTTTGATTTTTGTGGCATCACTGCTCTGGTGGGAGTAGGAAGCCCAGCCTTGCTCCTGGAGAGCTGCTGCTGGACTTGAACCGTCAACCCTGTGGGCCACAGTCCTGCACACAACCACTATGCCACCAGGGCTCTGCCGATAATGTTTTACACTTTTGTTTCTATAGGTTTCTGTTTTCTTGCCATTCGCTTGTTTGTTTGCTGGTTGGTTTGTTGCTGTTGTTGATGTCGTTGGTCTGACGGGGTTTGGATTCTGTCATAATATGACGCCAAAGTAAACCTGAATCGTGCCTATCTTACAGACAGGCAGATGGATTCTGGGCTCCCTCGTAACTGTAGCCCAATCCAAGAACAGTTAGTTCTGATAACACAGCCCTGCTCAGTCCTCACCTTCATGAAATGATCACTGAAGAGAAGGGCTCCACAGCAAAGTGTGATGAAGAAAGAAGATGGTGGCCTTTACCCATTGGGAGAGTGTCTGGGGTCATAAAGGCTTTTTTTTTCACACGAGCAGCCCTTTAAGTGAGGAGTCAATTAAGTCCATATGGAAGAAGCACACCAGCTTGTGTGATCCAAAGATGACAATTAGAAAATCCAAATGTGACGAAGGGGAAAGTATCAGAGCTTAAATTGTGAACACGGACCATGCAGAAGGCTATGAAGGACAGTGAGGGGCCCAAACCCACGTGCAGCGTATTTAGTCTGATTAAGCAGCCGGCAGATCACCTCTGGCCACAGGCAAGGGTCTTGAACAGCTGTACAATCAGATAGAGGTCACTGGAATCTTGATTAGGCTGGATCGAGCTTGGCCACTTGACCTCTCTGTGGACCCGATCTGAATTTGCTCTAGGTGCAAGTATTTCTTGCTTGTTCCATGACAAAAACGTCTTCCCTGACTGGTGAGGGGACTGGGGAGCAAGCAAGGACTTAGGGAGGAGGAGGGATCATTAGAACTGATTGGGATTGTGCCACTCGTGTAAAGCGATTTAACCCTGGGGGAAATGCTCAAAAATTGATTGGGGGAATGATTGTATAATTCTTCTTGATGTGACTGAACTATTGTGATATGTTGCTTATGTGCAAATAAAATTGTAAATAAATAGCACACACAAAAAAGTTATTTTCTCAGAAACAGGGGCAGCTCGACCTTGTCCTTTGGGTCACTCTGAGTTAGCATTGACAACCGTGGTGAGTTTGGTTTGTTCTTAATTCTGTCTGCAATTGAAAGGGTTCTAGCCTCAGAAGTTCAGTACTCACATGCTAATCCAAAGGTCAGTAATATTGGGAGGGGGTGGGGGGTGGAATTTGGCAATCTGTTTCTGAAGCGATCCCAGCCTCGAAATTCCTACAGGGACAATTCTACTCTGTCACATGGGGATGCTATGAGTAATATATATATGTGTGTGTGTGTGTATGTATACACACACACACACACACATATATATATATATATATATATATACACACCTTTGTGTACAGTTAAGTGATTTTGAGGAAAAGTTTTTTAGGTTTGGGTTTTTTTTTTAGTATATGTGCTGACAAAGCAAGCACAGAGGAAGAGATTCCTAAAGGTGGAATTTCACACTATGAAAACTTTAACATTTTTGGGGTAGGTAGCCTTCTTCACAGACATATATGCTTTACAGAGTGGCTAAAAGTTGTGGTTTTGGTTTCTTTTTCTTTTTTGGGGGCGGGGCATCATTGCTTGGTTTCTTTTTCAAAGTCGTCTTTTTACCATTACTGTGAGACTCAGCTTTTCCACAACCTCCCCAAATGTTTCCAATGTCTGCAGCTCAGTGCAGTCAAAAAAACAAAAGCAAAAAAGCAAATGGGTATTCCGTGGCTGCTGGCCTTCCCATTTCCCTGGCTGCCTGGAGGCTCAACCAGCCCCCTTTCATGTGTTTATTGGCCATTTGCTTCTCTCCCTTTGGAGTCGGCCTCTGCCCCACCAAGGCAGGCTGTCCTCTCCAATTCCCTCGCATCTCTTTTGTGGTTGTGGATATGAATCCTCAGTTGCAAACGATTTCTCCGAGATGACCATCACTTACCTGTTACCTTTGATGGGCATACTGATTCACAAGCTTTTCTGCTGTGCTCGAAGTGCCCTTGGCCTTTATATATAAACTCTTTTAAGTGGCACCCAGGGATCTGATGTGATCAGTCCCGAAGTGCGTGTCCTCACCGATGTTTCCAAGTTGTGTTTACATTAAGCACCATGCCAGGTCTTACCCTGCCTGTCTTCCCCCACCTACCCACAGTTTGGAATCTTGTCTTTTTGAATTTTGTCAATTCCAGGGTCAGAGGCCGCAGTGATTTCCCTGCTGTATCCCACCATCCATTGGCCACATGACTTCTCCTTTCTGCGTACACAGGCTGTCACTGTAGGACCTTATGTTCTTCATATTCAATAAACTTGAGAAACGCCATGACAGGCTCAAAAAGAGCCGAAACTCAGGGGAGGCCTAAGTTTCTATTTTAAAGAAAACCTGTGACTTCCCTGTAACGCATGCAATGCCCCGGACTACGAAGAAGCATTCAAAAGTCAACAAGTCCCTGACAGCCAACCAGAGAAGGACACGGAAAGCAGCTCGCCAATAGAGAACAGCCACCTTCCCTCTAATGGGACTCTATGGCGGGAAGCGGGAAAGGGCACGCCCCCTTATGTAACCTGAAACTATAAAAACTTAGCTTTGTGTGGCGGTCAGGGTTGAGGCTGCAGGAGGCCGTGCGCTGGGTAGTGGTGTGAACCCCGACGAGTCCATGGGGAAGTTCCATGGCCCTTTCATTCCCTTTCCCCTTGAGCTTTTCGGGGTCCCCTCAAACAGAAGGCTGTTTTAAAATGTCTTCTTACACAAAATGAGCATATCCTCTATTTCTCACAGACCTGTCCTTGGGCAATGCGGGCAATGTACACTCCATCAAGAAACTTTTTGTCTAATCTCCTAGTGTTGGTGTTGCCAGCTAGTGGCGGGCAAGGAGTCACTGCAGTGTGAGGTTCTGAAACGCAATGATATCATGATGGACAGCACGGAGGATCTTCGTAGGTTTCCCCAGGATTCTCTGGTGACATCAAGGAGGATCTGTTATTTCTCGGATTTGAAAGGCTCTCTTCTAAAGCCCTGATTTAAAAAAACCCAAAGAAACCCACCTCTTGGCGACCCCCGCAGGTAGGTCAGAGAGGAATGGGTGTGGCTCCCGGGGTTCCCAAGGGTGGGCTTTGCAGAGGTCGATTGTCAGGTCCATGGGGGCCCAGGTGCCTCCGGCTGGCCTTGAGCAGACCCCTTTTTGAGGAAGGTTAGCCCGTGCCTCACGGGCTGATTGCGGCCTGCACTTTAGCTCCCTTCCATTCATTGTCTTCGATGCAGTCACAGTTCTCTGTTTTTTGCATGCTTCCAGTAAATTTTTTGTTTTTCAAAAGGAAAAGGCCCGGACTTAATTTAATTATAGTCACAGAATCATTTCATTCATTTTAAAAGTCATGCTTGTGATTTCATAGCTGATTCCATTATATCTTCTTTATTCTATTTCTTTTGCTGTTTTCCTTGTAAGATGCCTCAAAGCAACAGGAGAACAAGACAGGGCAGCTCCCACCATGATTAAACCATGACCCATGTGGTTTCAGTGATACTTTTGCTCATTCTTTATCCTCTCTGGGTTATTTTAAGCAAATGTCAACATTCTCATCATGTATATGCAAATGTTTTGTTGATATCTAAAAGGCTTCACTTGAATCATACAAAAGCTCTTCAAAGAGTTTGTGTACATTTTTCGTTATTATTTAATTCCATTTTTTTCCCACAAGATGTTTGAAGCTCCCTTGTCTTCTTTCTGGTCTGGCAGTTTAGTTCAGAACTCTGAAAGTGTGTGCGTGTGTGTGTGCACACGCCTCATTCAGACAAATAGTCTGCTTATGCAGGATTCTACACTTTAGAGTGAGTGCAAGAGGACTCAGACATGAGGATGTCAGAAAGGAATTTGGGTGATGTGGTGGTACTCGGAGCATCAATCAGGGCCAGTGCGGCCGAGAAGTGGCAGGTTCATAAAACCAAGGAAACTCACTTGTCCTTATAGAATGTCCCATATCTGTCCCATCATCAGAGGAATGGACTTGTGATACTCATGTCAGTGAGAAGGGACGGTGAAGACTGATAGAGGAACACTCTAACGCAGACAGAAACACAAGACAATCTCTTCAAGGAAGAATTCAGAAGTGTAGCCCGAAATCAAAACAATAAGAAAGAAAGCTGTTATGGAAGGAGAAAAAACCCACAACAAACTCGCTGCCATCGAGGCAATGCCAACTCCTAGCCGGTAGAACCGCCCCTGTGGGTTTCCCAGAGGCGGACTCTTGATGGGCAGAGAAAGCCCCATTTTTCTCCTGTTAGGCAGCTGGTGGTTTTGAACTTCTAACCACAGGGTTATGTCACCAGCGGTCCAGTAAGAAGAAAAGAGACACAAAGGGTGAAGACTTCAACTGATGTGTCTACAAACCCAGGGAATTAGAGACAAAGAACCTCCTCTTTGTAAAGCTACCCCACAGAGGCAGCCTCCTAGCCACCAGAACTGTGAGAAAATAAGTCGTATTAAAACTCTGCCCACCCAAGCAAGGAGGGAGAAAGAAAAGAAAATGCATGGACTGTCTTTCAGCTGCGAAGGCATTGTCCTCATGGCAACTCTTAATTCTCCTCCAAAGGCAAATCTGGGAAGGCCAGGTCTAGAGAGAGGATCTTATCTTTTGAAGCTAATCACATAGCGTTTATGCTTTGTTTGTTTTTGTTTCTGAAATCTTGCAAGTCCTCTCCTCCCAACAACTTGTAAAAATGATACAAGGAATTCCCATAATGCGCTTCATTCGTTAGCATTTTACCACATTGATTTCTCTCTCTCTTGGGCACGATGGATAAGGACAAGCTCCATACCTGGTTCTTCTCTCTTGGTAAGAGAGAGTATTTCCATCCTCTTTCTCAAATGGCTGATCTTTATTTTGAGCCAGCAGGATGACAATCACAATGAACCCTATTCACAATCACTTAACAGCCGAATCATGTACCCTAGTCAGTATCTTGCCTTCCATTTCCTATCAGGGAGAAGGGGCAGGCACTTGAGGGCAGTAGCAGAGGCTATGACTAGAAGAACCATATTAAATAATTTGCTGCATCTCAGTATTAAATATATTTGAGGAGGGAGTGGAGGAGGCCTGGTGGAGAAGTGGGCTACTCCTTTAGGTGCTAAGTGCAGGTCCCGGGTTCAAACCCCAAAGTGCTCCTCGGGCCATAGATGAGGCTTTCTATTCCTGCCATTTGGTCTTGGAAAATCACAGGGACATTCTACTCTATCCCTCAGGGTTTTCGTGAATCGGAATCAACTCAGTGACAGGAAGTTTCTGTTGAGAGGATTGCCTATTAGAGAGTGCTTGCTGTGTGTAGGACAAGAACTGCATCATTGTATATTTCTATTTCCGTCAAGCAGGACCTTGAGGACCTTCAATCATTATTTCCAGGCCTAGTGTATAAGTGTCGTTTACATTGGAGCTGAGTTCATAAGGGTGTATATATGGAGGGGCGAGGCCATTAAGTCAGAATTTTTTTAATCTATTGAAGTCTTTATAGAAAAACATTTTAAATGTCAAGTTCCCAGACCAATAGGCTGCTCTTTACCTTTAATTTTTAAACTCCCAGGAGCCAATTTGGGAATTACATTTTTTTTTTTTGTGGGCATCACTGCCTCTGGTGGTCGTGGGCGCTACCCAGTGCCGCTCCTGAGAGCCACCGCTGGATTTGAACTGCCAAGCCCACAGGCCACAGTTCCGCACTCAACCACAGGGAATTACATTTGAGTAACTCTGGGTGCTGAGAAAGAGAATGAAGCTCTGAGGGAAGAGATAATGTGGACATTCCATCAGAACTCAGTTATTTGACATCATATATATATATATATATATATATATATATATATATATGAATTTGAAAAAAGTCAGCATAATCATCTAATAAAAGAGTGCATATATATGTAAATTTAAATGAATATTAAGTCTGGTAAGGGAAAACAGGTAAGAGTTTCTCCAAATTAAACTCAATGCCACTGAGAGGAATCTGTAGCACAGAGTAGAAGGGCCCAGTGGGTTTCTGAAGCTGTAAATCTTCATAGAATTAGGAAGCCTCACCTTTCTCTCATCATGTGGATGGCGGTTTCAAACTGCTGAACTTGTGATTAGCTGCCCAATATCTTAGCCCACTAAACAACCAGCACTCCAAATATATAAGTTGGGAAGGGATAAATAGAATTAATGCAGTGTAAATTTTTCTTTTTGCCCTACAAGAATGCTGACAGTACAAATTTCTTTATTGTCAGATAAAAATTTTCAAAATAAATCTTCACTCAGGTTAAAAAAAATCATATAAATTGGGTTAAGCTTTGAAAGATTTTGTTAAAACACTAAGCAATCTAGTTTTTTATATAGGGGATGACAAACTGCTAAATTAAATCCAGTACCCTAACTTTTCATCCTAAACTTTGAATACAAAGATCAATGTAGAAGAAGTCTAACCGATAAGTTAGAAAACTAATTTTAGCATATTTTGCATGTTATATTTATGCACAAAACATTTCCCACGCTGTCCCTTTGCAACTTCAAACTCCTCTCTATAATCCCTCTTTAGCTTGCTGATTCTGCAGGGAATCCAGAAAATCTGGCAGGTCGATTAATTAAGTTTTCATAATTTCCCAGGTGTGGCTATACTTGCTGGTATCAAATAGAAAATCTTGTGTTATCACTGACAGTTCTAATTAATTCTTAACTGGGTAACTGTACTATTTATGTTTTTACTAAAATCACGTATTCTGACTCCCAAAGGAGAACATGAAAATGCATAGTAGAAAATTAAGAGAATACACAGAGAAGTATGAAGACATTTAAAACTACCCATAATTTGACTATCCTGAGTTAGCTACCAAAGTACACGTTTTGTTTTCTTTCATCTTTGTACGCTTACAAAACCTCTTTCTTTAACTATCATGAAGCATTTTCCCATGTCTCTAAAGTGTTCTTTAATAACATGATTTTTAGGGGCAAAAAAGGAACCACTGTATTATTAGTTATTATTATTAGATATTATTAGTTAACTTCCATCAGTGTTGAATATTGAGGACTATTTTCCACTTTATCATTGTACTTGTAATATTATTGAATATGTATTTTATGATATGTATAAAGTGTATTGCATGAAATACACAGTTCTGTATGTAAATGTCTAGGAGAGAAATAATTATAATTTTTAATGTTTTTAATATGTTTAGCCTCCATAATACTTACTGCTAAATTGACCTCCACAAAAGATGAAAAGTATATGACTTGTAAAAGCATGTCATGTCATTATTGGTGTCAGCATTATTTTTAGACACCTTGTGTACAAATCAACCTGAAAAAGGCTATCTGTTCCCTTGTGATCAAGAACAATTCCTCTAAGCATTTTCTGCATGTGCCCACCACCAAGTACCACCACTGCCTTGGTTACATCTGGAGCAGCAATTGGCTGAAAGCTCTGCCCATTGTGATGCTGATGATGTGGTCTCCTATAAGTTCTGAAAGATTGTTGGGTATACCTGTTGAGTCCAGAATTGTATCTTATGTTTCTCTATCATGTTTAGAGTCAGAATTCAAATAGTGACAGTTTAAGCTACAGAATGCCTGGTCCATAACTTGGTTCAAGGCATTTCTATTGATGTCGTGTTTTTTTGTCTGCTTAAGGAGGAAAAAGCGATTGCAGTCTTCCCCCAAAGGTAAAATTCTACTATCTGGATTTTCATGTGTGTTGAGTGTGTGTGTGTGTGTGTGTGTGTGTGTGTGTGTGTCTATTTCTCAAGTTGTTAAATTAGGCTAGGTAAATTACAGTATATGTAGGAATCAGTGCACAATGAGTGCTTTATGAGCCCTTCATAAAGAACACATTCAAATCCAAGCTTACTCAGAAAATTTAAGAACTAAAAGACAGTACTAGCCTCCCCACCCCCAAACCCTGAATATTATAGAGTCTTTTTTCTTCTTAGGGACAATAAGATTTTCGTCTCTATATCAATTGACCAGTTCTATTTCAGTTACATACTATTTTCATCAGAAAGACAAGGGACAAAGGATCCCCACTGTGTATCTCCACATTTTGGATTCTAATTTTCTTTGAAGCTTCTATCTCTTGTGTTTTTTTTTTCACTCTTTCCTTTTTTTTTTTTTAAATATGTCTTAATGTGGATGGGGGGAAAATATATTTAAAAACATGTAAGATGCTTTAGAGCATATTAATTTGGTTCTATGTGTCCAATGATACAAATCCTTATAGTAAGTAGAGAATCAATACATATCAGAAAGTAGCACTTAAACTAAACTCATTTCCCTAGAAATGAGTATATGCAGTCTCTTAAGTAAGATCCTTTTTTTACCCATTCGTCCCTGCTTGTCCTGTGACCCAAGGTCACTTGATTGGCTTGATTCTGATTTTACAGAAACAGACCAGGAGTCTATCAACATGTTCCCTTATCAACATGAATAGAAGGGTGTTGGCTGTAGCATTTTAGATGCCTTCATTTCAAGCTCTGACAGTTTTTCCTAACTACGGAGCATGAACAGTTCTTCTGCTGCTGTCTTAAGGTGAACACAGCCCTCGTGAAAGCTTCCATTTCCCTTCGTCTCACTATACAGAAGCTACTTATCGTTTTCATTCCCCCCACTGCCCCTCCTTCAAATACTTCTTCCCCCTATCATTTGTTGCCTGTTCAGCCCTCACACATTCAGACGTCTTTATTCCCGTAAAGATAGTGACACTTAAGGTTTATTCTAAGACTAAATCTGTGTTGCCCAGTGACTAAGGACTTAAGCATGCACTGACTGCTTGTAGCGCACCCTCCCACCTAATTTGACTATTCCACTTTTTTTTTAATTCCTTTCTCTCCGAAAACCTCTCTTTTTGGCACAGTTCAGTTAACACACCACTGCCAGGCCACTAATTGATTTCTGAAACCCGACATTTGTTTTTTTTGTTTTCTCCTATCTTCCCTAATGGTACAGCCCTACTCACTAAGCAGGAAGGAATGCAAAGAACTAGAAAGTTCAAAGTCGTGGAGGGTCTGTCCATTCACACTGCCTGGCTCCACGCCCATGTAGAACCTGAAACATTTTGTAAAATATGTATCATGTTTTAACTCTTTTTGGCTACATTGCTGAAGAGGTCTTCGGCTGAGTGTTTGTGTTGATAGCAACAGCAGTAAATTGGGCTGGACGTGGTCTTCCCATGTCCAGAATCGCCTGGCAAATGTCTCAGAACAGGATTGCTTTCAAATGTCCATACTATTAGTGCATAGTGTGGAGCTAGTGATTTGCTGGGAGCGCAGCGAGCGGGGCATTTCAGAGAAGACCAGGAATCAAATTGGGGTCTTAGTTCATGAATCTTTCTGTCCGAAGTGAAATGTAAATAAATGCTTCTGTATGAGCGCTAAAAAGAATGTTTTCTAGTTTTCTACTGTACATTGGTTGTTTTGAACTAACCATGGCTAGCTTCAATGTGTATTGTTCATAAAAATAATGGAAAATATGAAAATATTGAATAAGACTATGCACATATATTGTTAAAAATGTATTAAATATTTGCTGTGTGTATCTGTTGTTCTTTGTCTTTTGCTTTTGTACTGAAAGTATGTTTAAAAAATTATGTCAAATTACGTAAGCATGTCCAGTAAAATAAGTGGATTTTATCGCAATCAAAACTTGGGTTGGAATAACAGGCTACTGAAACTCTGATAGAAAGAAAAGACAAAAGGAAAGCTCTAGATAGATTTTTTTTAAGTTAAAATATAAGTGGAAATAGAATTGCACTTAGTCTAAATTAGATTTACACCAAAGCTAAGTGGGAAAAAAATTTTTTTTAAAGATCTGCAAAATTTTTGTTAAGAATTATGTATGTCACACACAGGTGTGGTCACGCTAAATAACTAAAAAGTGCTCAACTGTAATGTTATATTAAATCCAATACCAATTCTATAATCTGTTTTAAAAGTATTTAATTCAAGATGCAAGTTTAGTATTAAAGAAAACCAGAACTTTTTCTTCTTTTTTTTAATGAATGTGCATCGTATGGGATTGTTTGCTTAGCAAAAACACTTATTAAATACTTTGGTAACACGAAAGTAGTCATTGGCCATTCTGTGAAAGCAGTGATTATAGCTATAAAAACGAATTATGAATTCACAGGAAGGAAAAGAAAGGGAGGGGACAAACCCATTTTGCATCATAATGGTATCTTTTTTTGTAATTAGTAAATACATCTGATACGTTACATGCATATTAATATTTTTACCCTTTGAAGTGAAGGTTTTTCTAAGAATTATTTTTGATGAAAGCTGCCTCACTGTGAAATGATGAGTGGGCCGTTGTATATGTAAAACTGCCTAATGGTAATGTGCTGTCCACATGGAGTATGTATGCAGTAATAATCTAGGCGTTTTTTATTACAGTTGATTATTCCAGCTTCCCAATAAATCAGATAAAATCATGTACAAGAGCATTAGGAATTAAGGGAAGTGGTTTCCTGAGGTGATTGCTAGCCAATTCCCCATTCCCATTACACTAACATAGTAAATGGACAGTAATATTCTTTGGCTATTACTTTGCTACAGTTTGATTCCTAGTTCTGAGCTTCTTCGACAGTCTGTCTTTTCGTAGGAAAAGGTGTAGCCAGAGTGTTTGGTAAGTGTGCTGTTTCTGCCTTGTAAATATGCACCTTCATTTCTCGCACACACAGGCTAGGAAAACTAAGTCCAAGCTGAGAGGGCTATTTAAATACATATTTCATCTACTCCGGAGTGCTTAAATTAGATTAAGTGCTTCGGGTGGATGAACTATTCTAAATATTGAACACTTCCAAGATTTATCGGGCCCATCCCCCCACTTCTGGCCACCACTTGGATACCAGAGAGATGAGAACTTTGAACCAATTTAAATTCAGAAGGAAAATTACAGGTTTTTATACAAGGTTTTCTTTTATTGCTATTCTACTTTTTTATTTAGGGCATTCTGAATTTGTTTCGCTAACTGGTTATATTCAGTGCCAGAGAAAGAGTGACAAGATCTGCTTTTAAATTTGTTTACCAGCCGGCCCCTCGTTTTTCCGCTCAAGGAGAGCACATTGTGTATACTTAAAGCTGTCTCTGGAAACCCTAGCGCCCCCACCGAGCCGTCGTCTGGGCTTCAGCTTTTGAGTTTTCAGGTCCTTGCACAACACCTAAGAAGTGCAAAATGCATCTTCCTAATCCTGGTAGGGAACGGTCCGGAGAGATCTCCTTCGGACTGTTGCCCCTCTTTCTAGATTTCACCCCGTTCCCTTTCTTTCTCCCTCCGGCTCAATCTGTCACAGAAGTTGTGTACAAACTGCGCGGCCACTCTACGCGCGCAGCTCGTGGCCCGAGAGGGGTGCGGTCGGTCTGGTGGGGGCGGAGTCTCAGCCAGGATCTCTTTCCTCATAGGCTGGTAGATCCGGCAGGGCCGGCCTTCCGGCCTCCGGATTGGCGGATATGCCGCCAGTCGGCGCAGCGGGCCCCGCCCCGTCGGAGTTGGGTGAAATACAGGCGAGCGTCAAGTGTCAGTAGTCGCGGGGCAGGTACGCGCGCTCGGAGCTCCTTCGTAGCGATCCGCGGCGGCAGGAGCGGGCTCTGAGGAGAGAGCGCGGCGCGGCGGGGCGGGGCGGGAGAAAGTGGCCGCCCGGAGGACGTCGGCGTATACGCGTGACCGAGCGGAAGAGTTTTGCTTTTTCGGGCGCGCCTTCGAAAACGGCTCCTGCCGCCGGCTGAGGGGTCCGCCAGGAGCCCCCTCCTCCGCCCGCAGCCCCGCGCCGAGCTCGCCGGCCCGCGCCAGAGTGGGCGAGGTGGGAAGCCGCGCTCTGCCCGCGTGCACCGCCGACCCCGGCCCCCGAGTGCCCATGGCTACGCGGGTGCTGACCATGAGCGCCCGCCTGGGACCGGTGCCCCAGCCGCCGGCGCCGCAGGAACAGCCCGTGTTCGCGCAGCTCAAACCCGTGCTGGACGCCGCGAACCCGGCCCGCGACGCGGCGCTCTTCCCCAGCGAGGAGCTGAAGCACGCGCACCACCACCCGCAGGCGCCGCCCGCGCCCCCGCAGCCCGCGCCCGGCCCGCGGCTGCCCCCGGAGGAGCTGGTCCAGGTAGGAAGCGCCGCTCCCCGCCCCGGGCCCGGGCGTGTCCGCCGCTGCGACGGGCGGGCGACAGGGGCCGCTCCAGGCTGAGCGCGCGTCGGGGCGCACCGGGAGCCTGCGCTGGCGGCCCGGGCCGGTCGGCCGAGCCTGGCTGCGCCCGGGCGCGCGCACGCGCGTCTCGCGGTGGGGCCCGGGCCGAACGCACGGGGTTCGGGCCCCCCCCCCCCTCTCCACTTCGCTTCACTGTGCCTGGACGATGAAAGATCGGATCCCATGGCCCAGTTTTCCTGAAATCTCGCCATCACGCCCCCGTCTCCTCGCTGGTGCCGTGACGTTGGGGCGCTCCCTCCTATCCCGTCCCCCCCCCCCCGCTCCCCCGACGGCTTCTGGGGTTCAGTGGAGACGCAAGTTGGGGTGTCGGCTAGGTTCTCATAGGACTTAGGGGCGCCAGTGGGGAGCTTGGAGCCGGCTTAGATGCAGTGGCGAGGCCGCGTGTTTGGGAGAGACTGAGGTGGTGGCGAAGTTATTTTTCCTTAAGAAAGGGCAGCGAGAGAGAAGGGGGGGCGGGCTGCGCGTAAATTTCCCCCCTGGGCCGCGTTGAAAGCTGGCAGTTGGCTTTGCACTTGCCCGGCAGCCGAATTAGAGCAGCCGCCTGTTTCTTTCGCCCACGCAGGGAGTCAGATAGCCTAGAAAAACTTCCCGGGACTTTCAGCCTGTCCCGAGGAAGGGGGAGAAGGCAAAAAAAAAAAAAAATTGGAAACATACCCACATGCAAACAGCTGGAAGAGCTAAAATCAGAAACCACCAACCGCCACGCGAGCGCAGTGCACGAAAGGGTTTTAGGTCGCTTTCTTTCCAGGCAGTTCCCTTGTGGAGCTCGTTGGCGGGCGGGTTTGTCACCCAGCTCAGCGCCCACCCAGCCCGGGCGCTGTGCTACGAGAGGGCCAGGGCGTTTGTCACGGCTGTGATTCACAGGACTGAAGCGTTCCTTTTATTTTTAAATCGAGTCTATTGGGGAAACCTCATCCTCAGCCCCCCCCCCGAAGGAGGTTGGAAAGGAAACGCTTGTGAAATGGAGTGGCGAAAAAAGCGACTGGCTGGTATTTACCGATGAAGCTGAATGTTGGGTCTTTTCTCTCTCCTTTTTGAATTAGCCTTTTCGATGTTAAATAAGTCGAAGTAAGTTGATGTTATACAGGGCGAGGAGATAACTCAGGATCCACGGAGACGTCCGAGCTAATGCTGCCCCCCAAACCACCACTGGAAAGCACTTTGGTTAATTTCAGTTTGTCACTTTTCTGCTGAGGGGACCGGGAGAGGAGGATGAGGGATGACTGAGCTCTTTTTACAGAGTCAGGGGGAATGTAGCATTGGGCCACTGAAGAGGACATGATAAATGTTTTGCTGATGACTGTGCTAGCTACACAGCAGCCTCTCCCCACCCACGGGCGCCTCAGCACCACTCTACCAAGGGAGTGATTTTCCCAACTAGGTAATTAAAGATCTGTTTCAGATAGGGATATGAATAGGAACGTTTCATTATCATATTAACCAATTACAGAATCTGCTGATTAAAATCAACATTCAGATCAAATGTTGAATGAGAAGCCCTCCTTTTTCTTCAGTGGATACTGGGTTTTGCTCAGAACACCGTATTTAAGTTTCCATTGAACTTTAAACAAGCAAAGGCACTGAAATAGCCAAAGAACATGTTTTCGATTAGGTATTTCGGCAGTCCCTCCAAGTGAAAAGTCTTTGTGATGAATATTGAATGTTTTTTTTCAGAGCTTTGGGGTTTTTTTTCAGGTAGACACACTGTACTCTTACTGTAATCGCAGCAAGGCAGGGAATCTTACTTGTGATATTTTATTGCATCAGAAAGGAGAAGGAATGCCTGTCTGCTTCTCTTGATTTGCCTCTTTCACTTTGGGGTTGCTGGGGAAGCGATTTTGTCAAATGCAAGTTATAAACCCGGTGTGTTTATTTAAAAATACTCTTAGAAAGGGTCTGCCATATATAAAAAACAGATTGTGGGGCTCGGGGTAGGCAGGGTGGGGAGCTCTTTAGTGAGCAGTTTGGTTTCTTTGAGCTGATGATGGAGCAGGTGGATCATGTGTGTATTTGTATCTCTCTCTTTTTTTAGACAAGATGTGAGATGGAGAAGTATCTGACACCTCAGCTTCCTCCCGTTCCTTTAATTCCAGAGCATAAAAAATATAGACGAGACAGTGCCTCAGTTGTAGACCAGTTCTTCACTGACAGTGAAGGGCTACCTTACAGTATCAACATGAACGTCTTTCTCCCTGACATCACTCACCTGAGAACTGGCCTCTACAAATCCCAGAGACCGTGCGTAACACACATCAAGACCGAACCTGTTACCATTTTCAGCCACCAGAGTGAAACGACCGCCCCTCCTCCGGCCCAGACCCAGGCCCTCCCCGAGTTCACCAGTATATTCAGCTCCCACCAAACAGCAGCTCCAGAGGTGAACAATATTTTCATCAAGCAAGAACTTCCTACACCAGATCTTCAGCTCTCTGTCCCTCCCCAGCAGGGCCACTTGTACCAGCTCCTGAATACACCGGATCTAGATATGCCCAGTTCTACAAACCAGACAGCAGTAATGGACTCGCTTAATGTTTCCGTGTCCGCCGCCATGGCCGGCCTTAACACACTTACCTCTGCTGTCCCACAGACTGCAATGAAACCGTTTCAGGGCATGCCCCCTTGCACATACGCAATGCCAAGTCAGTTTCTGCCACAGCAACAGGCCACTTACTTCCCCCCGTCACCACCAAGCTCAGAGCCTGGGAGCCCAGATAGGCAAGCAGAGATGCTCCAGAATTTAACCCCACCGCCATCCTATGCCGCCACCATTGCTTCTAAACTGGCAATCCACAATCCAAATTTGCCTGCCAGCCTGCCCGTGAATTCACAAAGCATCCAGCCTGTCAGATACAATAGAAGGAGTAATCCCGATTTGGAGAAAAGACGCATCCACTACTGTGATTACCCTGGTAGGTAATTTTACCTGGTTACGGAAGGGATAGGTGTATGTGGGGGCACAAGCACCCGTCTCATAACCACAGACTTGAAAACATTTTATGTTTCCCACAAGAAAGTATAGTGCGTGACAGTTCAAGAGAAGTCGACTTTGTACTTTTCATATTCCAGTCTTGCCCTTATTTAAAAACTGCAACCATTTAATTATCTGTTGGTTATTTTACATGTTTAAACAAAAACTGACTAATTTGCTTTGGGAGAAAGACTGACCGGGCTAATTCCTCAAGCCTGATATTCGGGACAAGACTGTCTGCAGCAGTGGTTCTCCCTAATGCTGTGACCCTTTAATAGTTCTTCATGTTGTGGTGACCCCCTCAACCATAAGATTATTTTCATTGCTACCTCATAACTGTAATTTTGTTACTGTTAGGAATTGGGCGAGTGCAATGAAAGGGTTGTTCCACCCCCAGAGGGGTCGAGAACTGCTGGTCTACAGACTAGATTTAAGCATGGTACTCAAGTCGGCGGCCCAGCAGTTAAGTAAGTGCTCCCCTCCAATCTGTAAGGTCTCATTCCAGCAGCTCCACCAGGGAACTTTTCTGTAAAGAATGAACGGCCCGAAGCCAGATCAGAGGCGGTTCTACTCTTTGCTGTAGTCCAAATTGACTGGGCTGTAGGAGAAAATGGAGTAGTGATGCTTATATAAATGACTGGCATACTCAATTCTATGGTTACTATGGTGTATAATTTATTAACTGTGGTACATAATAAGGCATAACATGGAACTGAAAACACATGAAATGGAAAGGTGCTGAAATGTAGTAATCTCTGGTATGCTTTAAGTGTCAGCCCTCGAGCCGTTTTCATGTATCTGGCCTATATGCCTTATATACTAGTGCAACTGCTGTATGTGTTACTAGCTTGTAGCACCTGCTGGAGTGCAAGCACATTTCTTGTTTGTAGCATTTTGCCTTTTCTGCAGTGGTTGCTGAAAAAGTGATGAAGGAAGACGGATTGCTTTATGCTTTTTTTAATAAGGCAGTGGGGGAGGGCTCTTTAAAACTTTTAAAACTGAAGCTTCAAATACCTCAGCTAGCATGAGAGATTTCTTTTAAAGCCTGATTTGAAACACTGAATCATCCAATGTGAAGATTTCAAAAGGACCTCCGAAATGACAAGCTGTTCTTCCTCTCCTTTATTTTAGGCTGCACAAAAGTTTATACAAAGTCTTCTCATTTAAAAGCTCACCTGAGGACTCACACTGGTATGTAATTTTCTTGTTAATTCTGTGAGTTGTGTAAATAGTGTAAGTGGTATTCATCCTTTTAAAAGCCAACACGTGTTTGATCTCTTCTTTCTTCTGTCAACTTTTATTTTTTAATGGCCTACCTTTTCAGCACTGACTTGGCTCAGGATCCAGCACAGTGAAAAAGGTCTGGTTCCAGGAAGGATGATGCTCTGTTCACTAAGACCTTGGCCTGTCACCTTACATAGAATTAATTACTGGCACATCTCAACAAAAGCATTCACTAATGGACCTTAAGCACATGCGAAGGGCACCATTCTTGTCTTGAAGGGAAAAAAACGGTAACCTCTCTAAGAGGCCATCTTTATTAAATTTTTTCCCTTGCAACATCTAAGACTTGAGTGCTTTCTCCGTTACCTTTGACCTCGCCTCAAGCCTCAGGTTGGTGGGTCCCACAGGTCTTGTGTGCTTGAGGAATAGTGGACTGCAGTTGCAGGATCAGGTAGTCCAAGAATGGGGTGTGATTTATAAATGATCCTACACTTGCACCTCGATCCACATTTGATGTGTCTCAGAGACTTCAACTTGATCCTGGTTTGTTCCATCCTTACTTTAAAGTGTGCTTTTCAGTTTAGCCCCATTAATTTGATAAACATTTGTTCAGTCAGTCCTATAGCAATCACATTCAAGAGCTTTTTTTTGTAACCCATTTAATGATGAAAGTAGGTGGCATACTTTAAAAGCCACCAAATACCCGAAATATTTCAAATAACGTACATGGTGGCTATTTGTGACTTCCTTAGAAAGAACAGTCCTAGTGGCAACAAGTACATAAAATAAATATCCCCATCCCCCAATAAACACAACCCTACCTAAAGTTCAAAGAATAAGTTTGCTAATAAAAGCAATGACCTAGCAAAATGTATTATTCCATCATTGCTATGGAAACCAAGTATTCAACAGTGCCTTTGAATGGGTTGGATTAGTGTGAGGACTTGAATCTCCCCAGGCTAGATGTTACTATGGAAATTGAGTTTTGATAAATGAAGCAGTTATCTCTAACTGCTGCATTAAAAAGTAAAAGCATTTGAACAAAGGTCAGTGCTGCTGATAGAGTACTGGGAGGAATATGGTTGCAGACATTTTGTATGCATGTTAAGAAATATTGTTTGAGGCCCCGGCCCTAGATAAACACACTGCTTATGACAATCTAAACAGGGTGAGCTACAACGAGGTAAACCCAGGGACTTTATTTTTATTTTACTTTTGAGAAATTAGTCTTGAGGAAATAAGTAGTTTTATTAGACCTGAGCTTTTTAGATCTAGACAAATTGGTCTTGTGAAAGGAAAAAAAAAATGACACGCGCAGCCCAAGGTAGAAGTGTTCCGCTTTTCTCAAACAAAAGCTCCCATAATTGAAGGAAGCACATAATCAAAAATGTACGCCAAACTCTTCAAAATGCAAATGAACACCAGGAAAGGTTCCATGTGTAGAAGAGCCTAGATGTCCTTTTACAGACTGTGTTTGTTGTCTTACCAGAAAGTTGAGAATGGATTTTTAATTTGAATGCTTTGTTTAAGGAGCAGTGTGGGGAGGGGGGGAGAGTATTTAGAGACATTTGAACTGTTTCTTGTTTGCAGTGTTTTTTCCCTTTTTTGGAAGTCCTTGAATGGGAGATAGTACCGAGGGAACTTATTATCTTGGGGTTAAAGTCTCCTAATAAAAGGAATACGATTGCATATAATGATGTAATCATCTGCTTATTGCAGGGATGTAATCAGGACGTATCTAAAGGCCTTTCAACCCTGTCAGGGTTTAGTGCTCTGAATGCTTATACCTGGGACTCAGGAACTTGACCTGCAGGGAGAGAAATTTAATACTGGACTGGCTTGACATGCTTGTACTAATTAAAAAACAACAAAACAAAAAAACTAAAAAGAGGATCCAGACCTAGTGTGGGTCCCCTCCATCAACTTTTTCACCTGATCGTGAGCTGTGTGGCCTTCAACATCTAATGAATGAGGCCTTGCAATCCAGTTAATAAAGTTTTGTTTGATAGTCTTTCAAATGCCTTGGGGAGGGTTTGTAGCCGACTCGCTCGTCTGGCTAAACTTGTTCTGCGTAATCATAGCACATTGAGGTTGTTTTCTCCTCATTTCTAGTTTCCAGACAATGCTTTTAAAATGACCCGTGCCTCTCTCATTGCATCCTCCCCTCCCTACCCGTTGTTTTGAAGCCAGTCTATCTGAAGCTAGCTAAGGCTTGTGTGGTTTTTTTTTTTCTTCCTTCCTTTTAAGGCCAAGGCAGATCAAGCAGTTTTTTAAAATATCCTCTGTCGTTTTATGACTGTGCCCTCCCAAATTCCTCCTCACCTGGGTAATTTATCCTGGAGACTTTAAAAAACTATGTGGGGCTGTTGTATTTTGATGACATGAAATACATTAGCTTTTACATGATTGCTGTTTTACAGGCAAAATGGGAAACAACCTACCATTTTGTTGGAATATAATTGCTTTAAATGTCAACTTACCCTAATGCTTTAAAAATGCAATTAAAACAAACGAAAAGCAAACGTGACATCTGTTGCTTATTCTGGATTTTTAGATTTTAACTACTACATAATGTGCCTTGTCTTTCCAAGGCATAGAACCTTTCTCTTTTTAATGAGACCGAAGAGAAGATGCCAGTTTCTTGAACCAGAATTCTCATAGGACATCATGTTTTTTAAGTTCATTTGATTTGTATATGTAGAAGACATAAAAGTAAAAAAAAGTAATAAAAATTTTGCCTTCTTTTAATGAATAGGCTTCTTACCTGAAACGTAATTTACCTGTTCTTTGCTATTTCACTTAAAGGCATTTGCGTATAAGAGCACGCATGGAGACTTGCATGGTCACCTCTTGTGTCCGTGTGTGCGCGTGTGCACCATGCTTTTGGTTAGAGCTGTGGCTTCTAGAGAAGAGTGTCAATAAGTGGTAATTTCCAAGTCATATTTGTCATTTTAGACTTATTTGAATATGAATAACATTAATAATAGAATGAGATGTATACAATGTGCCCACAGGGGTTTTTATGCCCATTGCCATCATTCAGTTACTCCTAAAACATCTTTACAAAAGAAACTTCGGTTCTGTTTTGGGAAATAAGCATGTCTGCAGTTTGAGGAGTCCTGGTGGTGCCATGGTTACATGTTGGGGTGCTCCAAGAGGCTTTCTAGTCCCATAGGAATTTCTCTCTTTCCAGAAACCCACGGAGGTGGGCAGATCTTCTGTCCTGCCCTAGAGAGGAGTCGGAATTAACTTGTCGGCAGTGAGTTTGATTTTTAGTTTTGATGAATGTGCGCTTGGAGTCAGAAGTTATAGGCAGGACAATAATAAGTGGGAAATGTTATGACTGAGGGGCTTCAAAAAGGTTGAGAAAGTGAAATGGTATTAGAATTTTTTTTCCATGAACCTTGCTCATTGTCTCGTACAAAGAATTTGGTTAGAATTTGAATTTCTTCCTACTACCTCTGACTTCTTTCTTGTTAAGCCTAAAATGATCACTTTTACATTGGAAGTGGGACATTCTTTGGAAATGATGAATTTGTTGACACTTTACAAAGGGAAGACTGAAAAAAATAGTGCAGCTCTACAGATGCTTAGAATCTTCACCTGTGTGGTTTTATTTTATTAAATCTTTGAGCGAGACAAAAGCTGTTGGAAAATTGAGGGTATGGTAACATTTTTCAAGTATTTGCCTATTAGCGGTCTATAGTGGGCCTGAACATTGCATTTGGCCATGCATTATAAATTTGAGCCTGGGCCGCATTTATACTTAACTCAAGCATCCCTCAGACCTGGACACACACCCCCATCCACTAAAGGACTGACCACTAGTTGACCCCCAAACTACCCCCACCCAACAAAAATCCTTCAGGAAAAGAAATGGAAGCATAATACAAGAAATAAATTGGACAATGAAGGACACTGGGTTATATTCAGGATTCCCTGTTTAAAAGATTTACGATACATCTTGGAAAGATTATACCCCAACAAAGAGATAAACTGTCCTTTTTTAAAAGTGACGCGATTTTAAGTGGGACGCATTGACCTGGGGTTCTTGATTAAAAATTTGTTCTTTATGGAGCAACAAAAATGTTCATAGAACGCAAAAAATAGTATTTTGATATATTTATTTTAAATATGTTTTTAAATGCCGCTGGACGTTAAAGCGGGACGGTCTGGTCACCTTACTCTGAGTCCATGGCTGCTCAAAACCAACCTTATCCTTCATAGGAAGGAGGCCTTCTCCTCAGCAGGCGGTGGTTCTGACCTGCTGCTTTTTACCTTTCAAGTTGCAGCTCATCTGTTACACCCCACCAAGGTTTCGGCACAGGTGTAAGGAGAACGAAATGATATGTGTGTCCTGTACCAGGTGCTTCTTGTGTAGACCACGTGATTCTTCATGCTATCTGATGATGAAGACACCATGATGTGGTACCTAAAAAAATCAACTTGAGAGCTGCCAAATATATAAGCTTCTATAAAATGATATTATTGGTATTTAAGTCCTTAGCTAGGAATTTCTGGTCTAGTCCTTTGTGCCGAGCTCATCACCCATTTGTCTATATTGGGTTGTAAGTTTCAATTAAAAAATGCTGACAATGTTCACCCATTGCACCACTTAAAAGACATTGAGAATGTTCTTAATAGAAACAATATTTTTGGTAGCTCAGAAAAGACCTGGAAGACTTTTTTAAAAAATAAAGCAAGGGTCTCCTTTCTTTGAAAATATCTTTTTTTGCCCCCAATGGTAACTTCTTATCTAGGGAGTTGAATCTGCATAAGGTGAAAAAAATGCCCCGACGTGGATACTCCCGGGCGGTCACTCTCCCCAGGCTCTGTCCAGGTGGCGTGAAGGAGCGCAGGGCTCAGGGCCCCGTGATGTACAGTCCTTTTCCACAATGTCGGAGATCAAGCTGGGCCGTGAGCCTGCACCTGCATATTCCTACAGCTTCTCAGAGTCCCTTGGACAATGACTGAGGAGACAAACCATGCAGGAAACATGTCAAAAAATGACGATATATGCTTGCCCTGGTGGCACAGTGGTTGTGTGTGGGACCGCAGCTCACAGGGTTGACGATTTGAATCTAGCTGCAGCTCTCCAGGAGCAAGGCTGGGCTTCTTACTCCCACCAGGGCAGTGATGCGAGGGAAAAAAAAGTTTAAACTTATACATAGAAGATTGATTATCATTAAACATTGTTTTGAGGTGATAAACCTTAACAAAGGTTAAGAATTTTAATTTGATTCAAGAAACCTTGTTGACTGATCACTGTGGAGATACTTAAAATGGAAAGAAATAACCTCTTCCTGTCCCTTTGTTCCTAAACTCCTGAGGAAAGATAGCATGTAACTAGATTACAGTAAACTACCAGATTATGGGGTCCAATTTACAGAATAGTTGATTTACCAACACACTTGTCCCTCAAATTTAAGGAATGTTTGTCTTCACTTTCAAAACCAGCCAACCCCACTCACAAATTATTCTTTAAAATTCATCTTTACATGCTGCATGTTCAGCGTTTAAATCCTTATATAGGTTTATATAGGTTTAAATCCTTATATAGGGTTTTGTTTTTTTTTTTGCATTGGGTAAGGAAGGCTACATGAGGATCTGAAGCACCTGTTCTGACGCACATATGAATTGGACTAAAAGACTCCGGTTGGAACAGATCTCTTTCCTAACTAACTGGTGAATAGAATGCTTAAGTCAAGATAGAAATAATTGATTGTCAAGGTAGAATGTAGAATAATATTTTAAAAATCAGTTAATTTTCCAAGAATTTTTATCTTGGCGCTGGTACTTTTAGCTCAACTCTAGCTGGTTTTACTTGATGACCTACATCTTTTCTGGTGAAAGATTAGAAACAAAGTAATGGCCTACTTTAGTAAGACTATCTCTGTAGCAACATTCCTATTCTGTCAGCCTGTATTATTTATATTCAGGGATATCTAACAACTCATTAAGGATGAATTGCTGCCTTGTGTCTTAGAGGTGCACAGTAGGTAACTCTTAAAACTTTGATTGCTTTATGAATGCAGACATTACGGGTTGGGGCTAGTCTCCAACCAGGGTAATCATGATAAATGAAAACTAAAGGGAAAGATATCTAGTTACTCAGTGCTAGAAAAATGAAGATAAAAAAGGATTATTCAATTTGGTTAAGAAATGGCAAAGTTAAAAGTCTTACTACCTTTTTAGTTTTTCTATTTTAAGGGGAAAAAAACAAACCACCACTTTGGGTTCTTAGTTACACAAAAGTGAATCGGAGTATTGACTTTGTCAGGAGACTCAAGAGTTGGTATTTCATTTCATTAACCCTATTAATTGACAGAGCAGCTTTTTCCATTGTTTTGGTCAAGAACCGGTAGAAGTCCCCGTAGCTTAGCAGCTCACTGAGACATAGACTGCCAAGGACAATCCTGACAGCGTGTTCACAATGTCCCTCCTCTAGTACCTCATTCCTTTCTTGGGATGTCTGCTTGTGCCTTTAATCAGCACTGAGAACTCCAGAACTGCGTGGTTTTCATCGGCTTATTCTGCTGTAAACTTCAGGAGGGACATGTGTGTATCTTAGGATATTTGCTATTTCTGCACATTGACCAGGTCTTTCCTTGGTGGTCCTAGGCAGCCTGGAAGCCAGGCAAAGCCTTGTTGCAGGTTGGACCACAGACAGAAAAGGAAGACAATCTGACAGCAGCCCAAGATATTTTTCCCTAACTGAAGCCTGCCTGCCTTTTCATTAATGAGAATAACCCTATCACATGCTATTGCTCCAAAGATGCATTAGGAAAAAATACAGTCTGATAGAAATAGAAGACAGTCTCTGTCCTTGAGAAACCATATAAGCTGGTTAAGGAGGCAAAATACAGCTATTGGAAGCCTTCAGAAAACAATACTGTATGTGCAAGTGCAAATCAATAGTTCCGAATGAAGCGAAGTGATGCCGGGCATGCAGAGAAGTGGAATGATCGCTTATGGACTATTTAGACGTTTTCTGGAAGGGACATGGTGAGTCAGATTGAGAACTTTTTTATGGAAAACTACTGACTTTGGTCACTTTTGCCTGATAATTATTTTTCTTGATCTATTGTCTTATACATGTAAACATTCTCCCATGGCTTTCTTTCCTACTTTTAACTCCCAAGTTTCATAAATATGTAAGGGGGGGGCAGGGGATCTAATTGAACTGCATGAAAATTTTTTCCTCCTGAAATCAGCGCATTTTTGATTCTCAAGGACTCTTTAAATTCTAAGATTAGATTACAGGCTAGGTATTGAAATAATTTTTCCCCAAACTGTACATTGTTTCCCAGATTAGCATATAGATCTTAAATTTCTTCAGACCAGATACTAAGTCTTGCTTGTTGGGTTTGGCCTGGGCATTCATTTCAGGTTGTACACTCCGGTGTTTACTAAACATCAGCTTTAATACTGTTTTTTGTTTGTTTGTTTGCTTGGTTTAGCATTTATCTTTGGTCAGATAAATTGGATTGGATTGACCTCCAGGCATCACAAAAGTGATGTACAACTTTGCCTTAAACTTTATTAAGGTTACCTACTGTGACTAGGAGAATCATTTTTCACCGGCAGGTCCCCCCAGCCCCCCCCCCCTTCCCCTTTTGTAAGACGAATCTACGTGGAACATTCTAGGAACAGGCCTTGCTATGAATCTATTGAGTATGTTCAGTAGAGCAGAGAAACCTCCCATTCCATTGTGAATGGGTTCAAATGGCATTTCTTGAATCTTATTCATGGGGTGGGGGGGATAATTTTTTTTAGTCTTGAGATTTTTGCAGGCTTTCCCTACATACTGGGAGCCTCCTGAAAGACACTTGGCATGGGGGAAAGGGGTGCTATTAACTGCTATTGTGACTGCTAGTGAGTTCAGCTGTGATTTGGGGACCTACCAGTCTTGTGGCGTGGGTCTTCCACACCTCGGAGAACTGCTTCTGCCTGGGTGTGGCCCATGCTTCAAGCCGTCCAGGGTTTAAGGTCTGCTGTGAGCCCATTAAGCTATTCTTTAGCTGACCTTCACAAGTGGCTTTATAATCTTTAAATAAATTTGAACACTATTTATGTGTTCCTTAAATCATTCACAGAGAGCATATTAGTGTTTGCTAATGGAAGATTTAAGTAGGACATTAAGGAAAGTGGCAGGTCGGGATCCTTAATGTCGAGCTCATTGTTTTTGCTTCCTACTCGGGTTGATTGTAAGGATTACGTGATGATAAGTGCCAGTGCTGGGCTATGTGCTCAATGCTTTGTGCTTGTTCCCTCTTTTTTACAGGTAATGTTCCTCGCTCTCTTTCTGTTAATTGTACCAGTGACATTATTCACAAGGATTTTGTTTACTTTGAACTCCCTCCCAACATCACCACCAATGATAGGCATTCTTAGCAAAATAACCCTCTAATTTGAAAACAGATTGAGAAAGTGTGTACTTTATTTGCGATACTATCAAAGCTTGTTTTCCGTGCTATACAAGTGGTCACCTTTTTGTTCTCTTTGCCTTTGCAAAGTTTCACATTAACAGCATGAGAGCTTAAAAAATACTGTTGATGTTGAAAGAGCTTAACTAAATATTTTAAATTGGTGATATTGGAAAGAGGTTCCGTAAAAATCCAATTAAACTTTTGAAAGCTCTATCCTGCTGAAATATAACTTAAAGGAAGTCACTTTGGTTTCCCAGAAGTACTTTGCATAGTGTTTCTGGCTAAGGAAGACTCACGTCTGCTATTTGGCCCAAAGTTGGGTACCAGCTTCCTCTATGATGTTTTGCTTGAGCTGTGTTGCCACCTGAACAAATCCCATAGAAACTGCCCCAAATGGGAAGTAGAGGTGTCCTTGCTTGTATAGTGAGACTTGGCCTCAGTAGCTGCAATTTCAGATACTGCTAGTGTTCTTGGCTGGACAGCCTTAGAGATGTGCATAAATTGGGGAGCAAAGCCTAAATGTTTTAGAAACCTTAATGGCTACTGGGTTTTCACCAATCAGGAAAGTAAACTTAAAAAAAAAAAACTTGGTGTAGTTTATTGCTTCATAGCTAATAAAAGTATTGAACAAAAAGTCTAGTGTTCCATGTTTATTGCATGAACTCTTAAAAATTTCATTCTAGTGCTGTTATGCAACTTGGTAGAGTGATTTTTTTAATTGAGGCACTTTAGGAACTGTCTTCTTTCCTTGCCTCAGACATCAAAAATAATCTTGGTTTTCATTACATGATGGCTAAGTATTTAGCCAACGTGTTTGTTTTGTTACTTGTGGGTTTGTTTTTTAACTAAGGAAAAATCCAAATACTCCTGTGTCAAAATTGTTTTTCTGTTTGATTTTCAAGAGTGATAGTTGGAGCCACTGCCCTGTTGACTTGTTGCCATTCAGAGATTCTCTTAGTTTACGTCATAGTATTAATGTTTTATGCAATTATAAATGAAAAAAAATTCTGTTTTTTAAAAAGGCATGAGAATATCAGCTTCGGGGGAACAAATTCATTCAAAAATAATTGACAAAATTTCTATATGTAAGGGAGCTTCGAAAAGTTCACATGGAAGTTGTACAATTATGCTAGATCTAATTGAACTAGGGAATACTATATTTGAGATAATACCCAGTAAAATGATTTAATTTAAAAAGGAGGGTAGGTTTTATGGAATTTCATTATCTTTTCGTTTTCAAAAAAAAGTTTTATTATTAGCACTTCATCCAGTTATCACCCCATTCAATTCTAGAACATTTCTTTTTCCTTGTAGTCATTGTTATTCATGTAATTGTTTTCTAGTTGTGGCAAAATATGCATAACCACTCTCCAGCTTCTAATTCAGTAGTACTTTTTTCTCTTTGTTCCATGTTTCCACCAACCTTTGAAAGCCCCTTTATATTCTCTTAGAATAGAGTAAAGTATATAAGGTGTGCTGAGGGAGTTTTAGGACTCTGCCTATCCGGACGGCAACATTATACCAGTCACATTCTATAGAAATCTCACTTGATGGAGACAAGATTTCCTGAGAGTTGAGTTACCTTGAGCATGGGCCATAATGTTCACATAAGCAGAGAGGTGGGTGGCTTTCACTATGGTTTGTACTTAACACAACAAGTGATTGTTCAAAGCAACTCTGAGGCTCTTTCCTGGATGAAGAAAACAAATAAAAATAAATAATCCTAACCCCTAACAACTTTAAATATTGTGTGTAGTTTAGAAGTCTTTTGAAGTGTGCAAGAAGTCGCCAGTCTCAAGCTTCCTCACCCATAATCAAAGACAGCACCACCTCAACCCCCCAAACCAAAACAGATTCTTAGAAAATTGTAAAAAGAAATCCACAGGTGCAGGAATTCATTAATACTTAGTGGAAGATCGGAGATTTATTTATAGAGAGCATGCAACCATGATTATATAGGATTAATTAATTCCAAAGCAGTGTAAATTAAGACTATTATAAATATTAAGTGATTTTAAAAGATAAGCTAGGAAAGAATAGGTGCCCTCTAGTCCATTTTAGAGGCCCTTGTGTTCAAGTAAAGTAGTTTCTGTGCTGGAAGCCTTTGCCTGACTGACATTTGAAATAGCCAAGACTAGTTTCAGATAAAGCATGTTGATTGTGGTACATTAATTTCATTGTATAAATGACCCAAGCAGCTCCCTCTGGGGTCGTCACCAATTATTTTCCTCCTCCTGGCCATCTTCTAACCATTAGTCTCATCATAATTTAATTAGTTTGTTGATAGAGAAATTGTATTTAGCTAGTGATGACAAAACTACCCAAGCTAAGGGGCTGAGCCCTGGTGGTGTAAGTGGTTGAGTGCGGGACTATGGCCCTCGGGCTTGACAGTTCAAATCCAGCAGTTGCTCCAGAGCCCACGACCACCAGAGGCAGTGATGCGCCCCCCCCGCCTCCAAAAAACCCAACTACCCAAGCTTACCTAATCATTTTTTGATAATATACTTACAATAAAAAGTACTGGTTCCTTTAAAATAGCCAATTCAGTTCAGCAGAAGATGCTCCTTTCATCATAGCTAGATGCACGCACCATCATCCTATGGTATAGCAACCACTTGAGGGGCTTGACAAGTGCTTAATATCTCAGTCCTGAATGTAATTCATTATCTTGCCCCATTCTTGAATCATGACATTTAAAATCTCTCCTAATTCCTTGGGGGAGGGGGGTGGGGAGGCACACAGTGTTTATTTGTCATGCATTTCTTTAGAATCAGTGTCCTCAACCTCCTCTTTGTTCACTGCTGCAGGTGAGAAGCCATACAAGTGCACCTGGGATGGCTGTGACTGGAGGTTCGCCCGGTCGGACGAGCTGACCCGCCACTACCGGAAGCACACTGGGGCCAAGCCCTTTCAGTGCGCAGTGTGCAACCGTAGCTTCTCGCGCTCCGACCACCTGGCCCTGCACATGAAGAGGCACCAGAATTGAGATCTCCTGCCGGAGGGGGTGCCCTTGCCTATGCAATCTATACTGACGTTATGCAGTTAATCTGGCAAAATTTAAACTACAAACTATATATATAAAGAAAAAAAACTGGAAATGTATATTTTGTATATTTGAGAAAACAGGGAGAATACATTGTATTAATACCAAAGTATTTGGTCCTTTTAAGAATCTGGAATGCTTGCTGTAATGTGTCTGGCTTTACTCGAGCAGATTTCATCTCATGACAGGCAGCCCCATCTCACCGTGCAGCGGAGGGAGGGGGAGAGGGGGGTGGGCTGGGGGGGGGGGTGTTTGCAGTGTTTTTACCTAAGCACCATCATTTAATGTGACAGTGTTTTAGTAAATCAATCAGTTGGCAGGCATAGGAAGACGGAGGAGGGAAGTCTGTATGTCAAGATTTTACTTGACAAGGGGTACTCTTTTCATTATTAAGGTAATTCCTTTGAGGTGCCGAGTGTACGTGGCAATTCACAAATAGCCATTGAACAAATGTTTGTTTGTTTTTAATATGAGTTGCATATTTTGCTATTTGAAATTTTGTAAATATGCAAATCCGCTTTATAGGTTTATTACAAGTTTTCTAGGATAATTTTGGGGGAAATCATAATAGTAATTCATTTGAAAATGAGCATGAGTATATTTACACTTAGAATTTGTGGTAAGATGCCACTCAGAATGTTACCAAATTCATCTCTTTAGGGTGGGGTAAAGAATCATTCAAAATGAACTAGAGCAAATTTCATGCACTGATCAAAAGAAGATTGTTTTTATTTAAATAAAGACATTTTATGAATTGTAAACTCGAGCTTAAGGCTACAATACACAAAAGTTTAAACCTCTTACAATAAGCTACACACAGTATCATTTTTTTTTTTTAAAAGAAGGGTTTATGACCTAGTTTTCACATGGCATTGTTGAACTGATGATGCTGTTTTCCTATACTGAAATGTGTGTGTGCTTGTGTGGTACTGTTGGTGCAAGCAAGGCCAGTGTATGTGGATTTTGCATGTAATATGCAGCGAGACACAGTAATTTTACCTAAATTACAGTGCTAATCTATTAATACTGACTCAGTGTCTGCCTTTAAATATGAATGACATGTTGAAAACTTTTAAGGAAGCCAGTGCAACATATATGCAATATAAACTAGTAATGTGATATGCTGATGCTGTTAACCAAAGGGCAGAATTCCGAAGCAAAATGCCAAAAGGGGTCTTAATTGAAAATGAAATTTTAATTTTGTCTTTAAAATATTGTTTATCTTTATTTATTTTGTGGTAATATAGCAAGTTTTTTTAGAAAGCAATTTTCATAACTTGATAAATTATAGTTTTGTTTGTTAGAGAGTTGCTCTTAAAAACCTGTGTAAATAGTTGAAAAATGGTGTAAATAATTTTGTAAGGCTTCAAATGTTTATACATGGAAACATACATACATAAAAAGCATAAATCAGTTGCTGTTTTGCTTCTTTTTCCCTCTTATTTTTGTATTGTGGTCATTTCCTATGCAAATAATGGAGCAAACAGCTGTATAGTTGTAGAATTTTTTGAAAGAATGAGATGTTTATATATTAACGACAATTTTTTTTGGAAAATAAAAAGTGCCTAAAAGAAATCAGGTTTTGCCTTCTATTCTTTTTAAGTTGGAGTAGGGAGAACGGCACATTCCGTACCCATAGCTAGCTAATTATTTAAGAGTGAATTTGGTGTCTGGGTCATTGTGCTTTTAGTGTAGTTTGGGTCAAAAGTTGATTCTCCACTAAGCATTTGATGTGTCCATTTTGTTTTGAGATGAGTGGCCACAGCTCTCCCGTTTCCTCCTGGGATTCCCAGTTCTCACTCCCAATCCTCTTTTCCTCTCCTCTTCTGCTGCGGAGTCTTTGTTTGGAGGAAAATGATTCGTGTTAGCTATGGTTGGCTGTTCTGAGGCATCCACTCCTCCCTGGTGTTCATTTTAGTTATACTTGTTTAAAGATTGATCCCCTGGTTGGCGGGTGCAATTCCACCCATGCCCTCCAGACCAGTAGGTGTGGCCTTTTCAATTTTTTTTTTGTGTGAGATTTCTCCTATGTCTAAGGCATTCTCTTATGATCCTATTTTGAGATGATGGTGGCTGGGTACCATATAGTTCCTCTGGTTTTAGGGTAGTGGAGATCCATGATTCAGCAGCTCTTGGGACCACCTGTTACCTTTTTAAGTTTTTTTTTCCTTGCTTCAGGTGGGGAGATAATACCAATAGTTGTATCTTAGAGGGCACCTTAAGTTTTAAATCTAAAGAGTTTGTTCATTAATTCCCAAAGTAAGATCTTTTTGTGGGCTATGTTATACCAGTTAACTTAGTCCTAAGCCCCCAAGGCCAGTGACTCCTTCCTTCAAAGTGTTTATTCATGACTATGAAGTGTTTAGGACTTTGCCAATATATATATATATATATTCTATATCCATGGGTATATTTGCAGCCAAAAGAAAGGCGTTTAAGAAAGCTGATGGGAAAGTAGAAGGAAAATACCATGCAATTTTACCACAAACTCTTTGAAGTCCCCTTGTACGCAGGTAGAAATTGTGTGCCCATGTGCCGTCCTTCATTGGCTCAGCTTGCATGCCTACCTAGTGACGCTGTTCTTGTGGGATTGTGTATAACTATCATTGTCTTTACTGTCCATGCAACTCCCAGTGTCAAGCTTTTCCCTTGGTCTGGTGCTGGGGTCTGTAGACATTTCAAAGCCACATTGAACGCCAATACCTACCTTTGAAAGAGGCAGGATTCTTGAATACTGACATTCTGGTCATGACACAAGACATTGCTAACACTATCAAAATTATTAGCTGGAAATAATACTGTAATTTGCTAGTATGACAATATCTGAGGCAAACAAAACTGCATCTTTTAAAGACTGAACACTGAAAATTTGCTTTTATTTTTTTTCTACCCAACAGTAAAAACCGTACCCAGGGCCTAGATCTTGGTTCATAACATTCCTCCAATAAAAAAAGGAAACCAGCACTTTGGGGGTGTGGGGTGGGAAATGGCTGCTTCTAAGATTGGAGGATCCAATACCTTGCAGTGCCAGAGAGCAAGGAAGTCAATGCCAAGACAAGTGAGCACAATGGCAAGGGTGCAGTGCAGGCCAGAGTAAATGGAGCTGCAGTCAAAGTGTAAAATAAGCATCCCTGTGTTCATCTGAATAGCTGAATCTATAAATGGCTAAAGGAATTCTAAAGAGAATTCCCTTCATTGTAAATACCCCACCTTCAAGGTAGGGGAGTGCAACTTGACAAATACAGATGTATAGTGACTGGAGAACTGTCTGGAAAGGTGGGGGCTGAGTAAGCCACAGTGGGCATTCTTGAACATTACATCAGCCAGGTGATGAAAGGGCATATCAACGGTGATAAGCCATGTTGATAACAGGTACCACAGATACTAGGGAATTGCCTGTTTCCTCCGATCTCTTCCCCTCAGCCTCCCACTAAGCCCAAGGCCCAGTCTAATCCTGTGAAACAGTCTACAAAACACCTCTCAGGTCATCAGAAATCAAGGCAAGTCTGAGAAACTGCCACACACCACGGGTAACTAAGGGGACATGATGACTAAATCAAAGGATGATAGTGTCCCAGATAGATTTTTAGAAAGGACTTGAGGGGGGAGATGAGAAAATCTGAATAAAGTATTGTGCCTTAAGTCAATATCCAATTACAGCAATTCATTAAAAGTGTCAGAGGGGAAAGGAGTTGCTTATACCAAGGGCTCAAGTGGAAAATGTTTGGAAATGAATGTGGCAACATGTGTGCCAATGTGCTTGATGCAGATGATGTATTGAATGTTATAATAGCTTGTAAGAGCCCCCAGTACAATTATTTTTTAAAGAGGTGCCAGCGGGAACTTGGTGCCACATGACTCAGGACCCTGCTGGAAAGTTGGTGGTGAGGCCCCACCTTGCAGCAGCTCTGGGAGAAAGATCTGGGCATCTGCACCTATAAACATCACGGTCTCCATCACCCTGCTGGGCAGCTCTGCTCGGCCACATGGTGTCCCTGGGAGTGGGGCTTCAATTCAAAAGCCCTAACAACACTAGTGACTAACATACCACGCTGGGGTTATGTTCAAGGGAGTGCTTGGGTTAAGTACTGAATTGTCACCAAAAGAGTGAGTCACAAATTCTGATTTCCCAGTGCACGTAAAAGGCATGTTTGCACTCTCCTATAGTCTGTTATGTGAGCCCAGCCCTCACAAGGTTTGATCTGTGAGAAGTGCGGGAAGGGGAAGTGGAAGAGTAAGCATGTGCTTTGGGAAAGTAATGAGTTTTGACTTGATGGATGCAGCAGACCTGTGGTAAAGCCTTCGATTTGTGGAACATGCAACAGTGTGGAGCACAATAAAGTGATCCCCAGTAAATGGAGCTAGGTCTCTCCTGGCAACTAAAGACACTTGGCAAACCAAGCTATTAACAAACAAAATTAAAAGCCAAGATCTTTATTGGAAAGAAGCTTACATAGACTTTTAGGTAAAGATCGTAGCGAGCACACAACTAATTTCACAACTTACAAAATTGCTACTAAAATGGAGGCCCCTGACCACTTTTGGGTAGAAACCCGTGGAGAAAATCTAAGAGCTATAACCAAATCAGGGAGCTTAAAGTCAAGAACTGACCTTGAAAACAAAAAAACCAACTCAAACTCACCTACCATTGAATTGACCTCAACTCACAGTAAACTCTTAAGACAGCACAGCTTCTAGGAGTTTCCAAAGCTGTAAATCTGTAGTAGAGCAGACAGCTGTGTCTCTTGCCCTTGAAGTGGGTGGGTTCAAAGACTGGCCTTTTGATTAGCAACCTCGTGTGTCACACTGTGCCCCCACGGCATCCGTAAAGGCCTCTGGAACAGGATGTAACAAGTACTTCTGGAATGGGAGCTAAAATCTGATATTTGAGAGTTGGTCTAAACCAACCAAACCAAAATCCCTGCCTCTGAGCAATTCCAGCTCATCCAACCTCCTTGAACAGGGAAGGAGCCCTGTGGGTTTCTGAGACTTGTCTTTATGGGAGTAGGAAGCTTTGTCTTTCTCCTTAGGAGCAGATGGCGACTCCAAGCTGTTGATCTTGTGGTTAGTAGCCTAACTTGTATGCAATTAAATTCCTAGCTTCTCTTGTTCCTGTGAACAGAGAAAAATCAGCTAGTCATCACTCAGGTGGAAAAAGATTTTAATGTGTCTCCTCACCCCCTCCCCACCCGAGAAAAGGTCTCTGTGAATGGAAACTGCCCAGATGAGGGTAAGAATGTCAAATAGAAAATAAACGTTTGAGGGCTGAGCCCCAGTGGCGTAGTGGTTGTGCGCGGGACTGCGACCCACGGGGACGGAGGTTCAATTCCAGCAGTGGGGCTGGGCCTCCTACTCCCACTGCCGGAGAGCAGTGATGCCCCCCCCCCAAAAAAAACAAAACAAAACAAAACAAACAAAAAAAGAAAATAAATGTTTGGGGATTGATAATGGCTAAAAATGTACTTGACACATGGGTGGATGGATAAGAGTTTCACCAGCTCCCGATAAAATGATTTAAAGAAAAAAGAAAAAGCTGAGCCCTGGTGGCACGGTGGTTGTGTGTGGGACTGCGGCCCACAGGGTTGACAGTTCAAATTTAGCAGCAGCTCTCCAGGAGCAAGGCTGGGCTTCCTTCTCCCACCAGGGCAGTGATGCGGAAGAAAAGAAAGAAAGAGGAAAAGTGGAAGTGTGTAGACTGATTGCTGAGCTGTGTCATCCTTCTCTTCGTTGGTTGGCTCATCATGGTGCAATGGTTGACGACTGGCAGCTAGGCAGAAGGACAGTTTGACCCCAGCAGTCACTTTGAGGAAGAAAGATATGGTAATCTGTATCCATAAAGACTACACTGGGGATAGAGGTTGTCGGGAAACAAGAAGGGAAAAAGAAGACTACACCCACCCACTGCCATGAAGCTGAATTCAGACTCATGGCAAATCTCTAGGACGGAATAAAATGGTCTGGTCAAGTTTCTAAGGCGATGACTCTTTACGGGTACCAACAACCTCATCTTTTCTCTTTGAAGCTGCCGGTGCTTCCCCATTACTGCACTTTCAGTCAGCAATTTAGCCGGGCTGCAGAACTCTTATAAAGATGGCCTCCTTGGGGGCAGTTCTTCTCCATCCTGTCGGGTAGCTGTCAGCCAGAGGAAGCTCTGTGGCAACAGGCTTGCTTAGAAAATGTTGGTTCTCAGAATCGTAGAGATGGATGGCCTTCACCTGCCAAGCCAGAGACTAAAATCGACTTTAGAATGTGCTTGCCCCAGAGAACGAACTGGAATACTGGCGTGTTTTTAATAAGATGGCTCAGTCAGGTCCCCTCATGGAGAAACCCATACACGAAAGCCTCACACGAGAGCCTCCCAGAACTTCTGGGAAACTCTGCAGACGACCGAGGTTTCCCAGAGATCTCAACGATAAAGTTCAAAGAACAAAACGAACAACTTGGAGGAAAGGAAGATCCCGGAAGGTGGCTAACGAGATAAAATAAAGTATTTATGTATCACTTCAGACAGGTTGGGAAAATATGGTCACTGTGAAAAAAATCCTTGGTACTTTCAAGAATATCTGGAGAATAAAAACAATGACAATTCCATGGCGGAGATGAAAGACACGAGAGTAGAACAAAAAGGAAATGTGTGTAAGAGAAAAGAAATGAGACTTCCAGTCCTCGGAAGTTTCAGGATGAGAACAGAAAAATACAGGAGTAAGGGAGTTATAAAACCGATCTTACTCCGATCCCAAGGGCCTCTCATAGTGTCCCATGCCAGAGCAAACTCTAACCCCGAACCATTGCCTGGCTTTAACCCGGGGGCTTCAGGCCCTGAAGTGGTTGCACAGTGAAGAAATAGAGAGAGAAAGGAAAAAAATAAAACATCTGACTCTCGGGGTTTTTGAAAACCCTCTGAAAGCCCCTTCACATGAGTGTAAAACAGACCCACATCAGGGGGACATCTTAAGTCCTAAGTGTAAGAAGAAATTCCTGAGAAACTGAAGAGAGTGTGAAAGTCACATTGAAAGGAAACCATGAGGGCAGGCCGAGGCAGCACGGGAATCTGGAAGGCACTAGACAGCTGCTGCTAAAATTCTGAAGAATTGTTTGATCTGGAATTTGATAACCTGTCTATCAATCGAGTATGAAGAAATATTTTCAGACGTGAGTTCTCAGGAAAGTTCACCTTTTTAATCTCTCAAGAAGGTACTAAAGTAGCGTGAATCTTGAGAGCCTTTGGGGGTTGAATGACTTTCACAGGGGTCGCCCGATTCATAACGAGCAAAATGACAGTGATCATGTAGCAACGAAAATAGTTTTATGGTTGGGAGGGTCACCACACCATGAGGAACTGTGTCCAAGGGTGCCAGCATTGGCAAGATTGAGATTCACTCTAACAGGCTGCCTGGGACCACAAAGGAAGAAGTAAACCAGGCAGAAGCCGATGGGCTTGTCAGGATCCAGCTCAGAAGAAGCTGAGGGGAATCCCTGGAAGGGGGGTTGGGGGGGGGTGGAGATAGGGGTGGAGAAAGAAGATCCCACTTCGATAATGCTGGACCAGGTGTAAAGGGCAGCCATCCAGATTGGAACAGGTTAGGATCCTTGGGACATTCTCCCCCTGGATGCAGAATCTGATAGTGTATCTGATGTGTAGGAATTCGTTTGCGGCGATAAGACCAGGAATCTGCAGAGAACAGCACGTATTCCAACTCAAACCTATGACCTAATTCGTTTTCCTCCGCACCCTCCTACCCGGGAACGAAGAAGAAGGTACACAGTTTGGAAGGGTTGAGAGAGAAGGAAAAACACACCGAGAAAGTGAAAGAACCTCCATGTGGGCAGCATAAGCCTCTATGGGCAAGTGTGGGGACTGTCATCCTGCCTGGAAGTCCGGTCTCCACTGGCCAATCAGCCCATTTGGGAAGAGTTTTGAAAGTCAGTTCTTGGCAGGCATTTCCCCTCAAAAGTGGAGGTGGAGGCCAAACCCCCCGTTAGGCAGTGTGGAGAGTCCAAGGGGGTTCTGACCGACAGGAAAATGGCAGCTTTTGTGTCAAGGGAAAGGGGCCTGCATCTGACCGAGGAAAACCATTGGGCTCCCCTGCCTGCCATTTTGCATCTCAAAGGTTATGCTGTAGGTTCCGGAAGTCAAATCTGCTTTAAGGTTGTCAAAGGAGCCCATGAGTCCCTTTTGGCCTGATATAAAGACAAGAAGAACAGTCCCAAATCACATGTTTTGGTGATGAAATTGTAGTAATAAACTTTCTTTTCCAGAAAAGAAAGCAAGAGAGAATCCAGACAGATGAACCCCTCAGGACCAGAGGTAAGAGAGGCAATACCGGGAGGGTGGAGGGAATGTGGGGTAGAAAGAGGGAACTGATCCCAAGGATCAGCATATAATACCCACCCTGAGGGATGGACAGCAGGAGACATTGGACACTGTAAGACGTGGCAAAATAATAATAATTTATAAATTATCAAGTGTTCATGAGAGAAGGGTGTGGGAAATGAGCTGATACCAAGGGCTCAAGTAGGAAGCAAATGTTTTGAGAATGATGAGGGCAACAAATGTACAAATATGCTTAACACAATGGATGGATGGATGGATTGTGATAAGAGCGGTACAAGCCCTCAAAACATTGATCTTTAAAAAGAAAGGAAAGATTGTAACTGCCCCCCCCCCAAAACAAAGAAAAGAAAGAAAGAAAGAAAAAACTACAGGTAGACAGCAAACCCTAAAATAAATGTCTCCTTTATAGGAAAATATTTGCAAATCCCTGATGTAGACAACTGGTTGATATTTAGAAGGTTATTGGGAGCTCTGACAGCTCTTTCTGTGAGATGTAGAAGTTTAATTGAAAATTTGCCACCTCAAATAATTTTTTTAAAAGCCACGCACTTAGTTGTTCATCCTAAGTAAAATTAATCATATGGATTACATGACTCAAGTTCCAAATAAGGAATACATACTTATCATCATGTAAGTTCTAGCTCAGGTTATCAGAGAACTCTCCTGGAGGTGTGAAAAGAACAGGTCTGTATAAAGGTATGAGGATTGAGTAAGAGAGCGAGCTCAATTTTTATTCTCTGCATTGAGAAATCAAGAATCATGACAAATGCATAATTCTGAAAATTAAAGAGGCAGACGGGCAACTGTGCTATGACCAAATGAAAGTTGAAGATGGAGGTAGTGCTTCAGGGCTTAACCAATGGCTACTGACCGATTCCTTAGAAGTGAGAGCCCACTGTACCCTCCTCGGGAGGAGACTGTGTGTATCAGTTAGCGCCTGGCCTGTAAAACCGTATGGCCACGGAAGCCCTGGGGAGCATTTCGTCTTTGTCCTACAGGATAGGGATGAGTCCCATGGCAATGGGTTTGCTTTCTTGGTTTCGGTAAGGGGAGTGGCAGAGGGAAGGAAGTGGCAACAGCTTCTTTTCATAAAAGATGACTGAGATCCATTTAACTTTTAAAACTATGTAAGAATAAACGGGAGAAGAAGATGGAGGTGAAAAGGAAAAAGAGGAGAAGCTCATAAGAAAGTCAGTTGTAAAAAAATAATAATAATAATTTAAAAATGGCTGTAGTGGTTGGCGTAGTGGTTGTGCGCGGGACTGCGGCCCACTGGGTTGGAGGTTCAAATCCAGCAGCAAGGCTGGGCCTCCTACTCCCACCACCCAAGGACAGTGATACCCCAAAAACAAACAAACAAAAAATAATTTGAAAGTCAGTTGTATATTTTGCGATTTGTTTAAAAACTGCTGAACATTTTCAGATGTTTGCCTCGAATCTCTCATTTCACCCCCCTTTTTGATGGTTGATGTGAAGGCAGACTTTTCCTAGGGGAAAGGCTGTAGTTTGCACCCCAAAATAAATGCAGACCCCAAAGAACACGCACACACTCACACACTCAGGGAAGTGCAAGTTGTGGGAAGGAGTTAGGACTCATTGGAGTAAATACTGTGTGTATTTGGCGTGGTTCTGCGTGGTGCTAGTCAAAGCAACGTCCGCGGGTGGAAACTACCAGAGGCTCCCTGGGAGAAAGACAAGGAGCCCTCTACTCCAGTAAAGAGTTCCAGTCTCAGAAACTCAGAGGGGCAGCTCTGCCCCGTTCTCTTGCCACATCCACTCAATGGCAGTGAGGGTTTGGGGTTAGGTATGATGCTCCTTGGAGATTAGTAGGCAGTGTGGTTGCAAGCGATCTGCATTTAGATATGAATTCAGTTGTAACCACAATACGAGCAGTGCGAACACCTCAAGGAGAAAGAGGAGACTGTCTGCCCCTGAAAAGATGTCGTCCAGAACCCCTCAGAGGGTTGCTACGAGGAGGACTTGATTGGGTGGCAGGGGGGTGGGGTGGTTTAGAAAAGATGAATATGCAGAGCAGGGCTGTTATTTTGAAAAAAAAAAAAGTCATCGAATGTCTATTTGCTCTTTGATTGTCCACATTGAGCCTGGCTCAATGAATATGGATCGAATAAATAAAGAAATCTGTAAAAATGCTGATGAACGTGGAAGAAATGTGAGACTATGAAAATCAATGTGATGTAAATCTGACGGACAAATATAAACACGGGTCTAGAATTCCTATCCATAACTTTAAAAAAGCTATTGTCGGTGCGTTCTAGTAGGATATGTTTGGCACTCAGGATAAGAGGATTTTCAGGTTTATATCTTATAATGTTGCAAATTGCTTTGACAATACTGATCTGCTGAATAAGGAATGTCCTAGGATCCATACAGTAGGGTTCAAGACCACTTTGAGCATCCTTTGGACTTCAGTAACTTGCTAAGTACATCAATCTCTTTCTTATACGCATAAAAGAAACAATGAAAAGATTGTGATCTTCATTCCTCTTTGACCCTAAAACAAGGAAAAAACATAATGTCCTCTGTAATCATATGGCAAACTGTATCTAAGACATCACAGGTCTTTGAAAATATTCGATTAATCACAGCCATACCTATGTGAATTAAATTAGTATCTTATTTGTCTATCTACCTGCAGAGTGCTTAAATTAAAGCATGATAATAAGTACTACTAATTTTCTATGCTTCTGAAAGGATGAGGATCTTTTTTCTATAGAAGAAAAGCATGTTCAAGTCTATTTTAAAATTCTTTTTTTTATTACAACCATTCTTTGAATACTAAGATTTAAAATAAAGATCTAAAACTTCCATAAAAATTAAGCCATGATCATTAATATGCTAAATTCTTGGGTAATATATTTTACCTATCTTTACTTCATTTTCTAAGGCTGCACGAGTAAAGGATCTGAGTTGGGGAAGGGTCATCTATCATAAGCCCTAAAATAATGGTTTGAAGGCGTCAACCTCTGGCACACATCTGTGTGTCTTTGCTAAAAGATTAGAACTTTTTTTACTTTCCAGGGAACATTTTTTTCTCTCACCTTCTTCTCTTGCACACAAAAGCGACACAAAACTACCATAATACTTTTCTCCCCATTGCAAAAGGCTTTGTAAATGTAATCTTTGTTGAAAACATTTTAGCTTGCTTTACTCACAGGGCTGCTAGTCACAAAGTCAGCATTTCGAAACCACATTGAAGAAAAAATGGGGCTGTCTACTCCTTTAAAGAGTTACGGTGGGCCCACCTGTCACATAAACACTTTTTAAAGGGCAAAAAAAAAAAAAAAAAAAAAAAAAGCTACAGTGGGAGAGGCTTACAGGAGCAGTTCTATGCTGTCTTATAGGGTACCGAGGTGTCAAAATAGACTCGATGGCTGTGAGTTTGGTTTTTGTTTTTTTAATTTTAATTGCTTTGGGGTTTCCAGATTTGCTTTCCCTTGGTAAACAAGTTGATTCTAATTTATGGTGAGTCTCTAAGACACACTAGAATTGTCCCCCATAAGGTTTCAAGGCTGATGTCTTTACAGAGGCAGACTGCCATACATACCATACAGGAGTACAGAGTGGGTGGGTTTGAACCACTGACTATTTGCGTAGCTGCTGAGTGCTCAGGCTGTACCTCATTGCATTCACACTACTCCAGACAACCTGCAGAGCTCCGACACCCAAGTGCACGGATCAGTGTGAGCTTTGCAGCTCCCTTCCTGTCTCATTTTTCACAGGACTTGTGGGAGGTGGTGGAGAATTTCGCGTGTTATAGGATTACAGTACTGACCTGTACTTCTTGTTGTTCTACTAGAGACTCGGGCAGCCTTCTGCCCAACCATATGGCTCTTTACAATAGTCCATGAACTTTATATAAATATGAATAAGTGTTTTAATAGGGTACATGTAAAAATGATAAAAGTACTTGCTGCTTTCCAAACTGTGAGACATTAAAGTTCTATCCTTTAACTACTTGGAAATAAACGACAGATGGGCTGAGTGCTATTGTGGCCATCGTAGGCATGGCTACTGCATGGGATGGCTAATATAAAACGGAAAGGAAGAGTAGAACTCCACACATTCTCTTCTCCCATCCAAGGTTGGTCTCAGGAGTGTGAGCTATCAATGTGTTGAGATGTGTTCAGTTCCTCAGCCTGGACATGACAATTGTTATGAAGTCCTGGGCAATGGTGACATTGTCACTGAGGCCATTTCAACTAATTTGCAGCTCCACGTTTGTCAGAGTAGAACAATGCTCCAGAGAGTTCTCAAGGAGCCCTGGTGGCGCTGTCGGTAAGCAGTGGGGCTGCCGAACACAAGGCCAGCGCTTCAAACTCAGCTGCTCCAAGGGAGAAAAAGGAGGTTGGTTGTCTGCTCCCATGACAATGGACAATCTTGGAATTGTCAATGGACAATTGACAATTGACAATGGACAATCTGGCATCGCTCTAGATGACTTTGATTTGCTTAATGTGCCACTCAGGGTCACTAGGTGAATTGCTGAGAAGCTATGCGGCTCTGTGACCGGCGTGATGATGGGCCTCAACTGGATCCCTTGGAGTTTGGCTGGCCCTGGGCGTGCTAACCATCAGCCTCTTCAAGGGAGAAGGTGGAGAACATTTGCTCATGTGAAGGTTTACAAACTAACTCACTCTCACTGCCATCAGGTCAGAGCAGACTCATAGCGACCTCCAGGACCTCCTGTGGGTTTCTGAGACTATCTCTGTTTATAGGAGTAAAAATCCCAGTCTTTTCCCCTTGGAGCTGCTGCTGCTTTAGAACTGATGACCACACAGATTGCAGTCCAACATGGAACACTAAGCGATCTTAGAAAAGGTTGCTCTGAGTTGGAATTAACCCAATGACAGGGAGTGTTGTTTGTAAATTTTGGAAAGTCAATTCCTAAGCTTTCCAAAAGGCCTCCAAACCTTTTGTGAGCAGTGAGTGTGTTAACTAGTTGCACCACCCAGAAATTGTTTTTGACTAAAATTAAAACAAATGTAGAATTTACAATCCTAGAATAGCATCAAAGAAGCTCAATATAATGACTAAAATTTAAATATAAAGGGATAGTGCCAGTGATGTGGGGAGACCAAGAAGACAGTGAGTTTTGTGATATGCTCTGTATGAAGTGCTCAGATCATCTAGGCATTTTATCAAAATCATTTTTTAATTTTTAAAAATCATGGTATTGGGGTGTCCTATAACTCATCACAACCATCCATCCATCTATTGTGTCAAGCACATTTGTACATTTGTTGCCATCATTATTCTCAAAACATCTGCTTTCTACTTGAGCCGTTGGTATCAGCTCCTGATGTTTTTCTCTTCCTACCCCTTCTCCACCCACCTTCCCTCATGAACCATTGATAATTTATAAATTATAATCATTTTGTCTTGTCTTACACAGAATCATTTTATGGAAGTGTTTTCCTTTAAGTAATTAGACATGTTTTACCAAATGTTATTTTTGTCCCTAGTAATTTCCTTAAAATGTATGTGTGCTTAATGCAAATATAATAGCATGGTTTGATAGAGTTTGTAGTGTATACAGGTGTAATACATTTGACAAAAATCAAAGGCCTAGGGGCTGAGCCCCGGTGGTGCAGTGGTTGTGTGCGAGACTGCGGCCCACTGGGACGGAGGTTCAATTCCAGCAGTGGGGCTGGGCCTCCTACTCCCACCACCTAGAGCAGTGATGTCCCCCCCCCCAAAAAAAAAATCAAAGGCCTAAAAAAATACAAAGGACTATTCAGTGTTGTTCCCTGGTTGCAAGGTTTCTGGAACACTTTGTGTGCTCATTTGGAGCCAGTGTTTAGACTACGAAGCAATAGTTAGACCGGAACAAGGGCACACTTACTCTATGGTTCAAAATCAGGAAAAGGGATGTGTCAGGATTTTATTATTTCCACTCTATTTAACCCTCTGATGGACAACTAATCCAAGATGTTGGGCTATGTGAAGGAGAATGCATCAGCAGGATCAGAGAAAGGCTTATTAATAATTTTCAATGTGCAGGTAACTTAATCTTGCTTGGTGGTAGCTTGACTTGAAGCCCTAGTTGATGAAAACATCCAGTCTTTAGTCCGGACTGCACCTCGAAGGAAAGAAACTCAGCACCCTCACAACTTGACCAACATCATGACGTTTCTGTGTCATGATAAACTCTTCAAGTTGTCGAGGATTTCATCTTGCTGGAATCCACAATCAGTGTTCCAGAGAACTGTGCACCAGTTAAAGGCTGTCGAGCTTTGGGCAAATCTGCTGTATGAAGCCTCCCTACAGTGTTAGAGATCAATGATGTCCCTCAGCGGAGGCTGACCCAAGCTGAACTATTTTCAGTTGTATTTTCAGATATATGTTGTGCTAGACTAAGTTGACAGGAGAAATAAATCCAGAAACACTCACTGATGATTAGGAAAGGACATTTTATCAAAGAGTAATTGTATATTAAAAAAAAAATCCCAGCCCAGTCTAGATCAAGTTTATAAGTCTGATCTTACCCCATATATCCAATACCAGTCCATATATTCCTCTTTAGATTCATACAGCACATGCAGTAATGCCAACTGCAGGAAGATCACAGGTCAATGGGCGAAAAGTCATGAGGATCCAGTGGCAGTGGAAGCCTCTGTGGATCTAGTGGCAGTGGAAGCAGTGCAGGCATTGGTCTCCACGTGGCTCCTCCAGCTGCAGGGCTCTGGTCTCCACGAACATAACTCCATGTGGTTTGTCAACACGAATGTATTGAGAAAGTGGGACCATCTCCCGTGAGCTATTTATCTCCATTGCACCTCCACATGAGGCGCGACTCGATCGATGAACTAAACTCTACCCCTTCACTCTTCATACACTCAAGTTGACGGGAGATTATGTAGCTATGACACGTGTGAGAGATGGACAATGAATAAGGAAAACCAGGAAGAAAGGCTGTGTTTGAATTCTGGGGTTGGTGAAGTATATTGAAAGTACTAGAAGAACAAACAAATTTGTCTTGGAATAAATAACATCCAAAATGCTCCTTGGAAGCCAGGTTGGTGAGACTTTATCTCATGTACATTGGACATGTCATCAGGAGAAATCCATCTCTGGGAAAGGACATCGAGCTTGGTACAGTAGAGGGTCAGCAGAAAAGAGGAAGATTCTCAAGGAGACAGAGTGATACAGTGGCTGTAACAATGGGCTCGATCAGAACAGTGCTGGGGTTAGCACCGGACCCGGCAGTGTTCTGTCCTGTCAGGCGTAGGGTCAGGATGACTCAGAACCAACTCAATCCAATAGCACCTCACAATTACAGCGAGGTTCCTGTGTCTTACAGGAATGTAGGACAAGAGGAACTCTGAGTAGATTGGGGAAAGTTGATGATGTAGTCTGTAATACCTAAAACAACCACTGAAAAGACAGACATGTGGCTAACAATGGAATAAAGGACAATGGAACATCAAAACATTAAAATGAAAGTAGAATATGAGAGTGAAAGTTATTGGGAGCAGACATAAGACAAGGAGCAAAATGGTGCTCTAGATCATAATCAATTTGATGTTAATAGATTGAAAAGTGTGTGTGCGTGTATGAGTGTGTGAGAGAGCTAGTTAGCTAGCTAGCTAGATATATAGATAGATATCAGTCTTTCTCTACCTTATTTTTGGGACCAATTGTTCTTTATTTTTTGTAAAACAGAACCAAAAACCCTCTGAATGGCATCTTTGGTCAGAGAGATGTAAATCAAGATCCATTCATTGATGTTCTGGAGGTAAATTTTGGATGTAACCATATTATTTGATACCGATCCAGTGACAACTAGACCTAGGCAAGGGTCTTATTTCCTGGTCTTAGTCCTTCTGTCTACATGAGTCAGGGGCCGGGCAGAGCTGAAACACATGGAGACCTACCTAGTGCCTCCTTACCCTCAGAGCTAAGAAAGAGGAAAGTGACAATGTCTTTTTTGAAAACCTAGCATTTTGTTTATTTTCCATAACCAAATTTCTACAAATGCTTTATGACCTTGTAAACTGAATTGCTACCTCTCAAAATATGGGGTGAAATCCCTGCACCTCCTATAAATTTGGCTTTGTTTGGAAATAGGGGCTTTCTTTGTTATGTATTTCTTTTTCTTTTTTAAAATTTTTAATGAATTCCACATATCTCCCTTTTGCTACTTAATCACAAGTTCCTTGAGGGCAGGGGCATTTCTTCTTTTCTTTTATGCCTGGGACCTAGAACAGTGCTGGGCACAGTAAATGCAAGTAACTTGACTCAAACGTGCCACTGGTTATGAGGATGTGGTCAGGACCTGGCGACATTTCATTCTGTTATATGTAAGGTTCTATAACATCAGAGCCAACCCAGGAGCAGCCAGTAACCACAAGAACAACAGCATGCATAGTTAGTTGCTCTGTCTGTAAAGGCTTGCTGAATGAATAAAGTCAAATAAATGGACTCCTGTTAGCTTTCTTTCATTCTTATACAAAAAACATTTCACTTGCTAACAGATTGCTTCATTATAATAGCCGTATCCTTATTCATACAACTTTAGCCTCCAATCTGTTCTTTTTTATAAAAAAAATCATTTTATTAGTGGCTCAGACAACACCCATCACTATCCATCCATCCATTGTATGCAAAGCACATTTGTACACTTGTTGCCATCATCATTCTCAAACAGTTGCTTTCCAATTAAGCCCCTGGCATCAGCTCCTCATATTTCTCCTCCCTCCCCTTTCTTAGTTATTTATACTAACAAGGCCATACTAGAGAATGCAGGGTCCCCAACATAATCATCTCTAAATTTTGTTTCCTACCGCAAACAATTTATTCACATATCCTATAATTCAATTTATTCACATATCCTATAATTCAATCACATCGGGGAGAATCGTACAATCATCACCACAGTTTTAGAACATTTTCTTTATTCTTACACTCATTGCTATCAGCTCTGCATTTCCCCCCAAACCTCCCCCCCCCCCCAATGCCATAGTCCTAAGGAACCATTAATCCAGTTACTGTTACTGTAGATTTGTCTATCCCAGATTTCACATACCGAAAAATAGTAAAACACAAAGAAGCCTAAGGACAATAACAGAGTGAAGCAGATAAAAACCTCAATTGAATTTACAGTGTTCTACAGAGTTTACAGAGCTATTCATTTCCCTTGGTTATGATCAGAGGGGATTCATCTGAGGCTTAATCTATGTGCGGACCCTGCAAAGGGAATTTAGGTTTCAACTCTCATCCATAGCCTTAGGCAAACCAGGTGTTCACAATTTAAGCTCAGCTACCAATCCTTCCTTTAGATTTGGGTTATGTTATTCATAATCCTTTAAACACAGAAGCTGGTGAGCTTCTTCCATGTGGAAATAGTTGACACACCTCACTGGTTGTTTGAAGAGAAGTTTTTAAGACCCCAGGTGCTATGTTTTCTTATAGCTGGGCACCGTCTAGCTTCTTCATTACAATTTCCTGTAGCACTCAGATCTTCAGGGATCTCTTCATGAGGTGAACATCAAGCAGGGCCATATCAAAATAACGAATTGTTCTTAGAATGAAGTTAAGAATAACTGCAGGTCCAGAACCATTCATACACGTGTGGTTTAGCTCTGTCTCTGGTTCACCTCGGACATATCCTTTCCATTTTTTGCTAGAGAACATTATCAATCAACCCCCTAGGGCAACACTTCCCCTTCCATCAATCAAAGCTGAATTAAGAAGACCCTATAGGGAAGTGGAGAATTGTGTAATCAGAGCTCATAAGAGACAGATCTGAAAGTTCTGATTTCAACTCCTGGCTGGTGTCAAGAGTCAGGAGATTCTAGAGTTCACACATCTCTTTTAAATATATTTAAACTATTCAATTGTAGGATATGTTAATTATAGGTCAATGAAACTGTTAAACTCTTGGGAAAAAAATTCAGGAGACTCTTTAAAGGTAGTGAAGACGTGAGAGTTAAGAACTTAAAAAAATCTGAACCAAGAGACAATGTTCAGCTCCTCTAGAAGTGCTTCTAAGGCTTCCCTTTGGAGTGGGTGCCAATTGTAGGGTCCTGCCAGCCTGGACCTGTTACTAGTAACAGGTAAGCCCTGATAAGAAAGTCGTGGGCGGATTTATCTGCTTGGAGAAAGAGCAGAGTCGATAGTCCTTCACAGGAACAGTGGCAGATCAGAGCCGCCAAGCGTAGGTGGTGCTGGATCCACTAACTTGTCTCATTCACCTCAGATAAGACCCTGTAAGAAAAGAATGAGCAGTCGATTCTTTGTGACTCTCCCTAAAGAGGAGACAAGAATCAAGGGAGAGTGGGGGATGATCCAGGCCTTTGATGTTCTTTACCTGCCCCTCCCTCCCCCTCTAAGAGACTTCCTGAGCCAGGAAATGGTGATGTCATCTTGTGTTTGTCAGCACGCTCTTACTGTGAGTCATTGGATGGTTGGTAAAGGTATCCATAGGATTTCCAGGTAGATGATTGACTCCCCTTGGTCGGGCTTGGCCGGGTGCTCTCGGTGAGTGGCCAGGCTTCCCTTCACTGCAAGATCTCCTTGGAATGTCATTCAAGGTCTTTCTAAAGTGTAGGGTCTTGTCCTAAAGGGACTAACTCTAAATTAAGGAAGCACAGGTCCAGCCGAGATATTCAGGAGATAATGAGGCCTTACCTGTGGCACTTCCAGGAGTCCCAGTGCTGCACAGCCAGACCTGGGGGCCGAGGAGGCTCAAGGACACTTCCTGCATGCTTAGCTCCCTGCATCCATGCAGAGACAAGAGACCCCTCATACTTTCAGGTGGTAGGCCCAGAAGCTCCTATTTTGGTCACCAGGACCTCACAGCAGTGCTGTAGCACACAGGGAGTTAGGGAGAGGAAATTTATACAGGAGATTCAACTGGGTGGAGCAGGAGAGTGGGATGTCTTATAGTTAGTTCAGTTACTATAACTCTCCACTCCCAACATGTTGGAAATTAATACTAGTTACTTTTTTTGCTATTACGATGCCATTAAAAAAATCATTTTTGGGGGGCACTTAGAGCTCTTACCACCATCCGTCCATCCATTGTGCCAAGCACAGTTGTACATCAGCTGCCATCATCATTTTCATTGCGGTTGTGAGGGATCATCAAACTGGCTCCTCCTCCCAGTGACCCTATCCTATCGATAACAGAATGAAATGGTCAGGCCCCCCCCCCTCACCCCCATCCCCACAATTACTGTTGGAGCCGCTGGACACACCCACGATGTCATTGCTAAAGGAACATCTTTATACATAAGTGTGTACAAATGTGGACACAGCGTTAGATGTGGAGCTGAAGGTCAATATAGAAACATCTATTACCTCTTTGATGAGCGAGTTCATAACTCTTTTGATTATTCTGAAAGTTTCCAAACAAACACGAAAGCAGAGGGGATGGGTTAAGGAACACTCTTTCTCATTCACCTTCATCTGGCTTTCATGGCAACCCACTTACAACCCATCGTAAATGCTTTCTGCATCCGCCCCTGCTCCCTGGCTCCCGCTGTTCTCCATGACAGCAGATGTCCGAGACCATATTATCTTACTCCTGGTGTATCTCCAACATGAGGATCACGGAGGAAAAAACTAGAAAGTAACCGCCAGGCCACATTTTTAAACTTAAAAAATTAATAATTTCTTGATATTGTCCACTATGTCATCTTATGTTGTATCACATCATCTCAAAATTTGTCTTTAAAAAAAAAAGTTTGAGTTTACACCTTCACCAACAGGCTGTTTGCTCTGAAGGACAGAATTCTGGAGAGAAAGAGCAGCTAGAAGGGAAGGAACTTGCATTAGCCACTGTTGAAATGAAGGGAACAAGACCAAGAAACGGCGCTGTAGCAATAGAGGAAGCTGCCCTGCTGCACTTGCTCCTCCATGGAAGCCTCGTCAAAGAACAGTCTTGAATAACAGGCAACATCAAAGGCAGCTGGGCATTTCTCGGAATAAAACAGCTGAGCTAAACAACCAAAACCAAACAGCTGTACTGCCTTGGGATTTACTATTACATTAAAATTAGATGTTTTCTCTCTTCAGACATGTACTTTTGGCAAGGGGGAGGGGAAGGGGAACGAGACAGGAATAAAAACAACAACAAAAAACACCCCCAACCAATTGAGTTTTATTTGAGACATAAATGTTATGTTCAAACCATTTGCACACAGCCCACAGTAAAATGTCCGTTATGATGGAAATTGGACTCACATTGTCACTTATAATCAAGACCTTCTGTGGCTTGAATTGTCCAGTATTACTTTATTATTGAGGATTTATCTGTGTACAGAGAATAACCCTATGATAATTCATAAATGGAAGTTCAGCTGCAAACTTTCTGATATTTTACCCATGAAACATTAAAAAAGATCGATACAATTGATAATATGGATTATTATAAGAGGTGTAAGATCCCTTGATAAAATTATTTATTATAATAAATAAAATCATTTATTATTGTTAAAATTATAATAATTTATAAACTATCAAGGGTTGATGAGGGGGTGAGGAATGGTGGGGAGGGGAAAAATGGGAAGCTGATACCAGGGGCTCAAGTAGGGGAAAAAAAGCATTAAAAAACTATTCTATGGAACGAAGTGGAGCTTGTTTGTTTTTTTAAACCAGGTGTATGTTGTTTCTTTCTATCTTACAAGATACACTGAACAGAACAATGCAGGCAAAGAACAGAACAAAACCCTTAATTCTCCTTTATAATAAGCCTACACCTTTAAACTCCAAAGAAGGTTATGGTATTTGTTCTTACTTTGGGGATGATTCCACTTAGAGAAAACATCCAGAAAAGGCAAATTCACAGCAGTGTGTTGTGGTCGCTGTTAAGTGGTCGTGAGTCCCTTCTGACTCCCAGGGATTCAAGGTACGAGAGACCAAAACATGGACGCTCTCACCCTCTGCCAGCTGTTGTTATATTTGAGCCCATTGTTGCAGCCTTTGTGTCAATCCACCTCAATGCAGGTCTGCTGCTGCTTCTTTTTGCTGCCCTTGATAGAGAGGCAGTAAGTAGAATAAAGTTTACCAGGGACTAGAGCGTGGGGGATTAGGGATGAAAGTTTCAGGGGTACTAAGTTTCTGTTTGAGTTGATGGGAAATTCTTGAAAGACAAGATGGTGGTGGTGGTTTGTACAGCACTATGAACAGAACTCCTGCCATGGAATTGTGCTTTTAAAATAGTTTAGGTTGTGGCTGATCCCTGGTGGCCTAGTGGTTGTGTGCGGTCCACAGGGTTGACAGTTCAAATCCAGGAGCAAGACTGGGCTTCCTACTCCCACCAGGGCAGTGATGCCATACACACACACACACACACACACACACGAAAAATAAAAATAAAATAGTTTAGATTGTAAACTATGCTATGTAAAATGCACACACACACACACACACACACACACACACATACACACACAGCTACCAAGTCAATTCTGACTCATTAGGACCCTGGAAGAGAGACAAGAACTGCCCCTGTGAGTTTTCTAGGCTATAAATCTTTACAGGGACAGAAAGTCTCATCTTTCTTGGGCTTCTCTCCCACAGACAGCAGAAAAATTTGAAAGGTGAGAAAGGTTAAGATGGAAGTGAAGGAGAAAGTATGATCGCAAGGTTCAACTCTTTGAAAGCATTTGGGCCAATGAAGGCTCTTTGTCCTGAGGTTGGAAGAAGTTCCCTGATTCTTGTGGGTGCCTCAGCCTCTTCCAGCTCCCCGGGAACAGAATGCCCACAGAATGGTGAGCTGAAAGCCCTTCCGGGGAATGCAAAGCTCCCACGGAGACATCTTTGCTGAAGTAGGCATGCCCAGTTCTTTCCCCCGAACTCACCAGCCAGTGAGTTGCACTTAAAGAAATTGCTGCACAGCTCAAGGTCTAGAAGTCGCCTTACAGGAAGCTTCCCTGTCCAAAGAAGGGGCACCCTGCCCTCCTGAGCGCATTCGTGTCTCTCACCACCCCTCTATTTGTTAATGTGGAAAATGGTCAAACGTTACACGCTCTGAACTTAAATAAGGTGACTTGAGAGGAAGACAATAGCTTGGGGCCGGACATTAACCCAGCCTTCTGTGTTCGGAACCTCTCACAGGGAATCAGCATGGAGATGTGACGTGGGCCATGACAGATCTTCGGAAACAACTGTGGTGTGATATGTGGCTGCGTGACGTGTGATTCCGTCCATGCAGACTCACAGTGACCCGACAAGAAGAGCGAGGCCGCCTTGGAGGGATTCCGAGATTGCCAAGTCTTCTCCATCCCCACCCGCACGGCCCTCACCCCCGTAAGTTCAAACACGGGACCTTGCTTGAGTTGAGTGCTGAATCACTGCGCCACCGGGAGGGTCTCTTACTACGATCTGGTTGACATGCAATAACTGGATCAACTCATTACTGGAGGAGAAGCCCCGTTGTGAAATGGAAAGAAACGTGTCACAGAAGAATTCAGGGAATAGCTGCTGGGAATAGTCCAGTCCTTCCTCATAGGCCTAGCAAAAGGGAGGGGAGCCTCTTTCTCTGCCCAGGGGACTCCAACCCCAACCCTGCTCTCTTGTTGCTCAGCACTGATCTTGAGGGCTTAAAGAATGTTGAATACTTACCTGCTGAAAGCAGCAGTTCAGAAATGTTGAAACTCCTGAAAACCCTCTTCACAGGTGATTTATATAATTAAGAACAATGATAAAGAAGCCACCTCAGCCCCAAGCTGACTGCTTACTCAGAGAGATGGCCTTTGGAATCCGTTCTGCCTCAGCATCGAAGGAAAGTAAGTCGATTCCCTGCAGGACCCCCAGATCAAGCCATCCAGGTGGAAGTAAACACAAAGTATTTGCAAGCAAACCCATATAGTAGTGCAGACAAGCAGTCTCTTAGCAACTGGTTCTGGCCTTGTCTGTCTCAGAGAGTCTAACTGTGTATAAACATGCGCCCACATTCTTCCCAGACCAAGTATGTGAGCACCTTTGGAACAAACAAGTCACTCTTGTGTACCTTCGGATTTGGTTACCTCAGCATTTTTGCTATTTTGGGCAGCGCAACTGTGTGTGTGTGTGTGTGTGTGTGTGTGTGTGGAGGGGGGTGTTGTTCAGGCATTGTGGGACATTTCGGAGCATCCTGGCTTTGATCCATGAAGTCTACAATGAAAGATGTCTCCACTGAAATCAGAGCACTGGCTCGAGAGGCGCTGCTGTGGAGGACAGGCTCTCCTTACTGTCTACGGATCCTGCCCTGTGGGACTGGGTTAGGCTTACTGAAACACCCTCATAAAAAAAAAAAAAACGTCGAGCTGAGCCCCAGTGGCGTAAGTGGTTGAGTGCAGGACTGCGGCCCCCGCGGGCTTGGCAGTTCAAATCCAGCGGCTGCTCTCAGGAGCAGCACTGGGTAGCACAAAAAAATGTCTCTACCATGACAAGAATTTCTTCCCTGGTATTTTTAAACATGGAGGGTGGTCTTTTCTTTCTTACCCACTACTTGTATTTTTTACCTTTATGTGATTATTTGATCCTGACCACTTTATTTCATTTTTGTTTTTGATGGTTCTCATTGAGTTTCCCAATGTGTGAAGTATGGAAGGAGAGGGCACATCCAGATAGTAACTGATGCAAGGGTTTATAGGGGACGTGGGGGAGGGGAATGGGAAATAGGGAGGGGGAGGGGATTTCTGAGTAAACAATGTTGAGGCTTGGGGGGGGAGGAAGCACTAGAACTGACTGTTCTTACAGAACTCATTTTAAAGGTAATTTAACCATGGAGGGGGGGGTGTTCTAAAACTAATTGTGGTAATGATTGTACAATTCTTCTTGATCTGATTGAACCATTGAACTATTGAATTGCATGATATGTGAACAAGGGGCCAACACAAATGTTAAAAAAAAAGTCTCCAATTCAGCTCAATGCCATCAAATCACTTTTGGCTCATCGTGACCCCATAGGAGGGGGTAGAATGACCCCTTTGGTTTCTGAGGCTTTAACTTCTTTTTTTGTGTGTGACATCACTGCCCCCGTGGGAGTAGGAAGCCCAACCTTGTTCCTGGAGAGCTGCTGTTGGAGTCAAACCGCCAACCCAGTGGGCCGCGGTCCCACACACAACCACTAGGCCACCAGGGCTCAGCTGAGACTCTAAGTTCTTAAGGGAGTGGAGAGGCCGGTGGTGAACCACTGACCTTGTGGCTAGCAGTTCAGTGCATACGTAGCCCTTCCGTTGCTAAATATCCCCTGGGGGTAACTGAGCAGCACTGGTAAGATAACATTTTCTAGATCCTAGAAAGGGTTATCGCTAAGAGTTCACCAATAACTTTACCAGCTTTTAAAGTCCTTCATAGTCTTCGATTCCTGATCACACTCTGTGTGAACTAAAGTGGCTGGTTTGGGTCTGATAGACTGCCATGGGCAAAGCCTTTCCTGTCCCCTCTCATCTGGCAACATTCCACTCCCTGTGCTCTGATGGCATCTCCTATCTGTTTGCCTTCCAGAAATGTTTGCTAGACCCTGGTCTTCTCTGAGTGGAGGGCTGGAAAGGGCAAGCAGATGTGCCCCAGCTATTCCTTGCAGCATCCCTTCTCTCTCAGCCCTCCAGGGTCCTACGTCCAATGGCCCAAACTGGAAAGAGCTATGCATACTACAATGTTCAGAACTGATCCAACCAACCAGGTTAAACTTGCAAGTGGTGTTTGCAAGGGGATCGTTCTGCGGTAGCTCAGAGGAAGATTGTGTGTGTGTGTGTGTGTGTGTGTGTGTGTGTGTGTGCGTGTGTACATAGGCATGCAGGAAACCATTTGTCATTTCAACATTGTTCACAGGTAACATGATGTCCATGCAAAGTGGTGACATGGTGTCCATGTAAACCCTTTTAGAACAACGCCCAGCACTTACTTGGAACTAAAGAATTCTTGGGACTGCTATTTATTTATCAAATGTACATTTGTTTCTGACTCTTTTAAAACTGTTTTTTTGGGGGGCTTATAATTCACAGACCATATAGTTCAATAGTTTAATCACATCAAGAAGAGTTGTATAATCATCATCACAATCCATTTTACAACATTTTCTTTCTTTTTTTAAAAAAATCGTTTTTGCGGGGCTCATACAACTTTTATCACAATCCATCCATCCACTGTGTCAAGCACATTTGTGCATTTGTTACCATCATTATTCTAAAAACATTTTCTTTCTACTTGAACCCATGGTATCAACTCATTTTCCCCCTTCCCTGCCCCACCTTTCCCCCTCTTGGACCCTTGATAATTTATAATTTCTTTTTCTTGTCTTACCCTGTTCGATGTCTCCCTTCACTCACTTTTCTTTTTAAATCCCCCAGGGAGGGGGTTATATGTCGATCATTGTGATCAGTACAAGCCCCTTCCCCCACCTGGCCCTTACCTGCCTCTTATTTCTACTGTCCATTATTGGTCTGGAAGGGTTTATCTGCCCCAGATTCCCTGTGTTTCCCGCTCTGATCTGTACCAGTGTACATCCTCTGGTCTAGCTCAATTTGGAAGGTAGAATTGGGATCATGATACTGGGGGTGGGGTTGGGAGTGGGGGGGGGGAGGAAGCATTTAAGAACTAGAAGAAAGTCATTTGTTTCTTTGATGCTACACTGCACACTGACTGGCTCATTTCCTCCCCCACCATCCTTCTGCAAGCAGATGTCTAGTTGCCTACAGATGGGCTTTGGGTCTCCATTTCGCACTCTCCCTCATTCACAAGGATATGACTTTCTGTTTTTTGATGCCTGGTACTTGATCCTATTGACACCTCACGATCACACAGGCTGGCAACATTTTCTTCATTCTTGTACACATCATTATTGGCTGCCTGTTTCACCTCAACCTTCCCTGCCACACCCCCAAGGAGCCATTAATCCAGTTAGTGTTCCTTTTGATTTGCCTCCTAGTTTTCAGATACAGGAAGAGATTAAAAAGCCATCGACCTCTCCCGCCCCCCCGCCCCCCCTGCCCCCGTAAACAAAAATGAACAAGAAGAACAAATTAAAACAGATAAATACCTCAACAGATAAAAAGAAAGCCAAAATAGTCAAAATTAGAGACCACATAAACAGATCATAAGGGAGATCAAAGGGTGCTAAATTTGAACTTACCTGTATCTGTAACGATGCACTCTTCAGTGCACTCTACACTTATCAAGGCTATTTGTATCCCTGATCCATGGTCTTGGGGGGTTTACCAGGGACTTAATCCATGTATATTTCCCCTTCTCCTCCTCCTCTTTTTCTTCTTCAAACTGAAACAGCTTTAGGTCAAAAAGGAGATCAAATGATAAGATATATTTTGACCCACCTACATCTGCCATTATTGACTGGCCAATGTTCTCTTTCTGATAACAGGGCTACTCACATCCTTCAGCTATAATCAGAGGGAATTCACAAAATACTTAATCCATGTGTGGACCTTGCCAATGGAGTTTGTGCTTCTACTCTATCCAGGTATTCACAATTTAAGCCCGGATGCTATTCCCTTTTTCAGATGTGGATTAAATTATTTATAATACTTGGATCACATTGACACCTCACTTAGATGGTTGTGAATTTGAAGAGAGCCCTTTAAGACCCCAGAAACTATTCTTTTGTTTGTCTTGGGTTTTTTTGTGTGGCATCACTGCCCTGATGGGAGTAGGAAGCCAGCCTTGCTCCTCGAGAGCTGCTGCTGGATTTGAAGGAAACTCTTCTTTCTGAGAGCTGGTTACCATTTAGTTTCTTCGCCACGCTTTGCTATAGCACCCATCTCTTCAGTGATCGCTTCTTGGGATTGAGTGCCGAGCAGAATCACGTCATAAGAAATACTCATTCGTAGATTGCAGTTAGGATGGCGTGCAAGCCCCGAATTGATTCACGCCTCTATGATTTATATATGCCTCTGGTTCACCTTAGAGATGTCATTGTTATTTTGTGTTATAGAACATTATCTATCAAACACAGGAAGCATTACTTTCACGTCCCTTACATCAGTGCTGACCCATGGAGACCCAGTAAGGCAGGGTAGAACTGCCCCCTGGGAGTCTCCAAGCCTGCAAGTCTTCACAGGGTTAGGAAGCCTCCTTCTTCCCGCGTGGAGCTGGCTGGTGGTTTGTACTGCTGAGCTTGCAGTTGGAAGCCAAATCCCTAACTGCCGTGCTTTCATCGTGTCAGGAGTGCAGCCAGTGGTATGGAATATAAAACCCCATTGAGAAAAGGGAATTGTACAATTATAGGTCAGCTTTGAACTGAAGTACCTGAATCATTGGCTTATACAGACTACACTCTTGAGTGACTGCGCACTAGGTACACCAACCATGGGGAGTGGTGAGAGGGCTGCTCTTCCAATGATATTCCTTCCTGGCGGCAGATTGCCGCCTCCCAGATTCATTATTTATCCTAATGAAGCAAGAAGGGCAGCAGAAAAGTGCGTATGCACTGGTTGCAGGCCACTGTTCCCTGGACATCGCTTCTGATTTGAACGCCTCTCTGTGAGAGGTGCTGAGGAGGCAGAGTCGAATGGGGCTCAGGCATGGATTGCGTAGTAGTCTGAATAGCTACCAGTTATGAAATACCTCTTGTGGGTCAGCTTCTGTGGTGTTATGCATGATACTTTGTTTATTCCTCAAAAAGACCTTGCGGGAGTAGGTCTCAGTTATCCAGTTTTATAGATGCGGGAACTGAGATTCATTGGGATCACCGGAGCTGTTGGTGCCCTAGGCCCTGGGTCACAACAACCCATGAACAACAGAACAAAGCATGCCTCTGTCTTATCCTATCCTTGTGGTCACTGCTATGGTCAAGTCTACTACTGTGGCTACTGTGTGTCTCAAGTGTCTTTGCAGTGCAGAGGGCTCATCGCTAGCCTGGGATCATGCAATATTCGGTGGGGATCCACAAGATTTTCACTGGCTATTTTCCAGAAGTGGATCCCCAGGCCTTTCTTCACCATCCGTCTTAGTCTAGAAGCTCTGCTGGAACCTGTCCAGTACAGGAGACCCTGCTAGTATTTGAAAGACAGTGGCATAGCTTCTGCGGCTGTCATTCTGACACACAAGCCACCACAGCTGGGCATCGCATCATACCAGGGATGATGGAAATGGGGCCAAGTAACAGCCAAACCACACCAAGCCAACCAACAGAACCCAACCCAACTGCTTGCCCCACGGTCACCCCACATGCTGCCGAGGAGTACTGCTTCCTATGAAGTAGCATCTATCAGCTTGCGAGTCTTTGCACCCGCTTGGCACCAGGTGGATGCTTCTGCTGTGCTCCCTCGCTGTGAGTGCAGGGGAGCAGCAGATTCCCCGCCTGTGCTAAGAAGTGCACTGGCTAGGGGACAAAGGCAGTGTGCTTTCGCTGAAGTGCCCATGAAATGTGACCAGGATTACCCTGGCGAGAGATTTGCCTCTCGTGGGCCTGAGGGAAAGCCCCCAGGAGAAGTCTTATTTGGCCTGAACGTGCACGTGCAGGCTTGGCAGGGGCTGGGGCGAGCAGGAGCATTCCTGGGTGTCCGAAGAGCACAAACAAGACCATAAAGCAGGACATTGCGGCTTGACAATGAGGAACAAGGGGGAGTATGGCTGGACTTGAATTTGGAGCGAAACCCTCACCATTCTAACTCCAACCATTGCAATGGCCTCTTTGCAATGCTCACTTCCATAGCAAGTGCCCTGTAGCTCAACCTTTTCCAGGAACTCCTCTTGCCTCCCATCTACGCCACCCCCTCTCTCCCCCTGCAGTGTCCGCCTGACTGCGTGATGAACTTGGGATTGAAGTGCTCTCACTCCACTGTCTCCCAATCCCCTGCATGATCAACATCCAAACAGTAGAACCTTCCTACCTGCTGCCCAGCTTCACCCCTGCATGTTCCCTCTTCCATCTACAATTCTTAACTCCTGGCAGGCGGGACAACCTAACATATTTGCTCTCACTGGTCTTATCTACCTGGAATTTTTTGCCTCAATCACTAAAATCACTTTCCTTGAAACTTATCCAGATGGCTTTAGTACCCCCTGTACCCCTTTTCTTATCTCTCTACCCTAGCCCTCTCCAGAGACATGCCCTGTCTTCTTATGCACCCACTATGTTTGGGTTTAAAATTCTATTACAGTGATGGTTTTTGTTGTTATGGATTGTTTGCTTCCCTTTTCTGCTCTGTGACCTCAAGGCTCTGGACTAACAAAAGGCAGCTGTCATCTAGGTGACTCTGATGTGACTCATGGTGACCTCATTCTGAGGTCTGAGGAGAACTGAGTATCACCATACTTGAGTTTTTAATAGAAGTAGATTGCCAGGCTTTTCTTCCACGGTGCCTCTGTGTCTGTGTGGGTTTGAATCTCGGACTATTCAGAGAGTAGTCCAGCAAGTTAACCTTTTGTGCCACCCGAAGACTCCACATGTAGCAAAAGCAAAACTAAACTCACTCCCATTGAGTTGATTCCAACACATAGAACCCCAGCAGGACGGGGTAGAACTGACTCTGTGAGTTTCTAAGACTGGAACTCATTATGGGACTGAAAAGTCTCATTTTTCTCTGACCGAGCGGCTGTTGGTTTTGAACTACTGACCTTGCAATTAGGAGACCAACACTAATACCTATACCATTAAGGCCCAACCCTAAGTAGTAAGGGACTAATTGCTGAGTGAATACCAGGACTTGGAAAGGAATATTGAGCGAGTTCTCAGGGAATCTAGATTTTTAAGTTAATTTTAAGTGATTGACCCATGTTCATGTATGTCTTATTTTACTCCCTATTGATGAGGCAGGGGTATTTTTGGATAAGGTAGTGAATTAAGGTGTGAAACAAATATCAAAGACCAGGAGCAGATGATAATAACGTGGAGGAAATGGAAAAAGACCCATGTCCGGGTAGTGCCAGAAAAGCACTTTACCTCTAGGATAAGGTGACCAGATGTTCCCCTTTTTAACAATTTGTCCCACGTCCTGCGGCTTTTTAAAATTAAATATATTACAATACTATTTTTGCATTCTCTGAACATTTTTTGTTGCTCCACATAGACCAAATTTTTAATCAAGAACACCCCCTCCCCCTGGTCAATGGTGTCCCACTTAAAATCTGGTCACTTTACTCTAGGACCAAAAGAAAGATATGCTATTAGGAAATCAAGTGGTCTTCTCATTTCGCAGAGGGGGAAAAAAGTGTTCTAGAAAAGTCTTCGATGCTCCCTTCCTCACCACCTTTTGTTCTCCTGGTGCTCATGGAAGCAGTGATCAAGAGATCTAAGGACACTGGGTAAATAAGCTGCACTCTATCCAGTGCCTGGTAGCTGGTCTCTATGATTTGAATTGTACGCCTTCAGGACAAGGCTAGTGTCTGGGGAGCCTTGAACCCCTACCACCTGGAGCAAAGCCTGGCAGGTGGGCGCTCAAGTCCCATGTGTTGAAAAAATGTCTTCCAATTTGGGCTTGTATGGTTCCAATGCTCCACTTGCTCCTCTGTGCACTGCCTTCTCTGGCCTTTATTCAGACCAAGGGAACCGTTTGTCTCGGATGCTTAATGTTTGATGGAGCTACATCTCTTGCCCATGTGCGCCTGTTTGTCTCATCAAATCATTGCTTAGCTCCTTTAATACCAGAATAACGAAAGCCCCACAGCAAAAGCGTTTATCCAGGGAAGTTCAACTCCTCAGCTTCTTCTACTCAGGGCCTCTCTACATTGAAAAATGCTTTCATTTACTAAGCAAGAGTTAAGGCAATTTCTTGGGGGGAGAGGGGGGAGAAAAAAAACCCCTTCATTCTCCCCTTGGTTCCCAAGGGGGCAAACCGTCTGGGCGAGTGTCATTATCTGGGGAACTAGTTAGACGTCTGCAGAGCGCTGACGGTACAGTTGTTAGGCTTTGGGCTGCGAACCTCCAGGCCATCCCTTGCACACGACCAGCCTGGCCCAGGGAGAAAGAGGACACTTTTTGCTCCTGAAAAGATTTAGCATCTTAGAAACCCACAGGGACTGTTTTACTGGGTCCTACAGGGTGATGAAGTTGGAAAGGAATCCATGACAGCCAGAATAAGAATGAGAGGGAGTGATTTAGATATCTGGAGGCCTGGGGCTATTCTAGCTCACTGAATTGGACTCTGCGGTGGGTGGACCCCCAGAAGGATACCTGGAGGCCCAGTAATCTGAATTGTAATGAATACTCGCCAGTGGTTCGGACACCTGATTGCCCCAACTTTGGGGTTAGATCCTTTACCGAAGGCTAGAAAAGGAAAGTGGGTGAGCCTCAGTGGAGATCAGGAGGAGGGAAATGCAGATATGCCCTGTCCCTAGCCTGCCCTTTGACTGTGACCCACGCATTTGGACTCTTTTATTAACATGCTGCCATTTTATCTAACGCCTTTCACATTTAAACCATAGGCAGATACTGGGGGCTTCAGGTGACTAGCTTCATTTGTTTCCAAAGTCTGGCATTTCCATGAAAATGAATAACCCTAAATGCTTTCAGTTCACAATCCAGGAAATGCAAATTTTAAGGTGACAGTAAGATAACTGAAGAACTTCCTTGACATCTGGATTTGCAATCCACAGACGTGTGATCTAGGGGAAGTTGTTACCTGAGTCTTCCTGCCCCTAAGCTTGGCTAGAGGAAAGAGAGAGAGCCTGGAGTCAGAAGAACTCTAGGGAGAACGGATCTAGGAAGCTATGTATTGAAAAGAAGAGAGATGGAATTGTAACCGGAGACATGCACTCAACATAAAGGAATTTGCTTACTTACCCATCAAACATTTATTAGTCATCTGCTCTGAGCCTGAGCTGATACTAGCCCACTCTTCTTGCCCTCAAAGAGCCCTCAATCTAGTTGGATGGACAGATAAAACGTTCCCAGGAAGGTTGATAAGTCTAACAATAGAAATACCAGGAGAGGGATGTAAGAATATGTTAAAATACCCCATTCCAAACCAGTGTCCTTATACAATGATCTGAGGGTTTAGGAAGGCCTTGCAATTTATTTATGGTAGAGGAGAGAATAGTGACATTAAATAGATTCAGCCGGAGTGAAAAGATGGTGAGTTCCAGTTATTTTTAGAGTGATTTTTAACTTCATTTAGGCATTAAACAGAACGCTGCTGGTAAAACCATTTTTTAAAAAAAGTTATCCAATTTCTGGAAATGACCAAGTGAGAACCAGATGCTCTGAAGTAGTGGCTGTCGGGAATATAATAAAGAGAAAGTTTTGGTTTTAGGAGAGGAATTCTTTGGTAAGGATTGTGTAGATGAGACAAAGCGTGGGGATGTAAAAATATCTTCGGGTTAAAATTAGCCAAATACTCCTATCTTTCTCTATCACGCTTTTAATAACCACCAACTTTTTTTGGTATATCTTTCAAGATAGAGGCCTGTCCCACTTTGGGTAATAGGGTGAATGAATACACTTGTCCTTCCCCCCACTTCCTCCTGCCTTGATCTGTAGCCACAGAAGGAGTTTGAGGCTACTCTGGTACATGAAGATGGTTATGATCACACGTCCGCTTTTTAACAATTTAACAATGTCCCGCAGCGTTTTAAAATTAAAATAAATATATTACAATACTATATTTGCGTCCTATGAAAAATTTTCTTGCTCCATATAGACCAAATTTAAAATCAAGACACCCCCTTCCCCTCCTCCAGTCCATGGTGTCCTGCTTAAAATCTGGTCCATTTATCCTTACAACATCTCAAGGATGGAAGCATAAAGTCAAGAACCTATCGAAGGTCCCCAGAGTGATCCCAGGACAGAAGGGTGCCAAGATAAAGGGAGGGAGGGGCAGGCTGCTCCTGAGGGGGTTCCCCGTGGGACCCTGGCGACGGGCAACCCTCTGGGCACAAGAGTAGATTAGAACCGTGCGCCACACGTTTTCCACGCCTGCGTTTTGGGGGTGGTAGATAAGCAGGTCTTTCTTCGGATGAATCCGCATGGGGGGCGGGAGGAGTTTGACCGTCAACCTCTAAAGTGTTAGACACCTGCTTCACCCAGGGCTCCTAGACAAAGGGACTCTGGCACAGCGTCGTTAACTCCAAGTTAGCAGTTTGAGACGCTCAGCCGTTGGGAGGGAGAAGGATGAGGCTTTTCGCTCTCGCCGTGAGTGACCGTCTCAGAAACACACAAAGGCAGTTCTACTCTGCCCTGTAGGTAGAGTCTAATTCACATACCATAGAATTCAATAGTTCAATCTCATCAATAAGAATTGTACAATCGTTCCTACAATAGGTTGAAGAACATTTTCTTCATTCTTGCATTCGTCTCTCTTAGCGTCCTCTCCCCATCTTTTCTACCATACCCCCAAGGAACCCTTAATTCAGTTACTGTCTTTATAGATTTAGAGCTGGCTGTTTTTTGAGAAATTCTGCCAAACATGGCAATGGCCGCAGCTTGGAAGCTGCAGGGAGTACAGTTTAGACCGAGAGGAGATAAGCATTCAAAGAGGGTCTCTCCAAGGAATGAGAGAAACAGGAAGGTTCTCCTGGAGTTTTCTGAAGACGTGAGAAAACACCACAAAGAAAGGCTGCGCGTGCACTGGTCTTGGGAGGGATGACTGAGCGCTTTTGTGGCATCTTTGGGAAATCCCGGAGAGCCCAGGCCACACTGACCACACAGTGCACAGACGCTAAGAAGAGAAAGCCCGTGTATCTCGCCCGACTCTTCAGGATGCTGAGATTGCAGACAAGGGAAGGGCTTCACGAATGAACTCTTCTGAGTATGTCACAAGTCACATTCACAACAAATTATACATAAGAACACCTCCCCCCCCAAAACAACCAACAGGTTTAATTTTATTGATTAGCAAGAGGGAGATGTTTTCATCTGCAAAGCATAAGTATAAGAGGAAATTTCTGGGAGGCTAGGGAATATTTATACTGCTATATAGAACCTACCATTACTGCAATTGTTAAATGAAGGCAAGATTGCCTTGGCATAATTCAGTTTGTAAACACGAAGTTGAAAAGATCTGTTCTCCTGAAGACTATCTAAGGTATTTAGTGTAGTAAAGTCATTATTTTTTTTTTTGGGGGGGGGAGAAGCTTTTCCTTTCTAACAATGAGGTTGAAGGTATAGCACCGAGATTCGGTTGTTAGTGGGCCTTAATGATTCAGCTCTCTTCCCCGGGGGAAAGATGAGACTTTCTCCTTCTCACCATTGACAGGAAAGGGCGCGGGCCGTGTTTTGCTTACACATGGGTCTGCTAACTGCAAAGTGAGCAGTTTGAAACCCCCAGCTTCTCAGCGTAAGACAAACGGGGACTTCTACTCTGTAAAGAGTTACAGCCTTGGAAACTCCCCAGGGCAATTCTACCCTGTCCGACAGGGCCACTGGGAGTCAGAATTGATTCATGGCAGCGATTCTTAGATTGATTCCCAGTGGACTGGCACCCACGAGGACCTCAAAACATATTTGTTGACTGCTGAGACCCTGGGCTGCATAGATTCAAAATTTGTCATTTTGGTATGCATTTGAAAAAAATGGGTTAAGTATTCCAGAGTCATTTAAGACTCATATTGTACTGTTCTTTTCTTTTCTTTTTTGTGGTATCCCTGCCCTGGTGGGAATAGGAAGCCCAGCCTTGCTCCTGAAGAGCTGCAGCTGGATTTGAACTGTCAATCCTGTGGGCTACAGTTCCACACACAACCACTACACCACCAGGGCTCAGCTATTGTATTGTTCTTTAGGGGAACTTTTCCACAGGAGTGTACAGGTCCCCACTCAGCCATCTCTACACAAACTGTTCAGCAATATTGGGTACATTCTTCATAATGTGTGATCATTCTTGTGTGTGTGTGTGTGTGTGTGTGTGTGTGTGATCCAAGTGAGTTTTTATAAAGGACAAAAGAAGTTTCAGGTTTTATAGTCACTGAACACGGGAAACCTCGTGGGACTATACTCTCACATTTAGTAGCCTAAGGCCAGAGAGACCACGGTAGGGCAAAGCAGAAGGGCAAAGAAGAAACGGACAGAAAGGCAAGGGGGTCTTGAGGTCCAGGTGTTTGAGGCCTGTGACTGGGAGGCGTGGTCCAAGGTATTGGTTGGCTCAGTTGGCTGGATTAAGCCCACCTGGTCCTAGTTTGGGTTGCTCAGGTGTATCACCCACCTGGCTCTGGCTTGAATTGACGAATGCCCAGCTAGTCTTTATGGCTGCCTAAAGTCTTGCCTGATTCTCCTCCAACCTCCTGAAAGGAGTCTTTAGGAATAAAAAGGGCCAACTCCCTGCTCCAGGCCTCCTCCTACTGAACGCATTGAGTTGTCTATGATTCGCAGAAACCCAGTGCCCAGCAGAATGAAACACTATACAATCCCGAACTGTCCTCAGGATTGTTCCTTTTCCTGAGCCCATTGTTGCAGTCATATGTTAATCCATGTGTGATCATTCTTATTAGTTCTTTTGGGGTTGTTGTTCCTATGAATGTAATTTCCCTATATTCTTATCTTTGTTTTATTTGGATTAAGGTTTTATGTAAGTGATTTTTTAAATGAACTGTCCCCCAGTCATTTTGACGTATGGGACATTTTCCTAGGTATCAGGAAAAATAAGTGCACTTTCTGAACATATTTCTGCCAATGACATTGAGAGAGAGGGCAGCTATGTCAGATTCGGTGCCTGCCCTCCCCCCGCAATGGCAAGCACTGGCCTCAAAGGCTGCCACAGAAACACGGTCACACAGGGGCCCTGTTTTTCTTTTCTGGACTTCAGGGATAAATTTCATTACAGACACTAAGAAAAAAGAGAGGGAAAAAGCCCCCCAAAAGCATTGAGAGAGACACACATTCTACTTCCTGAAAGTTGAAGACCTCTTGTGGCACAGTGGCTAAGTGCTCACCTGTTTTCAGCTGAAAACCAAAGGACGGGGAGGAAAAGCCATTCCTTTGCCTGGTTTGCATTAGGGAAATCTGCCGCACAAGCCCTCAGGAGCGCATTGCAGAGCAAAGATGCTACTACAAGACTCAGGTACCCCTGACCCAAGCCAGCCTTGACACCGTCTACATGTGTGATCTGGACAGGGAATGAGGAAGACCGTTAACGAATCCGTGCATTTGAATTGTGGTGCCCAGAAGAAAATGGAAATGGATGGCCATTTGTTGTTGTGTTGGAGGAAGTTCGGCCAGAGTGCTGCTGAGAGGGCCCCCTGGATGACTTCGTTTTACTTAGCTTTGCTCTATCAGCAGGAGAGAGCAGTTCCTGTGGAGAGACATCATGCTCGGTAAAGCAGAGGGGCGTGAAGGAGGGGGTGGCCCTCAAGGAGATGGACTGACACAGTGGCTGTTTCAATGGGCCCAAGCCTAGGGACCATTGTGAGGCTGGCCCAGGACTGTGCTATGTTTCCTCCTTATGTTGTGCCTCGGGTCCCTGTGGGTGGAAGGCGACCGTAACAACAAGAACTTTAACTTCCATCAGCCTCTCCACTACTGGGACAGCTTGTGTCAAGAGGCAAACCTTGAATTTCCTGCATGCAGTTCGACCCAGTCCTGTACATTTTCTGTTAGTCAGAATCAACTCAATAACATCGTGTGCTTTGGTTTGGGCTATGGAAGTTAAAGACCAACACTTCGATTCTAAGATATTTATTCCCTCCAGGGAACTTGCAGCCTCCAACTCTGAATTCCTCCCTTCTCCCACTCTCTCCCGACAGAACCCTGGGCTGCTGCTGCTGCGAGGCTGGGTTGCCAGGGACAGGCATCTTAGCTGGAACGTTTTTTGCACACAGAAAGAAGCACCTGGGACTGCATGTTGCAAATTCAATTGCAGGTGTATTTGCAAAGTGGATTTTGAGGGGGAAGTTTAAGCAAATTCTTTTTGAATGTGAATCTCTCTAAGGGATGAATAATGAAGAAACAGAAGAAAAGTGACAATCAAAAACCTATTAAAATCCAGTTTCCTGAGAAAACCCTATTGTCTGCTGACATTTATGCTTTCATAGTGAGGCATTTAACAGTCATTTTTTGTGTCACTTGCTTCCTTTATAAATGTCATGTGGCATGTTTTTCAAGTTCTCAACATTTCCGAGACCCTAATTCCCAACCACTCTCAAAAAAGTTAAAAAAAAAAATCCAAACTCATTGCTATTGACTCGATCTGGACTCACAGAGGCCCTTGTAGGGCAGAATCAACTTACCCCTGTGAGTTTCTTGAGTCTGTAAAATCTTTATGGGAGTAGAAACCCTTGTCTTTCCCCCTCAGAGTGAATGATGGCTTTGAACCACTGACCTTGCAGTTAGCCACCCAAGATGTAATCTATAATGCTCCTCTGCATACGCTCACAGACCCGAACTAAAAAGTGAGCTTCTCCTGTGGGACCGGCTTTCTCAGGTGGATGCTACAATGATTGTCCAAGCACCAAAGACATGGAATGAATCATAGTTCTTTGTCCCATCCATTCATCTAATTCCTTCTTTAATCCAGTCTCCAAAAGTCACAGTAAATTTGGCTAAACCAAGCAGCTATTTAAGAACCTTAGAATTTGGGGTAACATTGGTGTTACGCATCGAAGCTGAACAAATAAGTCCTGCTCTCTGTCTTCCTGGTGTTTTCAGCCTGCACTCCTGTTTGCTGTCCCAGACCTGTGCTTTGGCTATCTTCACCGCTCTCTCCCAAATGTGTGCCCTAATTAAAGCACCTGGATGCTTTGCTACTGATCCCAGCAAAATGCTGGAGAAAGTGAGCATAGAGATAAAGACTTGGGAGGGAGAGAAATTCAGATGGGATGACTTGGTTGGATTATGTATATGCAATGAGAGCAAGGTGTGTTCAGCTTGGTGGTGTTACCCCTCAAGCTTCTAGTCCATATTGGTTATTTGGGTGGCTACTGCTGTTGGCTGGCTTGCGATCCAACTGTTTTTCTCCTTCTCCACCGTAAAGAACACAATTCTAAGAGGAACTACCCTCCTTCACCTATATCACAATATAAAGTTTTGATTGAATTAAAAAACATTATAACAGGAAAAAGAAGTGGAATCATCTAGTTGTAAATCAACTGGCTTAAAGGAGAATTTGGGAGTGCTCTTGAATCCTGGTGGGGCTGGCTTATGCACTGGGCTGTTCAATGCAAGGTCAAGGGTTCAAACCCACCAGTGGATCCATGGGAGCATGATGAGGCTGTCTGCTCCTTTCAAGATTTACAGTCTGAGTTCACTCGTGGGGCAAGCTCTTTGAACTCTGCTGGCAAGTTACATGTGGTCCTCCACACAACCCAGTGACTCTGGGGAAGAAAAGGCCTGGTGGTGTCCTTCCGTAGAGTAGACAGTCAAAGACAAAACAACAAACAACATCCCCTACCCCTGGAGCAATTCCTCGAATTGACAGCACAAGACAACAACAGCACAAATGTATTTCAAAAGTAAGCTTGCTTGTTGTTTAGTTTGTTGTTGCTGTTGATAAAAATATTTTTTAATGTTTGTCTATATATGAAATCCAGGAATGGTAGATGGATAGATGTAGTAACTGGCGTTTCATATGCCAATGAAACGGTTTCAAACAGTAGGGTTGGGGTTTTGTATGATCTCTGTTGGGAGTCTATGAGTCATGTTACTTGCACATTTTCAAGTTAAATACCACCTAGAGAAATTCTTTCTGAGACCAAAGCTTGATGTTTGCAAAACGTATAGGCTCATGGGTTTCTGATTGGGAGAGTGCACACAGATCTCTCCAGTGTAAACACATACATTCTAAATTTACCTGAGCGCTTTAAGCAGCTCTTAACATCATATAACAAGGAGAACATTTGTTAATCAGAAAAATTACAACCTATTCATAGTTATTGTTTGATTATTCCTTTGCTGACCTCTAAGTCCCTATTGTTGATTGCATTAGTTATAGTAACTTGTATTTATTTTAGCAACTACCTATTATGAATGCAAACTCTTCTTATCGCCAGATGATTGATAGGCACATTAAGAAGTTGTTCAACAGGTTGCCTGATTTAAAGAAATGCCTACATCTTGATACGTTGCTTTTTATCAGCAAAGAGTGGGAATTTGCACAGATAAGCCCCTGGTAACAAAAATTTTATTTTCAAAGTGGAAAGCTATCATGTCTTTATATTTGATTCTTCTAAGCAGTAGGTTTTCTCAGTTCCCTTTCTTAGGCTTGCATGCATTTTGTAGGTTGGAAAATGACCTGAAATGACAACCGGTTTTCCTAATGTTGGCTGTGGAAGGCATACTATGAGGATGGCAAGCAGTCCGAGAGGATCACGTATTTGTTGTTAATAGCCACCTGCATGCTTTTCCTAGTATTTTTCTTCTTCCTCCAGTCTTGTTAGTTTTGGTATGAAGTTTCCATTTCTACAAAGGCTTTCAAGTGCTTCAAATAAGTTAGTCCACAATGCCGTACATGATTTGAATTGCTAAGGGTAGTGTTTTGGTTCTTTAAAAAATGGGAACATGAGCACAATGGACTATGGTAAATAGTCCACAGCACTCTGAAAGGTAGGTAGGTGGAAGGGTGAATGCTCCCAGGTCCTATTCTTTAGGGAACAAGGTCACCAGGAACTCCTCTTGACCCAACTGGCTGCCACTGTGCTTCATTGTACTCCCTCCTCCAGAGTCTGCCAGCCTTGTTGTAATAGCAGGCACCACAGGAAGGTCTAAAGAGGGACATCATGGGCAAGTCAAAACAAATGGTTGCTTTTTCTTCTTGGATAGCAGTGAAATCCCATGGCTGGCAGATCCTCTTGTAGGATACCTCAACTTTCATGGATATCTGATGACACCCAAGGACTTTTCATACAGCCTCAGTTTCTGATGGTGGCGTTTTATGTAGAATTGTTTGGATTACTGAACCGTGCATGATACACAAAACTCACAAAACTCACGAGGGCATGGATTAAGGAATAGGATGATAAGCAAGTGACTTTGAAGTAAAAAGTTACCTCTGGAATCGGGATGGGTGACCAAGAATTCCTGAAATGGAAACTGGGTAAAATTTGCTGCCTCTCTGGGTTTCTGTCCTGTAGCTATTCACGGGTGAAGTGGTGACAAAATGGCAGAGTGTCTAATTATTAAACAAATCACAGGTTCCTATCTCCCTTCCCTTCCTCCACCCGGTCGGTTTCCTTGGAGACGGTCCCTTGTCAATTTTTTGAATTACATTAATATTAAACTACGCCTTTGGATCGGGAGGAATGCAAGTTATCTGAAGAGTAATATTTATATCCTGCATGTGACATTTGCATCACATGGATAAACGTCGAAAATGTTCTTAAGATCAGGGAAAAATAAGGAAATAGAGTTCAAAAATAAAGGATAGAACTTGTTGGACTAGTTTCTGTTTAAAACTTGGTGGATTACACCTCTTTGTTTTAATCCATTAGAACAGCAATGATTAAATATCAGATTCCGAAAAGAGTCACTCGTTCCTTTTGGAAAGTTTTGATTAAATCATTACAATTATTAAACTGTACTATCCATACATCTTTCCTTCAAGATGTTGTTTTTCCACTTTTCCCATGTCTGCTATTTTATTACATGACAAGTATGGAAAGAGTCAGATGTCCTTTAGTTCCCCAAGCTTTATTTTGATGTTGTAAATCATACTTTTTTTTTTTTTTTTACACACATCACAGGAGACAGTGTAGCCTGTTCAAAGTGGGGCGTCAGGAGACCTGAGTTCTATTTCTAACTCTGACATGTGACTGTGGGGAAGTCGATGAATTCATAGGTATCTTAGCCTCCCTAGCCACATAATAGGGATAATAATATCCTTCTTCTAATTATTTCACAAGGTGCTTTTTTTTAACCTGAGGATTAATTAGTCAATGTTTGCAAAACTACTTGAAGCTCCTTTAATAAAACAGAAAGCGCCATTATTTATGACAATAATAATAGTGTCTTGAACCTGTTGGCTCCCTTTCATCCAAAGATCCCCAAGACTTTACCTTTGGGGTTACAGCTTTACAGTAGGTTTCTATGTGTCCAGGCCAACTCCTTGAAGGAACAGATGGTAACAGGCAGTCTGGGTTTTCACTGGAGAGCAATTAAGTCTCCCACCAACTCCTTGCATCATTTGCATAAACTTCCCATGACAGAAGAGCAGCTGGGAGAAACAGAGTCAGGCTATTCATCTCTCCAAAATATTTATAAGCAAGTCTCTGGGGAACTACAATGTGGAAGCACTTTTTTTGTAAACATATATGCACACATCCCACCCCTAATTTGATGTGTGGAGAATTGATCAAAGCCTGGAAAGAATTAGACAATGGATCGAGGAGGCTCAACTCCAAATAAAGGGTAGCACTTCTCACAAGCACAGGGTCTCCTGACCCCTTCAGGCTTGTGGACACCAATTTCCTGCAAGCCCTGTGGTTACCTCCTTGGCAGCCTGGCGAGGCTAACTTTCAGCTTCAAAGCCCATGTGAACTGAACGCCTCGGCCATGAGTGTATCTGGGGTTAGTCAAATGAAAATTGTATGATATGGTTCCTGCCCTCGAGTTGTTAACAACCAATTTGAGAAGATGAAACTAAGATACAGGAAACAGTTAGTGGACCATGGAAGACAGCTTCTAAATAAAGGCTAAATTGTGTGGAACCGATCTCAGGAAACTGAGAGGACAGAGCCCCGTGAACTGGCAGTGGCAAGGGCTTAAGAGGTGCCTTAAAAGGAGTGTGTTTCCCACCGGACCATACTCATCTGGCCGGAAGAGGCCAACTCTTCTCGGGGGAAGGGCTCTTTGGTAGCAACCCAGTGGGAGAAATCTCCAGGAATTCTGAGGATGTTGGTAAGCAGGCAGTAGGGTTTGGACACAATATGATTGGCTTCTTTTTATTTGAGATCACAGAAACCAGGGGTTTCTTAGAAGGTCAGTTTCAGATGGATTGCTTGATAACTGTAGGCAGGAATCCCTGAGTATAGAGGAGATTTAAAGCTTTGCTCTGTTACTAGTACCCCAGAGAGGAGCACTTCATCTGGAAAGTTTGTAGTAGAAATGGAGAGAAGTAATGAAAAAAAAAAAAGGAAATTAAAAATATATATACAAAGCCGGTCCCAAGCCCAACTAGGTGGAGACCCCCCTACCCCCCAGAAGAATTCACTTCAGAGGACAGAACTAAAGCTACGGCTCAGGGAGAGAGACACGTCTGACCAGAGCAAACAGGAGCAACTGAAGAGCAAAGGAGAGTGAGCCCACCAAGCCCCAAGGACGACATTCCTGCTCAGAGCAGCCAGTGCACAGAGAGGACCATAGGACCATTCCTACCATGAGGCACCATGTCCCTTACTGACCCATAGCACTAGGCGGGACAACACTGGAGACACAATGTGGGAATTGTGTCTGTTCTGACCACACCACACTGGAGTGAAACACTAAGGGCGTGCAACAGAGCAGCAAGAGGAGCAAAGCATTGAAGTCCCAGGGTAATGCCAAAAATCGTCTATGGGACCAGGACATAGCACCCTATCAGACTGAACTGGAAAACATGCCGAAAGGTCAAAAAACAGACCTGGAACTACTTACAGACTTTTCTTTTTGTTGTTGTTTTCTTTTGTTGCTTTGTTTTGCTCTGTCCTGTTTTGGTGCATATTATTGTCTCTGCGTAAGATAAGATAGGTCAGATAAACAATCTAGAGGAGAAAACAAGGGACTGATGGTTCTGGGGGCCCAGGGGAGAGGGGTGGCGGGGAATGGAAGGGGGGAGTGTCCACCTACCAGGGGACAAGAGAACAACAAGTAGTCTAAAATGAATGGCGAGGAGAGTATAGGATGCCTGGTGAGGCTTGATCAAGGTCAATGTAGCTGAGAGGAGTTACTGAAACCCAAACAGAGGCTGAACATGAGAGTGTGACAAGAGGAAAGTAAAAGGAAATAACAGTAAGACTTGGAGGCAAAGGACTTTTATAGAGGTCTAGATACAGGGATATACCTATGTAAATATATTTATATGTAACAATAGGGAAATAGATCTATGTACATATGTTTACTTGTTAAGTATTAAGGTAACAGATGGACATCCGGTCTGTACTCAAGTACTCCCTCAATGCAAGAACATTTGTAACCTGAAATTCCAGTGATGCTCATCTTCCTTGACAATGATCTCTGAAGACAAAATGGGTGCATAACAATGCGGTAAAGAAAGTTGATGGTGTCCGACTATCAAAAGATAAGTGTCTGGGTTCTTAAAAGCTTGAAGATAAACAAGCAGCCATCTTGTTTACAATAACAATGGGTGCAGCATAGGATTGGTGGAATATGCAACTTTCCTTTAGTTCTTTAATGTTTCATTCTTCCCAACTATCATGACGCTAACAAATTTGGCTAGACTAAAGCATGTACACTGGTATGGAAAAGAGCTTCCAACACAGGGCATCCAGGACAGATAAATCCCTCAGGATCAATAATGAGATACTAGAAAATTAACAGAAGGTGGGGAAGAAAAACCAATCTCAATGCTCTGAATATATCCTCCTCCCATGGGGATGGACAGCAGAAAACTGGGCGAAGGGAGAAATGAAGAAATAATAATTTGTCTGCATACAATTGATGTATGTACTCATCATGATAGGAGTTGTATGAGGCCCCAATAAGACGATTTAATAAAAAAGAAATAATAATTTATAATTTAAAAAATAACTTATAATTTATCAAGGGTTCATGAGGGAGGGAGGGAGAGTGGGGGAGAGAAAAAATGAGGAGCTAATACTAAGGGCTCAAGTAGAAAGAAAATGTTTTGAAATTTATGATGGCAATAAATTTACAAATGTGCTTGACATAATGGAGGGATGTGTGGATTGTGAGAAGAGCTGTACGAGGCCCCAATAAAATTATTTTTAAAATACATGTATATGCATATATACAGTGTGCTTTGTTCTTCTTTTTGAGAAGAAACACAGTAGGCTATCCACCAATTGAGCTACTTCTACTACTTAGTGATGTGGATTATGTTCTTTAAGCAGCCCTTTCATTTTCACCCTCATTCTCAGAGTCGCCCTGTCCCCATTAACATGAATGTACATAGGTTTGTGAAGGGAGTTTCTTATCTAATCTTTTGAGTTGTTGTCAATCCAATTCTAAGTATAACATTCTGAAAGGAGTACACCTGCTCAAGGGCAATGGATACATAGGGCTTTTAATGAACTGACCCATATGCTGGTCATGCCTCTTGTTTTCACAACAAGCATAGGAGATACCAATGCTATATTATGTCAGGATGACCTTCTGATATGCAAACTGTTGAATGAGAGGAGCCATGCAACTTGCCAAGGTCACAGGAGCCATATATGGTGGGGTTCTCATGTAAGCCCAATATGAATCCTAAACCTCTGTTTGGATTGAAGAGTCTCATATGGCATAGGTTGGTCTTTTGATGGAAGCACAGTCATCTAAGCTACATCCAGCCATCTACATAGGAAAATGTGTCCCATTTGGCTGTTCATGTGTTCCTGCAGGATATCTTAATCTCTCTAGTGTTGCTGCACAGAGAGAATCTGCAGGGAAACACAGTCTGAAGATCATGCTCCTGCACTGTTGTTGTGTAGAACATATTTGTTAGATGCTAGCTTGAAAATGTTCTTCACAGCCACAGTGATTCCATGATCAGAAATTTTAGGGGACCACCAACAATTGGACTGCAGGAGGAGGGGTATTCAAATAAGTATTAAAAGTCATCAGTTGCTATGGTCACCATTCTGTTACTGTGATGACTTTTCCTGTGTCTCAGGATAGAACTGTGCTCCATGGGGTCTTTGGTGGCTGACATTTCAGAAGTAGATGATCAGGTCTTTCTTCCAAGTAACTCTGAGTAACTGCAACCTTTAAAAATATCTATTGTGGTTTTGGTGAATGTTTATACAGCAAATTAGGTTCTCATGTGACAACTTCCATTCAAGTTGGTCAATGACGTGAGTTATGTTTTCACAAAGGGCTAGCATTCTTCTTAATTGTGTCCCGATGTTTCTCTTTCCAATATCTAGTTCAATGTTCTCTCTCCCTTTTCTTTTTGGTTGTAGAGTAATTTTTGACCTTCTGGTCTCTTATAAATGGTATTTCAGTGGAGCCCTGCGCTCACTGATAATGTCCTGTATTTTGTATGTCAATCTGTAACTTCTAAAAGGTGACCTCCGGGGATAGTTTAAGTGTCTGTAGAGTGCCTCAGGACAATAATTCTAGGAAATCCTTCAGTATCAACTGGTCCAGTTAGTCTGGATTTTTTAAGAATTTGGGTTTTGTTCCATAATTCTCTCCCAGCCTATCTGGGTCCCTGATCAGAACTCTCCTTAGTGGTGACTAGACACCATCTAGCTCTAGTCTTGGGGGGTGGGGGTGGGGGATGAGGCTGTGAAAACTCTGAGCATTTGGGTAGCAGCCAAGCACATGAACTATTGCTGTACCCTCATTCCACCCCATTCCCCCCCCCCCAAAAAAAACCCTTATTACTATTGAGTCAATTCTAATGAATAGTGGCCCTATAGGACAGACTAGAACTGCCCCTGTGGGTTTCTAAGACTGAAGCTCTTTAAAGGAATAGAAAGCTTCATATTTCTTGGGGGAGCTGCTGGTGCCTTTAAACTGCGGACTTTGTATTTTGCAGCCCAACATCACCCATTACACCCCCAGGGGTCCTTTCTCTGCCCAGCGACTACTCCCAGTTACTAACATGCCTTTCTTGTGTGGCCTGGAATCCATTCTGACTCAGCCCTGCCACAGGGTCAATCTGCAGGCAGATGGTAATGGCCTCCCCGGGGTTCCTAGACCCTTATCTTTCCCCGGAACACATTGCCAGGCCTTGCTTCCCCAGGATCATGGCCTGGGTTCAGTTTGTGGCCAAATATGTGACCATGGGGTGGCTTCTTCCTGATTACTATGCGAGAGCCAATAGTTAGGATCCATGTCAACCTCTTTGTGGCTTGTGGCATATATATTTCCCATAATATTCTAGGCTTCTTGGGAAGCTGCTATTACAGAGACCTGTATATCCCTGAGTCTGAAGAAATTAATCTCCCCCTATGAGAGTCCTACAACCAGAGTCCAGTTGGGGACAAATACATTCCATGTAATTATTTCCAAATCCCTATCACTGTATTCAGTCCTAAGTTGTGGGCATCCAGGTTTGTAAATGGCAGGGACACTCTCCAAAAAGGTTAAGGCTCCATGGAATTCTTTCTCATCTTTATTCAAGGATGGAGATAATCTTGCCCTCAGGCTGATTAGAAAGTGATGACCTCCATCAGCCAGTCCAGGGACGGGCAGTTTCTCTCTTAGGGGCTTGCCTGGAAGTGTGTATCCTTGATGGCAGTCACCTTATTGAGGACTCTACCAGGGTCGCAAGGCCATGTGTTTTGCCCCATCATTCTAATCTTGATTACTTTGGTGAATCAGATAAGTCCGTTGGTCTAACAATGTGCATTTCCCAATCATGATCACGTTCCTGCCTCTGTAGTTCCATCTGAAACTGTGATGTATTGATCTACCACCAGCCATGAATCTGTGATGGTTCCCTTTGTTCCATACCCTAGTTACAAAACTTTCTGATTGGGAATCCTTGGATGTCATTATTTTCCCTCTTCACTTTTTCACTTGTTATTAGAAATACGGCATCTGAATTGTTTGTTTTTTAAAGTTGCATTGACATGGAATTCATACTCTGTACAATTCAGTAGTTCAGTCACATCGAGACAAATTGTACAATCATCATCACAATCAGTTTGAGAACATTTTCATCATACGTGGCACGCCTTATTAGCTCCCCATCTCCCCCCAACCTCTCCTGCCATAGCCCCAAGGGATCATTAATCAAGTTACTGTCTCTATAGACACTCACCTCCTCTGGAGTTCATATTTAGGAGCCCTTGTAGTGTACTGATTATGTGTTGGGCTTCCATCTGCAGGAGAAGAAGTTTGAAACCCTTGGGAGAGAGATTGTGCTCTCTGTTCCTGTAGCCAGTTCCAGCGTCCCCACAGGGAGTCACTGTGAGTCAATATTGACTCAATGGCAGTGAATTTGTTTTTTTGGGGATGGGGCATTTCATGTACAGAAAAATGTCACACACACACAAACCCAAACAGGAAACCTAACAACCATAATAAAATAAAACATTCCAAGAGGCAGAATTAAGGGGAAAATGACAGTGGGGCAGGAGGAAGGTAAAAGGAAACAGAGGAAGGACCAAGGAAGCAAAGCAATGGATAGAGGTAGAAACATAGCAGTGTGTATATGTAAATACATCAATCCACAAAAATAAAGGTATTGGCCCCTGTTCATGTATTTATACTGAAATATACTGAAGTAGGGGATGGGCTTTGGGCCTCAGCACATAACCTGCCTCAGTAAAAGAACACTTTGTTCTAACCAATCAATTGTCTGAGATGTTCATCCACCTGACACAATAGCTGAAGACAAAATGGGTGCATAAACAAATGTGGTGAAGAAGGTGGATGGTGCTCAGCTATTCAAAGATAGAGCGTTTGGAATCTTAGGGGCTTGAAGTTACATGAGTCACCATTCAGCAGGGAAGCAACAAGTCCACATGGAAGAAGCACATCACCAGTGTGATCATGAGGAGTCATAGGCACTGGGTAATAGGCATCAACAGACACATAACAAACAAGAACTATTTGTCGAGAATGAGGGGCACTGGAGCAGAGATCAAAGCCCATCTATAGACAGTGGAACACTCTCCCCACAGAGGGAGCCAAGCGGAAGGGAAAGTCACTAGGCTACAGTAAAGCATCGATATTCCTCTGGTTCCTTGAGGTTTCCTCATCCCACATTACCCTGACCCCTGTGCTGCTTCTTAATTCAGACTAGACTGTAACATGTACACAGGTATACAAAGTGATGGGAACCCACGACACACAGAATCCAGGAACAGGAGTGGGAACAGTGATATCTGAAGGGTACGGGAGCGTGGGGTGGGGGGGGAGAGGGGAAGAGGAAGTGAGAAAAAGGGAACTGATATCAATGATTGATGCATAATCATACATCCCTCTACAGGGGGAAGAACAACAGAAAACAGGGGGAAGGAAGACAGCAGTTGGTATGAGGGATGAAAATAACAACATACAATCTATCAGAGGGTTATGAGGGTGGGGTGGAGGGGTTTAAAAAAAGAACTGATACCAAGGGCCTAATAGAAAGTAAGTGTTTAGCAAAGAATGAGGCAACATATGTACAAACATGCCTGATTTCATTGATATATGGATTGTGATAAGAATTGAATGAGCCCAAAACAAACAAACAAAAAAGTAATCAGAATTGAATGAGCCACCAATAAAATAATTAAAAAAAACCCCAATGCATAAAAATAAATAGATAAAACAGATACAAACCAAAATTGAAAAGAAAGCAGAAAATATTAAAACTAGAACAAATTTACAATCGGTCAAAACGATAAGGTGCTACATTTTAACCTATCTACACTTGTAACAATTTACATTCCCAGGCCTTCTGCAAGGCTGTTCATATCCACAGTCCATGGTTAGAGGGGATTCACCAGAGACTTAATCCATTGGTATTTCCCCCTTCACTTTTTTTTATTAAATCATTTTATTGGGGGCTTGTACATCATTTTTCACAATACATAAATAAACATACAGTGCCAGGCACCTTCACATGTTCGCTGCTATTATCATTCTCCAATCATCCGCCTTTTCCCTCAAGCCCCTAGTATCGGCTTTTCCATCCCTTCCCCTCTTCCCCTGCTCTCTTCTTCCCACCAACCCTCAATATTTTATAAATTATTGTTGTTCTGTCATATCTCACTCTGCCCGACCTCTCCCCAACCCACTCCCTGATACCTATTCTTCAAATAGGAGCTTATGTATATATCCTTGCAGTTGGTTCCGTCTCTGTACTCCACCTTCTCTTCACCCCTCCAGCAGCTCCAATCTAACCACTGACCCAAAGGGGCTCCACCCATCTTGGTTTCTCGATATCTCCAGCTCCCCTCTTCACCAGTGTACCTTCTCCAGTCCATCTGGATTTGTAAGGTAGAGTTGGGACCATGATGGTTGGCAGGGGAGGAAGGCTTCAGGAACTAGAGAAAACTTGTATGCATCATCACTGCCCGGCTGCCCCTTGGCTGGGCTGTTTCCTCCCCGTGACTCCCCTGTAAAGGGGTGACCAATTACCCACCAGTGGGCCGTAGGTCCCACCCTGCTCTCCCCCTCATTCGTGATGATGTGACTCTTGGTCTTTGATGCTCGATACCTGCTCCCTTTGGCCCTTCTTGATTACACATGCTGGTGTGTGTCTTCCATGTGGGCTTTGCTGTTTCTGCGCTGAATAGCGACTCGATTATCTTCAAGTCTTTGAGACTCCAGACATTCAATCATTTGGTAGCTGGGCACTATTGTTTCTTCTACTCTGTTTGCCTCTGTATCCATTTGTCTTCAGCCATGTCGGGAGTCTATTGGTCTATTGATTTTGATTTTTGTAAACTGAAACAACTTTAAAATGGGTCAAAAGAGAGATCAAATGATAAAAATTTACATTCTAATCTCCCTGTGTCTGTCATAATCAATTTTTCATTTCTCTCTCTCTTTCATGTAACACAAGGCTATTCACATTTATCAATTATGACTGGAAGGTATTCATTTGAGGGGAACAGAAAATTTATTCCTGGGGATGTCCCCTCATAATGTATGCCAAATCTAAGGCACATTTGGAGGCCAACTGCTTAAAGGTTATCTGCCTGAAGATTGTCAGCCATCTAAGGCCATCACGTCCTATGGTTGATGTCTCTTTAATTTTACCCCTCAAATACACAACTGCCACTTGGACCCATTCAATTGTGGAGGCTGGGACCCCACATTCATTGAAGGCTTACTTCATGTGAGAACCCTGCAAATGGATTTTGGACTTCCATTGTCATCCATTGCCTTCTGTTCACAATACAATTCCCTCCTTTGGATTTAGATTACATTTTTAATTATCCTTAGAACACAGGCTGGTGTGTGTCTTCCATATGTAGTTGGTTGACCCCTCCCTTAGATGGATCCTTCCTTGAAGAAAAACCTTTAAGACCACAGACACGCTTCCTCCCAATAGCCAGGCATCTTCTGGTTTCCTCACCACTCTTTGCTGTGGCACCTATATCTTCAGCCATCTCTTTAAGAGGGAGAGCATCAAATGCCATTTGATCTTGTGCTATGGTCTCCCTCATTCAGAGGACACATGTGTCCCCGGTCTTTGTGTTGTTTGTGTCTCTTGAAGACTGTGTTAGTCTGGGTAGACCAGAGAAACACATTCATGAACACACACACATGGATATAAGGGAAAGGTTTATATACAAGAGGAATGGAACATTGAGAAAGCATCTTAACTCAGTCCAGTCCAAGGTCATAAGTCCAATCTTAGCCCACATGTCCGATACGATACCAGTCTATAAAGTCTCCTTCTGACTCACGAAGCACATGTAGTAGAAGCATCCTGGTGCTGGCAGTAGTCTCCCCATGGCTCCTCATTTCCAGGGCTCAGGGTCCATCAGCCATATCCACTGGCGGTAGAAGCATCTCAGCGCTTGCAGGGGTCTCTTTGTGGCTTCCCCGACCTTAGAGGACTGGTTCCATTAGGGTAAGTCCATGTGGCTTCTGTGGCTCCTCCAGTTCCTCACATGCTGCCATCTTGTCTTGTCGGTAGACTGTCTCCAAGAGAGTGAGTCAAGTCTCCTCCAATTGGGAAACACCACAAGACTTCCTAGAATTCTCAGGAGAAAGCCATGCCCACACAGGGTCTCATTGACTATCTCCAGATTGACAGGCTAGACTCCACGGCTAGGATCCCCATTCATGAAACTGACACATGCAATTGAATACATGACTGCCACAAAGACCTAATCAATGGAGTCCCTAAGTTACATTTAAGATGGGGGTTTCTTTAGTACCTTAAACAATACCTGAAAGAACAGTAACAAAATCTCTGCCCTTTGGTTTCAACCTGCCTTCCATTGTTGGAAACACTTGGCGTCAACAAAAAATTCAAAGCAGAAACTAAATTGGTCCAGCAAGGCTTGAGCAGAAGCCGGAAGTGAGAAGAGACTCAGATAAGGGAGGTTGCTATCAGGATGGCAAATTACGTTTAGGGATCCCAGAATTCTAAGTGGGAAGATTTATATCACAGGCAAATTAGCTACTGAGCCGCTTCGTGCCCGGAAATTAAATATGCAGATACTTGGTGGTCTCGAAACCTGCGTCTCCTGGTGGGACCCTGCACGTCCAGCACATTCATTTTCCCAGTGTTTGAAAGGGCTGAGGCATCGGCAGATGATGTCGGGGCTGTGGTTTTTCACCAGACGTCAGTAAGTTCTGCCGGCTTCATTGAGATCAGTTGGAAAAGATGTGCGGAACGTTAGATGGCAGGTGCCTGTCGATTCTGTGGCTTCCCCAGCAACCCAGGCTGTGATCAGTTAATTTTGACGCAAGTGGATATCGCTAGTGATTTTTTTCATAATGAGAAAACAGAAAATGCTCGAGGAAGAAGATCGTTGCTGTTAATTTCTGAGGCTTTGGAAGAGGAGAAGGTTCAAATTGAAACACAGCTGAGCCGAAAACCTTAAAAACCCCTTAAAAACCTTGGCTGGGACTAACCTTCGACTACAAATGATCAGCGCATGAGCCGCTCCTTCTAAAGCTCACAATTGGGCTTACACGGCTACACACAGATTACATTTTGGAGACATTTGGCAGCCAGAGTGGAACAGGAAATCTTTATTGGATAAAAAAGGGCCACACAGAAGGAAGTTTTTATTGGCAAATGGCAACTCACATATTCACAGAATCCTATCCTCTTAGTGCTAGAAGACCTCCCCTGCATTGAAGGCTCTGGCTAGAACGTGGGTAAATAGATAGCAGTCCTCTTTGAACGACACCCCCGCCCCCGCCCGGCGGCTTTGAGCGCTCTGAATGGTGTCCTATGTCAGATGTCCTATGTCCAACGTTCCCCACCTATCAGTTCACATCCACTCAAAAGCTTTTTTTTCCTTTTTGCTTATCTCTTTTGTGAAGATGGAAAACAGTTATCATCTTTTCTTTCAAAACCCTTCATACGCTAGAAGGCTATAATTAAATTTCCCTCGATTTTTGCAGCTTTCACTGGAGTAATATACGCACATGTGTCTGGCATTGGTTGACTCCTTGCGAAGTGCCAGGCACGGAGCGTCTGGCAGAAATTATCTCATGTGGTTCTGACAAAACCCTGCGCATCAGGCATTTTTATTCCCATTTGACAGATAAGGAAATTGACACTTAGGACAGTGAGGTTAATGATAGCTTTCGAAAGGTTGTTGAAGTACAAGAAAGGGAGCATTTGCGGTTCTGATTGTGAACACATGGGTTGAATGTTCTAACACCCCCTGTCAATTCGCCGTTATCAGTCTTTTCTTTGATTCCTTTGTGTAGCTTCCCTGACTTTGCTCCCTGTCTTCCCTGCTTCCTCTGATGGGTTGAGGCCTTGGACATTCTGAGGCCCCTTCTAACAATTGTAGTTTTGTTTTTGAAATAGTTTGATTCACATATTCTTCACATGTCATGCCATTTCACCGTGCCATCCTTCGAAGGAGATTGGTGCAATCATCACCACGACCTATTCTTTTCTTCTGGTACTTGTTGTGACCTCCCCATTGCCCCCCATCCTCTCTGATGGTGTCCCTAGACAGTGACTATTCCCGTTACTATCTCTGTCAATCTGCCTAGCCTGTATTCCTCATGCAGAAAATCATACCCAACACCCACAGGAAGCAAACAAATGAAGAAAACCCAATAGCAATGCCGAGATCAAACTGAAAAGCCTCAATAACAAGAAAGCAGAAATGTTAAAAGCGGAAACAACTTTAAAATGAGTCCAAAGGGAGATGAAATGAGACGGGATAATAATACTATAACTAGCTTTAACTGCCATAATTATTTAACTGCCATAATCAACATGACAGTGCTCTCTGTCTGCTTACTTCATCATCATGAGGCTATTCACAGAGGGGATTCACCTAGACCTTAATCCATGTGGGGACCAACTGGCAGTTGTATTTTGTTCTTTTTTTTTTTTTTTGTCATCACTGCCTCTGGTGGTCATGGGTGCTACCCAGTGCTGCTCCTGAGAGCTGCCTCTGGATTTGAATCGCCAAGCCTGTAGGCTGCAGTCCCGCACTCAATGACTTACACCACTGGGGCTCAGCCTGCATTTTGTTCTTGTTAGGTGTCCTTGTGATCATTCTAACCCATAGCGATCCTGCACACGACTGAAGGAAACAATGGCCAGTCTTGTTGCATCTCTACAATCAACTTTTAATAGACCACAATGACTTCATTTACATAATTTAAAATATTTATACACATAAGCTTATAATATCTACTTATTATCCCCTTTAAAAAAATCCAAAGTATAAAGCCAAAACACAAGCGCACTGCCCTTGAGTCCGTGCCGACGCATAGCGACTCTGTGGGACGTGGCAGAGAGGTCCCTGGGGCATTCTGAAAATGTAGCGACTTATGGGAGCAGAAAGTCCAGTCTTTCTCCCCTTTCACATAAAAGTTCCTTGCAAGTTGAAAGGGCACCAAATAATCTTTTCTTTCTTTCTTTCTTTCTTTCTTTTTTGTGTGTGGGTCTTCATTGCCCTGGTGGGAGTAGGAAACCCAGCCTTGCTTCTGGAGAGCTGCTGCTGGATTTGAACCATCAATCCTTTAGGCTGCAGTCCCGTAGGCAACCACTACACCACCAGGGCTCAGCCCTTTTTTGCTTTTGTTAGTCATGCTTTCACTAATTGTTCCTAGCTTGACCTAAGGCATATGCTCAACATGTGAAAAGGTTTGATTGCTGAGTACGTGATGCCCTCCCATCCTCGAATCAGACTGGTCTTCTCAAGTGGATCGCCCCGCCGCAGGGATCTGGTTGGGATGCTCATGATTTATAGATATCTGAGCAATGAAAAGCCATTAGTTACTGCGTCTAGATTTTCCATTGACAAGAGGACTCCTTTACAATCTGAATGGTAACCCAGGTCATCGCTTCATGTTTACTCTAAATATGTGTGTCAATCGGGGTTGATTAGAGAAGCAAATTCATGGACACTCTTATGGGTGTAAGAGAGAATTTTATATCAAAGAGCAATTGTATATTAAGAAAACATCCTGGCCCTGTCCAGATCAAGTCCATAAGTCTGATATTACCCCATATGTCAATAGGAGTCCATAAATTCCTCTTTAGACTCACATAGCACATGCAATGATACTGAGTGCAGGAAGATCGCAGGCCAATGGGAGGAAAGTCTGGTGGATCTGGTGGTCTGGTGGATCCAGCCTCTCAGTGCTGGCGTGGGTTTTTATGTGGCTCCTCCAGCTCTAGGGCTCTGGCTGTGTCAGCATAGCTCCATAAGGCTTGTCAATAGGAATGTCTTGCAGGGAGTGTGTGTGTCTTGCCCCTAGTGAGCTATTTATCTCTGTCATGCCTCCAAATGGCATCATCAAACTGTGACCTGCTTTGACAGGCTAGACTCCACCCCTAGCTCAAGTTGACTGTAGATTATGTAACTCCCACAGCATGCTTCATGTTTAGCTTTAATAAATAAAGTTTCCCAAGAAGAGCTAGCTAAAGAATCTTTCAAATACACAACTAGTGATCTGTTGTGGCAGAACTAAATTCTAATTCTCCTTTACTAAATTGATCTAGTCCAACCCTAGGCCCATCATCATCAACAGTGGCCAACTTTCCTTCATTCAATTACTAATGCTAACATAATGTTACACTTCAAATGACCTGTCCAGTATGCAAGCTTCAATGGAGTGATAGTATTAAACTTAATCATAATCTTTTTTCCTTTCTAGCTAAATTGTTATAAGAACTATTTTTATGTTCCCATGTTTCTTACTGTACTGTATACTAACACAGAGATTCTTACAATCTCTCTCTTCAGTATAGTATTATATAACTCCCCCCCCCAAAAAAAATGCACACAAAAAAAACCCAAACTTACTGTCATTGAGTTGATGCCAAATTATAATGACCCAGCAGGATAGGTTAGAACTGCCTCTGTGGGTTTCTGAAACTATATCTTTCTCCTATGGAGTGTTTCATGGTTTCAAACTGCTGACCTGGTGTTAACAGCCCATCTTGTAACTGTTATATCACCAGGGCTCTTAGTATTATATAGAGTTACCTTTATTATTAAGATATGATGATGATGAGGTCAATGCCTCCTCATTCTGTTTAAGATGTTTTAGTGTATTTAAAAGTGTTTTACCAAAATTTTTTTGTTTGTTTTTGGAGGCATCACTGCCTGGTAGAAGGAGTAGGAGGCTCAGCCTTGCTCCTAGAAAGCTGCTGCTGGCTTTGAACCTCAAACCCAGTGGGCCGCAGTCCCGTGCACAACCACTACGCCACCAGGGTTCAGCTCTGTTTTACCAAATTTTAAAAAAGTGTTTTATCACTGATGAAACACATAACTTTCCTCTAGTTTTGAATGTTCCCTCCCCCCTCCCCACTTCCAATGATCATGACCTCAATTCTACCTTAAAAATCTGGCTACATTGTGTTCGCTTCGGCAGCACATATACTGAAAATCCAGCTACACCAGAGTATGTACATGGGTAAAGATAAGAAATGGAAAGACAGGGATTGCAGGAGAGATAAACTCCTTAGAACTAATATTGAGAGTAGCTATACCAGGAGGATAATGGGAAGGTGGGGGGAGAAAGGGGGACCAATCACAATGATCTACATATAACCCCCTCCCAGGAGGATGGGCAACAGAAAAGTGGGTGAAGGGAGACATTGGTCAGTGTAAGAGGTGAAAAAAAAACTATAAATTATCAAGGGTATATGAGGGAAAAAGAGTGCAGGGAGGGAGGGGGCAAATGGGAAGCTGATACCAGAGCTCAAGTAGAAAGAAAATGCTTTGAAAATGCTGATAGCAACAAATTTACAAATGTGCTTAACACATGCATGTATGTTTGGATTGCAATAAGAGTTGTATGAGCACCAAGTAAAATTATTTAAAAAAATTTTATATGCAAAGAAAAGTTGAATATATAGTATGTACTATACATTAAGACAAACATTTGCCTGATGCTAAATATTTCAAAATACCTACAAATTTGATTTCAAGATGGATTTAAGGATGGGTGTATTTTATAGCATAGTTACTATCTGTGTAAATTCAATTATTTTCTCAACTTTATTCAGTTTAGTTGTTGAGTTTGTAGTTTTATTACAGCACTTTCAGAGGAGAGTGATAAAAGCATGTTAAAGGTCTGCTACTAGATGGATATTGGGTCTTTACTCAAGTCCTCCCTCAATGCAAGAATGCTTTGTTCTATTAAATTGGCATTCCATGATGCTCACTTTCCCAACATGATCAGTGAAGACAATGTGAATGCATAAGCAAATGTGGTGAAGAAAGCTGATGGTGCCCGGCTATCAAAAGGTATAGCATCTGGGATCTTAAAGACTTGAAGGTAAACAAGCGGCCATCTAGCTCAGAAGCAAGAAAGCCCACATGGAAGAAACACACCAGCCTATGTGATCACAAGATGTCAAAGGGATCAGGCATCTGGCATGAAGGAACAAAAATGGATATCATTAAAAAAAAGTATATTATTGTGAAGGAGGGGAAGTTGAGAGTAGGGACCCAAAGCCCATCTGTTGTCAATTGGACAGTCTCTCTCTCTCTTTTATTTTTTTGCACAGTCTCTTACAGAAGGGTCACATGGAGTAGATGAAACAATCAGGGTGCAATGTAGCAACGACGAAACACAACTTTCCTCTAGTTCTTTTTTTTCCCCTCTCGTTCTTAAATGCTTCCTACGCGTCCCATCATGATCCCAATTCTATCTTACAAATCTGGCTAGCCCAGAGGGTGTACATTGATACAGATAGGAACTGGAAACACAGGAAATCCTGTACTAATGATCCCTCCAGGACCAGTGGTGAGAGTGGTAATACCTGGAGGGTAGAAGGAAGGTGGCATAAAAAGGGCGAACTAATTACAAGGATCTAAATATAACCTCTTCTCTGGGGGATGGACCACAGAAAAGTGGGTGAAGGGAGATGTTGGACAGTGTTTGATAGGACAAAATAATGCTATTTATAAATTGCCAAGGGTGTATGAGGGAGGGAGAGTGAGGAGGAAGGGGAAAAATGAGGAGCTGATAGCAAAGGCTCATGTAGAAAGCAAATGTTTTGAGAATGATAATGGCAAAAAATGTAAAAATGTGTTTGATAGAATGAATGTGTGTATGAATTGTGATAAGAGTTGTATGAGCCCCTAATAAAATTATTTAAAAAAAAAGATCTGCCATTCAGTCTTGCTTCTTCCTCTGTGTGTATTGGGTAAATGTTTACAAAACAAATCATTTTTCAGTTGAACAATTTATACACATTTTGTTGCAATCCTTAAATGTAATACCATTATCTAATTTCCTCTCTAGATTTCCTGATCCTGGTTCACCTTCTTTCCTAATCCTTCTGAAGGTACTTGGATAAATGCTGCTTTTTGATCTCCATGGTTGACTATTTTAAGGAGTGTGTACCTCCCTATTGTTGCTTTTCCCCTTAATGACCTACTGTTTAGCTTAAAATTAAGCCACACAGGTGAGTCCGTTTCTAGGTCTCAAGGATGCCTAAAGGTTGCAGTCTGAAGGGTCCCCCCAGTCTCTATCTGGCCAGCAAGCTGGACCTCTAGCATAAAGCTTGATTTTTTAAGATAGCAGTGCCAATGTTAAAAACTCTTTGTTTCTGTAACATGCCCAAATTGTGTATAACTAAAAAAAATCACGTACAACTAAAAAAAAATATTCACTGTCAATAAAAATATTAACAAATTTTCCTGACACAATACCAAAAGCTCTAGTGAGGTCAATTAGCTCAGCTTGTTGGCCTGAAGTGATTTCAGGGAGAATCTGATTTTCAAGCCAATAATCTTCATATCAATAATTATGGAATGAATCAATTTAACTCCTTTGGAAGTGTGACTAAATCAGGTTGCTCCCTTTTGCTTTGAATAATCTAAGCACACTCATGTGAATACCCCACTACTCTTTGATCCATAGGCACCAATGTGACATCACCTCACAACAACAACAACTGGATGGTCTTGATCAATGTTTTGTTAAATTGATCTTCTAGTGGCAGTCTCTCTGGTAAGACTTGAAAAAAACATATAGAGATATTAAGCACATATAAGACAAAGTGCCCTAATTGATAATGACCTTAGATTTTAGGAGATGAAAATAGCAACCAAGAAAAATGGTACTACCAAAAAAAAAAAAAAGGAAAGAAAATGGTAATACATTGTGGCACAAATTGTGTTTATTTGTGTTCCTTACAATAGAGAGAATTTTATATTCCCATGTCAATTCATTTGTAACATGTTATCTCACCTTAACAATCCTGTTCCCTCATTAACTGACATTATAGGTGATGAATTGGTCTTACTTTTGGATGAATGGTAGGAAAAGTTGCTACTTTATTTTGAAATATTTAAGTTCCTCATTGTCTCTATTACAGTAATTACAAGATGGTATGTTTTGGTTTAGCATATTTAATTTATATTTGATCCTTCACATAAAATCATCCTGATGTTCACCTCTGATTGTATTGTTTAGTTCATGTTTCTTTTGTCTCCTTGAGTATATCTCATGTTGACTTTTATTATTTGTTCCTGACTAAGAAATGTTCCTTGACAAAAGTGGCCATGTCCATTACATGGGCCCATAAGACATACTCACCCTGATGATGAGGCCTATTATCTTTGCAATGGGAAAAAGGCTTTTTCTTTCTTTTTTTTTTTTGTGGGCATCACTGCTCCTGGTGGTTGTGGGAGCTACCCAGCCTTGCTCCTAGAGAGCTGCTGCTGGATTTGAACCACCAAGAAAAGACTTTTTCTCTTCTTTTTCTTTTGTGAACCAAAATTCCTCAAGAAAGCAGATCAAATCCTTGTGGAAGAAAGAATTAGACTACTCCACTGTGTATAATTAGCACCCCCAGCATAAGCTTGACCAAAAGAGAGAAATGCAAAATCAGAAAGTTCCAAACTGGAGACACTTGCTTCAGATTTAAGAATGATAGAACCAAAGGACATTTTCAGAAAACAAAAAGGTCAAGAATGTATCTCAGTGTAAACAATCTATTCCTAGCAAAACTGTGGTCACGACTGAAGTCATGTTATACCATACTGAGGGTCACTCCTTCCCTCCTAATCTAGAGGCTAACTTTACATTTCAAAGGGTTTCAAGTTGAGACTGATCATCTTTATTCTCTATTATATTCAAACATCCACCCCCTACCTTTCCTTTGTTCTCTATGTTCTCTTCTTTTCAAGTTGTATTTTTTCTTAGCTGCCTGAGCTGTACTATTTCTCAATTAAGCTCCTTTTCCCTCATTCCTAACACAGTACGTGATTTTCTTCTTTGACAGGTATTCATTGTTTGCTCAGAGGTACTTCTGATTATTTGCTTGTTCTCTTTCACGGTAGAACGTTTCCTCACGTCCTTGATCATATTTAACTTTAGCCACTAAAGAGATGACTGAAATTTCTGACCAAGTAGGCAGGTTTATGACTACAGGCTGAAGCCATCGTGATATGATTAACTGGGTCTGCTTTGGGACAATGTCCACGGGGTCAGCATATTTATTTATTTATTTATATTTTTTGGGCATCACTGCTCTCAGGTGGTGGGAGTAGGAGGCCCAGCCCCACTGCTGGAATTGAACCTCCATCCCAGTGGGCTGCAGTCCTGCGCACAACCACTACACCACCGGGGCTCAGCCGGGGTCAGCATATTTAAATGGCTCTTCACACGCGTCCACAGCGAACAGATCATCAGTCTCCTGCCAGGGCAGTGCTTCTTAAACTTGTGTCCATATCCATCACCCTAGACCTTGGTAAAACGCGGATACAAATTCAGCAGGTCTGGAGTGGTTGTATGATTCTGCATCAGTGCTAACTGATGGTGCTGATCAGAGGAATATGATCTTGGCTGCCAGTTTGGAAAAACCTCCTGGGAAAAAGGGTGCAGAGTCTCAATCTTGAGCGCACACAGGGACTCACTCAATCTGTTTTTAGTACGGTACCTTCGCTTTCTAATGTGCGCACTCTCCTCACTTCACAGACCTGTGTCCCGTCCAAGAACATCATAGCAGCGGCAGCAGCCGCCATTGAACAACTACTGATATGTTGGTGAGTGTATAATAATAGAGAAGTAGCAATTTTGGAGGATTAGAAGGAACACTCTTTTTCAAGCAAACTTGCTAGACTCATGCAGCTGCTGATTTCAGAATTGAGCTTTCTTTGTCTCCCTACCTTTTATTTTACTAGCATCTCTCCTTTTACTTGGCAACTTGTATTGAAAAGTTTTGTTTTTCTTTCTCTTTTCTATTGACTTTTCTCTTTGCCCTTGGAAGTTTTACTCTTAAAAAAGGAAGCTTCGGGCTTAGCCCCAGTGGAGTAGTGGTTGAGTGTGGAACTGCAGCCGACTGACATGGCGGTTCAAATCCAGCAGCAGCTTTCCAGGAGCAAGGCTGGGCCTCTCACTCTCACCAGCGGGCAGGATGCCTAAAAAAAAAGGAAGCTTCTTGTTGCAATCACGAGAGTGAGTCAAAAAGCATATGACAAGGTTTCCAGTTCATACATCCATGAGTTGATTCCAAAGAGTGTGTGTTCATATATATCTCTGTGGTTGGTGGATGACTACAGACAAGGGTTTTCTGTAATTCCATTGTCTGACTGCCATTAGTGTGCCTTTAAGAACTCTCCAGGACAAACAGTGACTACCAAGGGTATGGGATGTGCGTTAGTCTGGGTAGCCTAGAGAAATAAATTCATAAGCACACATATGGATATAAGGGAAAGGTTTGTATATAAGAGGAATGGAACATTGAAAGCATCCTAACCAAGTTCAGTCCAAGGTCATAAGTTCTATATTAGGCCATATACCCAATACCAGTCTATAAAATCTCCTTCCAATTCATGAAGCATGTGCAATGACACCAGGACAATCACCGGCCAGTGGGTGCAGTCTTGTGTATGCAGCAGCAGTGGAAGTATCCCGGCTCTTCAGGGGTCTCCCCATGGCTCCTCATTTCCAGGGTTCAGGGTCCATCAGCAGTATTCATGGGTGGTAAAATCATCTCAGCACTGGCAGAGGTCTCTCTGTGGCTTCTCCAGCCCCAGAGATCTGGTTCCATCAGGGCAAGCCCATGTGGCTCCTTTTCCGGCTTCTCCAAGTTCCAGGACTCAGGATCTATCAGCATGCCACCATCCTGTTTTGTTGGTAGACAGACTCCAAGCGACTAAATCAAGCCTCTCACCTCCAATTGGAAAATACTGCGAGAGTTCCCAGAATTCTCAGAGAAAACCATGCCCACACAGAGGTCTCATAGGCTAGCTCCAGATGGACAGGCTAGACTCCACTCCTACACTCCCAATCATGAAATTGACACCAAGTACATGACCGCCACAGGCTGGACCAATTAAATTCAAGGCAGAGAGGTTAGTTTAGAAAGTTATGATAACTGATGTTTGGAATATGAAGGTAGGTAACCTTGATTAATTTTCTTGAGGATTACAGGATGATTATGGAAACTTACTTGAAGTTTTATAAAGTTGACAATTGCATTGGTGCGAAAAAGATCAGGAAAGGTGTGCTTAAGAATGTTTTTCCTAGGAGTCCTGTTGGAGCAGTGGTTACATGTTGGGTTGTGATTGGCAAGATCAGCAGTTCAAGACTGGCAGGCAGATCCTTGGGAGAAAAACGGGACTTTGTGTTCTCGTAAAGAATGTTTTTCCAGCTGAGCTCCAGTGGCGCAGTGGTTGTGTGCAGGACTACAGCCCACAGGGTTGGAGTTCAAATCCAGCTGCAGCTCTTCAGGAGCAAGGATGGGCTTCCTACTTCCACAAGGGCAGTGATGTGAAAGAAAAAAAAAGACTTTTTTTTCATTGTCATGAGGCATTTGCTCATCTTTGATGGTAGCAAGGGTTGTTCTATGAGAATTTCATTAGGAAATGTTACCCCATCTGTGATGTAGACATGACCTGTACTTTTTGTTTCCCAAATTCGAAGATCATTTCAAAAGAATGTGATTTGGGTTCCCTGTGGATATAAAACTGCCAAGTCAGGAGCTCAAAAGTCAGGGAAGGAAAAGAACGAATGGGAATGGGAAACACAGGAAAGAAGTAGAAAGAAGGAAATTACTTTATATGGAATTGTTATCAGTGTCATGAAATGAATTATGTATGACTGATTAAATGAAAAACTAAACTGCCCTATAAACTTTAACATAAATCAAGATAATAGTAAACATGAAAGATAAAATAAGGAAAGAAATAAGGAGAAAGAAAGAAAAAAAGAATGAAAGAAAATCCCTTTACTGTGGTCTTCGGGAGTTTTTGAAGAGGAGCTAAGTAGTCCTCCATATTTAACTATGGATCCTTCTTAATATTTTGTTTATTTGCTGCTTCTATTTCCCAGTATTTTTGAAATGATGCTTCACCAAACATACTATGTGTGTTTTTCAATTATGTTTGAAGTTTGTCTTCCTCAGGTAGAGTAAGCTGGGGCCACATATTTTGATTTATCATATCCAACTCTGCATATGCAAATTAAGAAAATCACCGTTTAAAAGTTTATTAAAAATGAAATGGTTTTCCAAACCAATTAATTAGTAGCTAAACCAGACACACCATTCCATACTTCAATCTTATGGAGCAGTGTTGTGCAAAACTGCTACCAAAACACCACCAGTTTAGTGACTGGTTTTCAACATTTCCATTACTTAGGATCCACAATCACTAATTTTTCATGTTTGGGAGCACTTTAAGGATATGATTCAATTAATTTTAAGCACTTAATTGTCCTAGAGTGGATTTGTTTGTGACTTTTTAACCACAATTAATTTGACAATTAAATAATGTCTATTGTGGGTCTATGGTGGCAAATAGCTTTTCCTGATGGAGAGTGATATAAAGTTTTAAGCTTCTCTTTTAAGAAGGAAAGGTGGCAATAGATAGAGGAGGACTAGGGAGAAGGCTGTTCTTAGGATCTAAAAGTCTATCATATGCAAGTAAGATGTACAAAAACAGCTCTGATGGTGCTATGATGGAGCACCGCACCCCTGCCCAAATTTGGTCATTCAACCCTTACAGCTGCTCTGTGGGAGGAAAGCCTTGGTGATCTTCTTCCTCAAATATTATGGCCCAGACATCCAATGGGGCAACTCTACTTTGCACAGGGTTTGAATCACTCAACAGCAACTGACTTTTTTTTTCTTGCTGTGGGTTAAATTTTGTAACAGAGAGCTGTTTTACACTGGGTTCTCTAGAGAATTAAAACCAATGAAGCTTATATATAAATCTACAGTTTATCTACAGAGAATTTTCTATTGAGGAAATGACTTACATCATTGAAGGGCTGGGAAGTTCCATGTCTGTGGGTCAGATGTCAGGCTGGAGGTTTTATTCTCACCTAGTGTTAGGGGCTGATGAACCCATGATTAACAGGTCAGAGCAGACTTCTGGCTGCAGAGGTGAATGAATCTGAGGCCATTAGGTCAGAAGGTAAACTTCTGATGACTCCTAGCATCAGTAGGCAATACAACAGGCTGCTGGTTCATTCACAAAGGAACAGAGGTCAGAAGACAAGTCGGATGCAGGATCCAGATACACCAACAGCAAGCAAGCTGTTCCACAGCATCCACTTATATTGAAGGCAGGTCACATCCCTGAAGAAACTTCCTTTCAATTGTCTGATTGCACATAGTACCCTTCATTATGGTAGTGACTGCCTTGTCAAATCGTTTCATGTTTTTAGGTACCTTTGATTTGGTTTTGACTGATAGAAATCCTATGTATGACAGCACGAAACACTGCCCAATCCTGTACAATCTTCACAACTATTCTTATGTTTGACTTCATAGAACTTATCAAAGGGAATTCTTATATATTAACTACTGAACCACCAAAGTCCTGGACCAGCTAAGTTGACACAAAATCATAGCAGTCACAGGAGCTGAGTTTAGAGATTTAATAGATGGAACATTTGGGTTGCTGGGACAATTTAAATATGGTGAGGAATACCTGCATGGGGCTGCCATGATCCCATGAAGACCGACATGTCTGAAAGGACCTCCTAAGTTTTTTCTTTTCTTTTGCTATTTGTGTGTGTGTGTGGGGGGGGGGCGGGTAGGAGGTAGGAGGCCCAGCCTTGCTGTTGGATTTGAACCACCAGCCCAGTGGGCCACAGTCCTGTGCACAACCACTGTGTCACCGGGGCACAGCTCTTCTGCTATTTGTATGAGGTATTAGAGAATAGTGTCGAAGAACTCACACATAGGCTTTGAAGTCGCATGGATCTGGTCTCAGTTCACAAGATACTTAATCTTCCTAAACTCCAGTTGCCTCGCCTGGAGAGTAGGGAATTTGCTCTGTAGGTTATTGCAAAGATGAAGCACAATATTGAACACAACTGATTCAGAAGTGTCCTTAGAATGGTTCTTAGAACTCAGTTACTGCTTGTGATTGTTATAGGGATCAGTCACTTTTTACTTCTTTCCAAAGATAGACTCTAGCACCCTGGGTCGTGTCGAAGGTTTGTGTAATCTCCAGTTAGATGGGAGACAACAGAGGGCTTCTGGTTGATATTCATGCATTTGGCAGACTTAAAAGGTTAATTTATGAAACACCTATCTCCAAAAAGATGCAATAGTTTTCAGAATCCTCTAGATTCTTTTTGTTACAACCAAAGCTATAAATTAAACAATAACAACACCCCTCCCCCCAACAAACCCAACAAAATCCTAGCTACTCTTGACTCGAAAGAGCCCATTCAGATAAGGTATAGAATTGGTTTGTTTTTGTTTTGAATAAAACATTTTAGCACAGGGTGTCAGATTCTCAAGGGTGTTGAGTTATACCGTAGCGCCTAAGGATAACGCCACCATTCAAATGTATTTATTTATATGTTAAGTCATATAATAAAACTTTGAACAGGTGTGGGCATGGATATAAATATATAAATTGTTCTGCCCCCTCCACCTTTTACAAGATAGAAAAGTGGTAGACATAATACTGTTGCTTTCAAATATCACTTTTCATTTCTTGTTTTGGCGGTGTGAGGATAGGCTGGAAGCGCTAAGACAACTCGGAAGCCTTCTGTTGGCCATCTTCATGGTAACTTCCCTACAGGACATCCCTGGGCAGCTAGGGTCTAGAAATGCCTGTCCCGTTACTTACTCATCATTTAAAACAACTCCAAATGATCGTGGTGATATCATCGCTCACGCTCTTCCTTTCTCTCTCAACATCACTGTCATGTCTTCAGATCAACCTGGGGCTTGAGCATGAGAAGTTGAGCACGGTTCCGGTCAGAGGTCTTGCTAGCTGAAATCTCCAGTAGAACTCGGTATCCAGGCAGGGAGAAGAGATGCACTGAAGAGGATGCAATCCTAGCAGAAGTGCCTGTCTCTGCCTCAAAGGAACACGGAAAGAGGGGAAAAAATCTCCATATCCTTTCTGACCTCAGGAGGAGTCAATGAAGAAATGGTAGACTGGGATTGGGCCTCTTTGCTCTGGAAGCCTCAACATGGTATTCTCGTGATGCTGGTTTAGGAGAAATGGTCTGATTTCTTTTTATTTTTTCTTTTTGAAAGCTAGGGGAGAGCGTGAACACAGTTCCCCCCTACCACAAATTATAGTGGAGTTTCTCACACTTGGGGAAATTACTGGGGTCATCACATTCCAAGAGTACTGGATGAGCCTCGCCCTGGGAAAACCACCTAAGTGATCATGGTCTCTTCCCTGCCAGGTAAGTATGAAATGGTCTGATTTCATGCATGTTTAAATGGGAAGAAATGGGCCACAGATATACATTTCTGTATTTCTCTCTGAATGGCTGAGGGGGGACACCAGGCCATGTTTAGTGTGATGTATATTCACAGCCAAGGGTACTCTGCTTCTGGAGCACAAACATGTTCTGGAAGAGCCAGTTTTCATTCTTCTCAACATTTGCACCTTCACAGTGTTGCGCTCTCTGCCCAATCTCGTCAATCTTCTGGAATGTTGTGTCCCAAAACGGTTTCATAAAATTTCCTTTTGGGTCACTTTCATATGATTCAACACACAGCGTCTCTCTTTGAAGGGCTCTGGGTTTGATGGCATCCTAAGTCCTTTGTACTGATTATCAATGGAAGCCCTCAGGGGCCTGGGGACCCGGCCTTTTCCCTTTTAAGTGTGCTCAAAATCAGCAGGCTCCTACATTTCAGAATATAATTTCAGGGCTGTAGGAATAATTCCGCACTCCAGTTGTGAAGTCTGATGCCAACTTCTAGTCACCGTCCATTCCTTCTCCCTTTCTTCCTTGTCCTTGTGTCCCTACTGGTTGACCTTTCTCAGAACATCAAAAGGGAGTGCCGCAAGAATTGCACTCACAGGACACTGTTTTAGCATGGAAATTTAAATTATGATTCCACTTCATAAGGGCCATGTTTCATTTTCTGTTTTTCCTACAACCCAGCCCATCAGTGAATTCTAACAAATGGAAGAAAAATGCGAAGGAGCAATGTGCTAAATGTTAAATTGGGAAATTTCTCAAAAAGAGAAAACATGATTAATATGGTCCCCGCTTGGTTTAACAATATTTTGTGGTTTTGACATGGCTTTTTAAAATAGAGAACAAAATTGAGAAGCCTAAGCCTGTAAGACTTTAAGAGTTCATGTCACTTTTACCTTCAGTTGTTTCCCTTAGACAAAATCAAGATTGAGATAAGGACATGTTGATGCTCTGGATAGATTAACTAGGAGATATTTGAAGGAAAACAATAAATGGAAAATGTTCCTTATAGGCTAAAGTGACCAGACGTCCCGCTTTTTAATAATTTAACAATGTCTTGCGGCATTTTAAAATTAAAATAAATATATTACAATACTGTTTTTGCATTCTATGAAAATTTTTGTTTCTCCATATAGACCAAATTTTTAATCAAGGAACACCCCCCGGCTCCCCCCGACCACCCGATCTATGACATCCTGCTTAAAATCTGGCCAGTTTATTTTAGGCACAATTCCATGGTTCTGGATAATAAAGATGCAGTGTGTGTGTGTGTGTGTGTGTGTGTGTGTGTGTGTGCCTCTCTCTTCTTTTCCTCCTCCATCAGAGCATGACAGGTACTGGAATATGATGAACTAGTTCTGTCCCAGTACTGGACTCCATACATTTGGTGTCTTTGGTCAGGAAGGTACTTGGTCTCTGTAGGTCTCATATTTTTCATTCCCCAAATAAGGGAATTAGCTATTCCCTGTCCATCTGTCCCTCCTGGGGGTCACCTCTTCATGTTAATCTTTGGAAGTATTACAAAGAAAGAATCTTAGCATTCATTTCGGCCCATGTTTTTTGTTCCTTTTCTTGGCCTGTTGGTTGGTTTCTTTGGAGGTAGTTTTTGATTGTTTATGCCAATTGGTACAGAGTGGTGGGTATCAAATTACAACCTATAGTTAATATTCATCTTCATTGGAATATTTTAAAGTGTTAACAGAGAGCTTGTGGAAAATTATATGTCACTGCCTTTTCCCCTGCAGTCCAGGAAAATATATATCACCATCTTTTCCCTGTAGTCCATTGTTTTGTGGAACTAAACTTTATTATGTTTATGATCAATTATGGCATTCCGTATCACAGTAAGTGCTGGGAGATGAACTGCCCAGTAATGAAAGTTGAAGACAATATAAATATGAATTCTGATATTATTTATTGTATTTATTAAAATTAATAAATAAGGATATATTTCCAAATAATAATGGAATTAATTTGATGATTAGTAATAAGTGCAAGGATTAGATTTTCCAAATAATAAAAATGTCAAAAGAATACCATCCAATGTAATGTAGCAACTGGATAAGAAATACAAAGTAAAATCACAAAACTATCTATAATGAACTTTAGAGATCAAATGAGTTCATGGTATGAATTTGTATTAAAAAATTGCGTCTCTTAAAAAACCCTTATAGTACAAGTGTGTTCTCTCTTAAAAAAAATCCTCAAAGAGCAATTTGCTAGTATCTTACTCAATTGTGAATAGAGAATTTAGTGTGCAAATGTCTAAAATGGAAAATATTCTTAAATAATTTCATTTCGAATGGAATAAAACTTTGGCATGTTAATTTCTTTGTAAAAGTCATTAAACAATTAAAATTAAATTTATGTGTTATTAAGACAGGGGACTTGGTTTTCCTGTGTAGTCTTTATTTAACATTTGTAAGCTTGTGGAGAACAGAAATCCTACCTGCTTGCTTTTCCTGCTGTAGAACTCAGTTTTATACATTTTACACGCTCAATATCTGTTTGCTTATTGATGAAGTCTACATTTTCCACCATAAATCTCTCTCTCTATTCCTCGATGAAAGGACTGTAAAGCATGATGGAAAAGGATGATTTGATTCATTTTCTGATGTGTAGCCCTTTTTGGACTAGATAGCACCACAGACCTTACCCTTACCCTTACCCAATCTCTTGCTTTCTTGACATTTTATTCCGCACCCCCTACCCCAGCATTTCCAGTGTGAGAGCCAGGTGCAGTGGTGCCACTGGTCCAGGTTGGACATTATTTTGTCCCAGAGTCACCCTTGGACGCTTCTTGAGTTTTCTGCTCCAGGCACGAGAGGAGTTTTCTCTGTGAAACAGGGAAGGTGATATCAAACATCTTGTTAGATTGACTGGGTGGGAAGACTATGTTATTTGGCCTTTGGTCTTGGCTTAGGTCAATGGGCAAAGGTTATTCGTCTAATTTACTAGTATGTCTTTTAGATCTGTTACATTCAAAACAATAATAAAGTGCAGTTACACAGAAAAAGAAAATTTCTTGACAATGTATTTATGCAATGATGGTATGTCTGTATAAAGAGCCCTGGTGGCACAGTGGTTAAGTGCTCAGGGGCGAACCTACAGATCAGTGGTATGAACCTACCAGCCACTGTGTGAGACAAGGTGAAGCAGTCAACTTGTTAGGATGACAGCCTTGGACACTCAGCTGGTGGTTTTAGTCTACTGGACAGAGCCACAGGGAGTTGGATTCAACCTGAAGACACTGGTTTTGGTTTGGTGTTCCTTTATATAGAGGGAGCTCAAGGTGCACAATTGTTCATCAGAGCACTGGTTTCTCAGTTTTGCTAAGTGTTTGATCATTTCCTGCTTATTCAAACCATCTATTTGGATGATTTTTTGATGAAGAAATCACGGAGCATGGTACTTTCGTGTGTTTTATTCTGCCTTTATTCCTAGAACTGCAGTTCTCAATCCGTGGGTCAGGACCCCTTTGGAAGTCCATTGACCCTTTCACAGGGGTTGCCCAATTCATAACAGTAGCAAAATTACAGTTATGAAGTAGCAACAAAAATAATTTTATGATTGGGGGTCACCATGACATGGGAAACCATATTAAAGTGTCAAGGCATTAGAAAGGTTGAGAATCTCTGTCGTAGACGAATGACCAAATTACCAGAGAATTCAGCTAAGCTGTTTCATCTACAGATGAGATTTGTTTTAAGACCATGTTGAGCCTGTTAGTTTCATCGTCACAAACTATGTTTTTTTGCACATGTGAATGTGCTCATATGGCAATCGTTATGAAACAGCAGCCAGCTTCAGTTAAGCAGTCTTATAGTTTGAAAATAAATGATGCCAAATTTAACCAGATGGTGGGTATGGAGTTACTTACAGATAAACTAAACTTGATGCCAATGGTTTTACATGCATCCAACAACCAATTAATTTAAAAGTGTTTCTAAAGAATAGGATATACATTATAAACCTTACCTACTTAGCGTAATTAATGTGAGGTAAAGACATTAAAAACGATCAATTTTATATCTTTCCTCTTTTTCTGTTGTGCTGCATGGTTGGGATAATTTTCATCACCTGCTTTTCGCCTGCCTTTATTTTCTCTACACACTTAAATCATTTTCCCTAAAAGTATAGAAAAGATATACAACATTGATGTTTCCTAATTCCCCCTTCTCTGTTTTAAATCTGGAACCCCACTTCTATTCCTAGAGGTAACAATGGACAGTGCGTTGTTATACTTTCTACTTGATGTTTTCACTTTGCATAAAAACCAGACGAAACTCACTGCTCTTGAGTCAATGACAACTCACAGTGATCTCTAGGAAAGGCTGAATCGCCTCTGTGAGTTCTCTGAGAGGATAACCGTTAGCAGGAGTAGAAACCTCTGTCTTTCTCCTGTGGAGCGGCTGGTGGTTTTGAACTTCTTGCCGATCACAGCCCAATCATTACGTCACCAGGGCTCCTTTCTTTCTCTGCATAAGTATATACAATCATATCTGCTTTGATGCTCATGTGTAAGATCATATTACGCCTTGGAATTCAGTTTTTCTTTTGGGAGGAGTTTTCAGAGAAAGATGATTCTTTGTAAATGTTACAGAATGTTTCTCAATGAGCACACCTGACTTTTTGTCATTGTCCTTAACTATCGGTGCATAGACTCTGACTCATGGTGATCCCATTCACAACAGGAAATGCTACCTGGGTGTGGGCCATCTCCAGGCCCATTGGGGCGCTGATCTTTGTGAAGTTGATTTTCAGGAGTAGAAAGCCAGTCCTTTTTTTTTCTTTTGTTTTAGACAGTCCTTACTTCCTGCTTTGCTTTAATCTGGAAATACCACAGAAGCCTGATCATCCTACCAACTTTCAGCCTTCACTGACAGATATTGACAGGTATCATTGACAGATGAATAGATATACATGAGCTACATTGGGAATCAAACTTGCATTTCCACATGGAAGGCAAATGTACTACCTATTTCCCTTATGTCGTCTTTACAATTTCTCTCTTAGGAGCCCTGGTGGCATAGTGGTTACACATTGGGCTGCAATCCCCAAGGTCAGCAGTTCGAAACCATCTACTGCTCTGTAGGAGAAAGACAGGGCTTCCTAGTTCCATAAAGAGCTTCTGGGAAACCCACAGAAGGCAGTTCTGTCCTGCCCTGTAGCTCCACTATGAGTTGACTCAATGGCCGTGAGTTTGAGTTTCTTGAGTTTTATGTCTTTATTGATAAACCACTAATTCTTCCCACTCTCAATATTTCAGAAAACCAATATTGCAATGATTCTTCTTTATATGTTTTTCAAGTGTTTCTTTTTAAAAGATGATGGCATTAGTAATCTCATTTTATATATATTTTGGTTTCATATAGCTAATGAAAAAGTTGGAAAAAAATGTTGATGTGCTACTTTTGATTTTTCTGAAGGTTTACAGAAGGTTTACAAGGCCTGAAGCTTGACCCAGGATTTGTGTACATTTATGATGTAGTAGAGACCTTACTACCGCATCAGTGAATTCTGCTTTAAAAGAAAGAGAAGCTACCAGCTTTCAAAGTTGTTGGACTCCTCTTTCCACTGAGACTTCCTGTGACCTTAAGTGGAGGGGTGATCATGGGTAATGACCAGAAACTTGGAGATGAGATCTGCGTGTTGACTCATCCACTAATTAGCTCACTTCTTCAAAACAAACAAACAAACTTCTCCGTCAACACTACATCTCTCAGTGGCTTGGGCTTTTACTTTCTCTTAGCGGAGCCAAACTTCACTGAAAGAATCCCTACCTCTAAGTGCTCACCACCTCTCTTTCAGTTCTCCACCCATTCGGTTTTCCACCCTGCCTTAGCTACCATCACTTCATTGAAACTATTCCTTACAGGTTCTCTTGGTACCAAGTCCGTTGGAAGCACTTCAAGGCCTTCAACAGGACATTTGCAGGCACCATTCAGCATTCTTGATCTTTTTCTTTGATTGTGGGAGACACTGTTCCATCAGTTAGCCCGACTTCAAAAGTCAGAAATGGAATCACAATGCAGTTGGGCTTGTGTAATAACGAACCTTCTAAGTTCACAGAATGAAAGTCCAGAGGTAGCTGGCGTGTCAGAGTTAGCTCCAGCTCCATGTCTCAGTGACTCTCCTTTCTTTCTTTTTTCTTTTTTTTTCAGGCATCACTGTCCTCTGGTGGTGGGAGTAGGAGGCCCAGCCTTTGCTCCTGGGAGGGGGAATTGAACCTCCATCCCAGTGGGCCGCAGTTCCGCGCACAACCACACGCCACCAGGGCTCAGCCCTCTCTTTTCTTTCTTGAGTGAACTTCCTTCTCAGGCTGGCAGGGCTTCAGCGAGGCTGGGTTTCACACTTGCTTTGGATGATGCCTGAAGGTTTTAGGAGAAAAATGGAGGCTTTTCCTGGTGGTCCCATCACACTCTTCTAGAATCACTTTGGGTTACCTGCCCCGGCTGTTTCTAGGGTCTGGTAAGGCTTATCCTTGGACTCATCCGGTCAGGGACTGTATGTGGACAGAGAGTGGGAAACGGACAGTTTCCAGGAAACCAAGCATGTCCAGCAATGACTATCCCTTGGTTGTTCCTTCTTGGTTCTCTAATGGGTTCCTCTTTTTCTCAGTTTTTCAGTGTGGATGGTCTGCAGAGAGACACACGTGGTTCCCCCTCTCCTTTTGCTGCTTGTGCCATTCTTTGAGCCAGTTCATACATTCTCAAGGCTTTATGTATTGTTGATATATTGTTGATTCCCAGATTTCCATCTTCAACCCATTGACTTCTCTTAATCTGTAGGTCCTTACAAACAATTACAAATTTAAATCTCCATTTGCTAATCCTATATTCTTTTCAAATTTAACATGTCCCTAAGTGAATCATTAATCTCCAAATCAGTGTATCCTTTGTATTTCTAATCTCAGTGAATCGCATCTCAACTGTTATCTTCTGTATCAATAGACACCCCTTCCCCTTCCTACCATTGAAGCTGTCCCAAAGCCTTGCTTATTGAACCACCATGATTTAATCTATGTTAGAAATCTTTCCTCAATTGCCTCCCCTGTTTCATTTGGGGTTGTTCTTGTTTCGTGTGGTCCCAGGGCTGCTGTGAGTTAGAATTGACTTGATGGCAGTGAGTTTAGTCTATGGTGCTCTGTCTATCCCACTATGACACTTCTGCTGTTCATGATCTTTCCTCCTCTTTTGTTTGGTGATAATCCTCTTTTTAAAGATTTATTTTATTTATTTAATTATTATTTTTTTAAAGAACAATTTCCATTTTATTTCCTTTTAGGCTTATTTTTCTTCAGCTTCTAATCTTTACATCGGCTTTGGAGGAGGTCGTGGGGCAGCACCTGCAGGTCTGAATCGAGGTGGGGGTGGTTCGGTCCTTCCGGGCTTCACGTGACCGGTTCCTAACCACCTTGCTGTGAATGGCACAACTCACACAGTAGTGGAATTTTACGTACCGCTTGGGAAGCACATACGCGTCGAAGACACGGGCCTCAGAGATGTCTCGGACGGCCGCGGCCTCCACAATGATCCTTATGACGAACTTCTTAATGCCTTGTTTTTGGGCACGCAGCAGGTGCAGTTTGTGCCGCGAATGGGCTGCACGTGGCCGCAGCCCTTCTTGGCACGCCTGTTGTCGCACCATTTCTTCGTCATCTTGGAAGCAAGGAGGCGAGAGCTATTTTATTTTTTATTTAACAGTTTTGTTGGGACATAATCCACATACAATATTAGATCCTTGACTTGACGGCAAGGGACCCATCTTATGGCCTGCTTATGCTTCTGAACCTTCAGTTTTTTTAGCACAGTATCTGTAGCTGCTCAGAAACTATTAGATGATTATGACGCATGTAGTTTTTAAACAGGTATCGATCTGCTACTGTTACCAGATACTTTTCCCATGTCTGAGTTTCTGATGCTTTTCCTTGACAGATTTGGCCTTGATTTGGGGTGGGTGGGGTCACTGGGCAGCTGCCAGAAGCTGAGGCCTGAGGCAGTGAGTGCCAGGTCAGGGCCTGTGTAAACAATTCCAAACCAGGTCAGATATCCAAACCGGACTGAGGTTGAGTGACTCTAGGAAGCTCAGTGTGAAGTCAACTGGGTTGATGCCTGTGTTTTTGAAGAAGCTGAGGGTAAGAAAATATGGGGGTTCTTCCAGAGCTCATGAGAGATATCTATGAATGTTTTAAAATTTTTATCAGTTTTATTGACACAGAATTCACATATCACACAATTCAATGGTTTGTGCATTCATCATCATAATCAGTTTTAGAACATTTTCTTCACTCTCACATTCATTATTACTAGCTGTCCATTCCCCCCGAACCTTTCCGGTCATAACTCTAATAAATGATTCATTCAGTTCCTACCTCTATATATATATTATTTATTCTCAATTTCATATAAAGAAAAGTATGCCCCCCACCCCCAAAAAAAACCCAAAAGCCCAAACAACAGAATAGAACAGAAAAATCCAATCCAAAAAAAAATAGTAGAAAGTAATAAGAACTAGAACAAGTTAAAAATGGGCCATAAGGTAATGGACAACAGGGAAGGGGGTGAAGGGAGACATCAAACAGTGTACGATGTGAAAAAATAATAATTTATAAATTATCAAGGGTTCATGAGGGAAGGAAGAGCAGGGAGGGAGGGGAAAAATGAGGCGCTCATACCAAGGGCTTAAGTAGAAAGAAAATGCATTGAGCATGATGATGGCAACAAATGTACAAATGTGCTTTGCATACAATGGATGGATGTATAGATTATGATAAGAGTTGCATGAGTCCTCCATAAAATGATTTAAAAAAATGGCCTTAAAGGAAAACAGGGAATAAGATCTTCAATTTTAACTTAACTATGTTAGTCATAGGAGCCTTGGCGCCACAGGGATCACCCATAGGGTTGCTAACTGAAAGGTTGACAGTTCAAAATCACCTGGCACTTCACTGGAGAAAGATGGTCTTGCAGAGTTACAGTTCTGTGAAACTCACAGCTTAGTTCTACCATTTCTAATAGGGTTGTGACGAATTGGAACCAACTCAAAGGCAGCGAGTTGAGTAGATAGACACCTTAATAATCCACTTTAGATGTACTCTGGGAAGAAAACTATTCCTACCCTTGTTCCATGGACTAAGAATTCACGTGGTGTGGCAGGGTTTCTGCGAGCTCCACCACTTACGGCAGAGATCTCAAACGGGCTCAGCTGGTGGCTCTTCTGTGAGGGTTCAGACAAGTCTCTCTTTGCTTCTGAGATGGCTTTCTTAGATCTAAGGGATGACAAAAGTGACTTCACGCTTGATTTGCATGGTCCCACCCAATCACTTGGACCTGGATGTCGACACAAAATGTTGAGGAAATTTGCATCGGAGCTCAAACAAAACGTATGAAGCTGACCCGACACAGGTGATTTTTGTAAACGAAAGCAGTTCTTGCTTCTATCACTCAGCGTTAGTTGGCGTTGTTAGTATGCAGTGTTTAAATCTTTTTCACTTGTGTTCCAAGCATTTTGCTCTAAGTCTCTTCGTTTTTGTGGCTTTTTGTACTGTTTTTAGATAAAAACATGGGTCCTAAGAAAGAGTTTTTTAAAAAAGAATAATCACGATAAGGAACTGCTTAACTGTGTTGTCGATATTGTTGATGATAATTTACTAAACCCTTTTAGAAAATAGTTAAGGTAACACCAAGAGCAGGCCATATTTGACATATGTATATATTTTAAAGAGAAAGTCAGCCAGGTCCTAATGAAAAAAGGCAAAGAAATGAAGAAACTCCTGAAAAGCAGTTACCAGTTGATTTTATGGCAGGGGTTTCCCTTTTCAAACAATGACTCTCTCTCCATACCTCCTCTCCACCTCTGTGGCCACAGATCCAGATCCTCGTCTGCCTCAAGGTATGGGTCATACTTTTAATATTATGCTTCTTATTTAAATTATTTTATTTACCTCTGAACTTAATTACTCTGAAGTTCCTGCGTGATGTTTTATATAAAAAGACAAGATTCGGGTAAAAACGTGGTGGTCGAGAAAGGAGTGATCCATTTTCAGTTATTTCTTATGAGAAATATTGATTAGGAACTTGAATGCATCACATCTCCCTAGAGCAGATTAGTGTTGGGGTCTGGGGCTCTACTGTATAGACAAATGGATAGAAGAGCCATTTGTCATAAATGTCACTTCACTACAAATGGACACATTTTTCTGGAAAAGAAAACAAAAAATGCAACAACTCAAAGGTCCTTTCACTGGGTCAATTTCACGTCAGAACTGCCCTTTTGGGGTGGGTTTTGCAAGACTTCTCATCTTTAAGGGAGCGTCCTCTTTCACCTATGGAGCAACTGACGGGTTCAAACCATTGACTTACGGATTAATAGCTCAGTCTGTAGCCCACTATGCCTCCAGGGCTCTTTGGAAATATTATTAGTAACTTTACATTAAAACTGTATATATGAGCTTAAAAAACTGTTTTTGACAGTGATTTTTATGTATGGAAAAGATTATCTATGGGTTCCTTTGTACACATTCACATATTAAATTATATGTGCGCTATGAATGATGCATAAGTGGTTCTTTTATCTTTAGCTTATACATTTTATTATGCTACTTAAGAACCTGGTAAATTTTAATGTCACTTTTACTGAAATTTACATAATGTTTGGTAAATAAATACTCTTAAATATTTAAAGCTGAATTAGTAGACAATGTATTTGATTTCCCTATCAAATGCTACAGTTGCATGGGCTAATAAACAAAAACTTGTCCCACCAGGGTAGTGATGCCACACACACACACACACACACACACACAAAATCTTGTGCTGAGTCCAGGTGGCGTAGTGGTTGTGTGCGGGACTACGGCCCACAGGGTTGGCAGTTCAAATCCAGCAGCCGCGCTCCAGGAGCAAGGCTGGGCTTCCTACTCCCACTAGGCAGTGATGCGGAAAAAAAAAAAGAAAATCTTGTCTAATTCTTAAGTAACTTCTAAATCTAATAAACTGTACATAAGGATGGGTTACATGACATGTTTCAGCACTGTATATGAATAGCAATAGATTGCAATCAGTTTAAATATTTTATGGCATCTCTGAGTGATTCTGTTGTTGCTTTTAGGTCCTGCGGAGTTGATTCCAACTCACAGTGACCTGAGAAATAACTTGGTCCTACTTTCTCCTCAAAGTCATTTTTATACTTGAGCCCATTGTTGTCCCCATTGTATCAATCTATCTCCTTGATGGTCTTCCTCTTTTTCATTGACTTGCACTTTACTAAGCATGATATCATTTTCCAGTCGGCAGGCTTGCCTAATAATATGTCCAAAGCACACAAACAGTTTCACTATCTTCACATCAGAGGAGCATTCTGGAATTGTTTTTTCCAAGATAGACATGTTCATTCTTCTGGAAGGTCACGGTACTTCCAATGTTCTTCACCAACACTGTCATACCAACGAACTGATTATTCTTCTGTCCTCTTTATTCATTGTCCAACTTTTACATGAATAGGAGGTGATAAAAAATACCATGGCTTGGATCAGTGTGGTAGTTACATAATTGGGTGTCAATTTGGGACTCAAGAGTATTAAGAACAAAGGAATGGAGTCTAGTTTGTCAATTGGGTCTTAATGAATGAGGCCTCTGAGTGGGTATGGCCTTCTCCTGAGAATTCTGGGAACTCCGACATTTCCTCCTTGGAAGTAGGAGACACTTTATGTTCTACTAACAAGGCACATGGTGTTAAAACCTGGGAGCTGAAGAAGCCACATGGATCTACCCTAATGCAATCAGACCTCGGGAGCAGGAAAAGCCATATTGAGATTCCTTCCAGTGTTGAGATGTTTGCAATGTTACTGGGTTCACAAGACTTCCCACCCACTGGCCTGTGATTGTCCTGCATTTGGCATCATTTCATGTGTTTTATGAGTCTGAAAGGACTTTATAGATTAATATTGGACATATGGGCTAATATTGGACTCATTGACTTGATCTGGACTGTGATGTTTTCTCAGTATTCAGTTGCTCTTTGCATCAAACTCTTTCTTGTACACATGCGAGTGCATATGAATTTGTTTCTCTAGTCTACCCAAAATAACACAGTCAGGCACATCTTATTCTTCCAAGTGATATCCTTACTTTTCAATATTTTAAAGAGGTCTTGTGCAGCATATTTGCCCAAAGTACACAATTTATTTCTTCATTGCTGCTTCCATGAACATTGATAGTGGATCCAAGCAAAATTAAATCCTTGGTAATGTAATCTTTTCTCTGTTTATCATGATGTTATTTTTTTGGTCTAGTGGGAATTTTGGTTTTCTTTATATTCAGTTGGAATACACACTAAGGGCTATAGCCCTTGGTTTTCATCAGCAGTTGCTTCAACTTCTCTTGGATTTCAGCAAGCAAAGTTGTGTCATCTGAATTTTGAAGGTTTTTAATAAGTCATCCTCTAATCCTGACGCAATTTTCTTTTTATATATTTTAGTCCAGTTTTGGGGGATGATTTGGTTAGCATGCAAGTTGAATAAGTATGGTGAAAGGATACAATATTGACACACAACTTTCCTGATTTAAGCCATATAGTATACCCTAGTTTTGTTCGAATAACTGCCTCTTGGCCCATGTACAGTTTCTACATGAACTCAATGGAATGGTCTGGAATTCTAATTCTTCTCAATCTAATCCATAGTTTGTTATGATTCACACAGTCAAATGCCTTGGCATATTGAATAAAACACAAGTAAATATCTTTCTGGTATTCTCTGCTTTTAGCCAAGATTCTTCTGACATCAGCACTGATATCCCTCATCCCACATTCTCTTCTGAATCTGACCCGAACCTCTGGCAGTTCCCTGTCAATGTACTCTTGTAACTGTTGTTGGATAATCTTTAGCAAAATTTTGTTTGCATATGTTATTGTTCTATGGTTTAAGCATTCTGTTGGGTCACATTACTTTGGGATAGACACAGATAAATATCTCTTTCAGTTCATTGACCAGGTAGTTGTCTTCTAAATTGCTTGGCATAGATTATGAAGTGGTTCTAGCACTACATATGTATTTTGAAATATGTTCATTGGTATTGTGTCAATTCCTGAGGATTTTTTTTTTGCAAATGCCTTCAGGGTAGCTTGTACTTTTTCCTTCAGTACTATAAGTTCTCAATTTTTTTGCTACATCTTGAAATGGTTGCATGTTGACCTGTTATTTTTGGTGCAATGATTCGGTGTATTCCTTTCATCTTCTTTAGCTATTTATTACAGGGTTCAGCATTCTGCTCACAGAATCCTTCAGTATTAGTTCTCAGTTGAATACTTTTTCCTGTTCTTTTAGTTTGAGATATGCTGAGGTAGCCCTTCCTTTTTGACTTTCTGGCTCCAGGTCTTTGCATTGTTTCATTGTATTCATTTGTCTTTTCAAGCTGCTCTTTGAAATTTCTTGTTCAGCTCTTTTACTTCATGATATCTTCCATTTGTTTTAGCTACTCCATGTTCAAGGTCAAATTTCAGTCTTATTCTGACATTCATTTTGATCTTTTCTTTTTTTCTTGTCTTTTTAAATGACCTTTTGCTTTCTTCATGTGTGATGTTCTTGATGTCATCTCAACTTGGTAGATCTCCTGTCATTAGTGTTCGATGTGTCATATCTGTTCTTGAGATGTTCATACAACTCAGGAAAGGGGAATATACTCAAGGTCATATTTGGCTCTGATGGACTTGTGCCTTACGTGGTATAAATAGCTAATGCTTTCAGATATTATACAAAAGATTGGAAATTGAAGTCTATCTACAAGCACTGTGGAAGAAAGACTTGACAACCTACTCTAAAAAAAGCAGTCATTGAATGCTTTGGAGCACAGTTCTACTTGTGGTACACATTGGGGAACAGATTTGATCATTACTGGTTGGTTTGGTTTCAGTTGCAATGGCAGATTTTAATTACAAGTCCTTGAATAAGCCAAATGCTTTCCCACATTGCAAACGTTTAAAACATCAAGTATGCTTAACTTTCTTAATCCAGAAATATCCATTGTAATGGTATGATTCTCAGTAATTTCTCTACTTCAGTGGAACCATTTCCATTGGTAGCAGAAGCTTATCCTCTGTATCTCACGTAAGTTTTTTTTTCCTCAGTATTCCAGGCTGCACTTTGCTGAGTGTATTCTTAATGAGGACTCTGAGACAAACAGATTCTATATAGCAGCCAAGTCAATGCTGCCCAAATCATGGTGTCTTGACTTACTCAATGAAATGCTAATTTCATGGTCCAGTGTTCAAACCCATTAGTTACTCCATGGGAGAAAGATGAGGGTCTGTTCCTATAAAGATTTTCAATCTCAAAAGCTCAAAGGAGCAGTTCTACTCTGTCCTATATAGTTGATATGAATCAGAATTTACCAAATGACAGTGACTTTTCTTTGTTTAAACTGTAGATTCAAGCTCTGCGTTTTCTGGCTCTTATGTCTACTTATTCAAGTCTGTAACCATACACGTTCCACTATTTGATTGAACTTTGCATTTTTTACTCTTTAGATATTCAAAGTCTCACTGACTACTGAATCTAAAGACGATTGTAGTTAAGGGGTTTCTATATAATTTAAACAAATATTCTCCCAGTTTGTTAGGACTATATCCATCCAATAATATACTATCATGCCTATTGTTCTATGTTCTATGTATTGTTCTATGCTTGGCCCTAGTAAGCCTACATCTTTGCAGGTCATTAGGATGACTTACAGTAATGTCCTTTACTGTGTTTCATGGTGATCACTCTCAGGCAGTCAAGTGCTTCCTTATCCTTTAGGTCTCAGGCCAAAAGGCCCACACTCAAAGAGAGAGCTTGGATGGTGCAGCGGTTCTGTGTTACGTTGCTGACTAAAAAGGTGTGTGTTGGAACATACTAGACTTTATGAGGGAGAAAGATGTGGTAGTTGGCTTCTGTAAAGATTTAAATCTTTGGAACGCCAATGGGACAGTTTTACTTTGCTCTGTAGCCTGGTGCCTCAGGGGCTACTGTGGGCTATCAACTGCATAGTTAATGGTTTGAAACCAAGAGCCACTCAGTGGGAGAAAGAAGAAGCTTTTTACTTGTTTTAGTATGGGCAGACTAGAGAAACAAATTCATTAATAATCATATGCGTATAGGGAAGAACTTCTGATTGCTTCTAGGGATTTTGACTAAGATCAAGTGTAGGAGAAAACTTTCTATAAAGAGCAATTGTACACTAAGAAAACATCCCAGCCCAGTCCAGATCAAGTCCATAAATGCAACATTAGCCCATACATCCAGTACCAGGTTGTAAATTCCTCTTCATACTCAGGCAACACATGCCATAACACTGAGTGCAGGTTTATCGCAGGCCAGTGGGTGGACAATCCGGTGGCAGTGGAAGCATCTTAGCACTGGCATGGGTCTCCACATGGCTTCTCCAGCTCCAAGACGCTGGTTTCCATCAACAGAGCTCGATGTGGCTTGTCAACAGGAATGCCTTGCAGAGAGTAACTGTGTGTTCTGCCTCCAGTGAGGCATTATCTCCCAATGAGATTATCAAGCTTTGACCTGATACACAGACTCCACTCCACTCCTTCCCTCTTAATAGTCTCAAATTGCCTCAATCCCAACTAAATGGACAGTCATGCCTCTCCCCAGAAGAATTTACTTTAGAGGACAGCACTGAAGCTACAGCTCAGGGACAGGGACATTTCTGACCAGAGTACATGTGAGTAAATGAAGGCCGAGGAAGAGAGAGTGGAACACATCCTGGGCCACAAAGCCTGGAGGATGATATCTCTACTCAGAGCAGCCAATGCACAGAGAAGATCAGCTAGCTGGCCCCACCATGCGGCACAGCATCCCTCACTGACTGTAGCCCTACAGGAGACAACACGGAGAAACAGTGTGGAAATTGCACCTGACCTGACCCCACCACACTGAGGCAAAACACGAAGGGTGTGCAACAGAACAGCAAGGGAAGCAGAACAAGGGAATCCCAAGGGAATACCAAAAATGACTTTGGGGACAGGATGTGGCACCCCATCAGAGTCAGCAAAAAACCAAAAAAACGCCCCCTAAAACTCAATAAACAGACTTTGAACTATTTGCAGTCTTTTCTCTTTTTGGTCATTAGTTTGTTGTTGTTTTGTTTTCTTGTGTTGCTTTGTTTTGCCCTGTCTTGTTTATGTGCATATTAGTACCCCTGCAGGTCTATCTAGATAAGATAGCCTGGATAAACAATGTGGAGGAGAAAACAATGGGACAAATGGTTCCAGGATGACATGGGAGAGAGGGAAGTGGGGGGGAAGGAAGTGGTGTCAACAAACCCAGGAACAAGGAAACAGCATGTGATCCAAAATTGGTGGAGAGGAGGGTATAAAAGACCTGGTAGGTCTTGATCAAGGGCAATGTAACCTAGAGGAATTAGTGAAACCCAAATGAAGGCTGAGCATAATAGTGGGACAAGAGAAACGTAAAAGGAAATGGAGGAAAGAACTAGGAGGCAAAGGATATTTACAGAGATCTAAATATAGGCATGAACATATGTAAATATATTTATATATGATGATGGGGAAAGAAATCTATGTAAATCTATTTATAGGTTTAGTATTAAGGTACAGATAAACAAGTGCTCTATCAAGTGCTCCCTCAATGCAAGAACACTTTGTTCTATTAAAATGGCATTCGATGATGCTCACCTTCCCAATACGATTGCTGAAGACAAATGAGTGCATAAGCAAATGTGGTGCAGAAAGCTGATGGTGCCTGGCTGTCAAAAGATATAGTGTTTGAGGTCTTAAAGGCTTTAAGGTAAATAAGTGACCATCTAGTTCAGGAGCAACTAAGCTCACATGGAAGAAGCACACCAGTGTGTGTGATCATGAGGTGTCGAAGAGATCAGGTATCAGGTATTAAGGGGAAAAAAATCATATCATTGTGAATGAGGGGGAGTGTGGAGGGAGGACCTAAAGCCCATCAACCGGCAACTGGACATCCACTTATAGAAGAGTTGCGGGAAGGAGACAAACCAGTTAGGGTGCAGTGTAGCAATGATGAAACATACAACTTTCCTCCAGTTCTTAAATGCTTCTGTCCCTTCTTGCCCCCACACTATCATGATCCCAATTTTTCTTTATATATCTGGTTAGAGCCAAGGATGTATACTGGTACATATAGGAACTGGAAACACAGGGAATCCAGGACAGATGAACCCCTCAGAACCAGTGGTGAGAGTGGCAATACTGGGAGGGTTGAGGAAGGAAGGGGGAACTGGTCATAAGGATCTATATATAATCCCCTTCCTGGGGTACAGAGAACAGAAAAGTGGGTGAAGGGATATGTAGGACAGGATAAGACATGACAAAGCAATAATTTGTAAATTATCAAGGGTTCATGAGGGTGGGGGACAGGGGGAAGGGGAAAAATGGGCTGATACCAAGAGCTCACATAGAAAGAAAATGTTTTGAGGATGATGATGACAACAAATGTACAACTGTGCTTGACATAATGGATGCATGTGTGGATTGTGATAAAAGTACAAGCCCCCAGTAAAATGATTTTTTTTTTTTTTGGCGTTTACAGCAAAGTTTAAGTAAAATGATTTTTAAAAAATATTCTCAAATTGACATCAGATCATATAACTTCCACACTACTCCTGTACAGATTTACAGACTTGAAAATCCACAGGATCAGTTCTACTCTGTTCTGCCCGGTAGCATCACTATGAGTTGGGATGGACTTGATGATAGTACGCTTTCTTTTCTTTTGTTTTTTAGAATGCCTAGGAATTGATATGATGGCAACAGCGGGCCATTCCCAGAGAATTCCTACCTTTTTAAAGGAGAGCTCCTTTGTTACTTCTGGTCACCATTCTTTAAACATGTCTTTTTACATGCAGTAATATGAGATTATTCTTTTTACCAGCTTACTTCCTACTGACTTGCTTCTTTCACTCCAGTGCAAATTTCCTGAGCACCATGGTTAACATTTCTTTTTCAAGATATTTTCTCAGAATTATTTGCGTTAAAATAAATGTATATCTAAAAAGATTGGACATTTTTGACACATTTGACAAAATTTCACCATTTGAAAATGTACATAAGAATGAGTGACTTTCATTACATTCACCACATTATGTAACCATCACTAATATTTCCCTCTTCTGTTTCATCATACATCTCATCTTTTCCTCAACTGCTTATGACTGCACACCCACAAACACAAACACCAAAATGGTCTCTATACATTTGTCCATTGTAGATATAAATAGGATTACACAGCATTTGTTTTGTTATGTTTGACTCGCTTCACTTAGCATAAAGTTGTCAAGGTTCATCCATGTCGTAGCATGTATGAGAACTCCATTTAACTTTATAGCTTAGTAATATTCCATAGAATGGGCTTATTACATATTATTGATCCACTCATCTGATGATGGACATTTGGTTGTTCCCACTGATTGGCTACAATGAATAATGCTGCAGTGAACATTGATATGCAAATCTCAGAATCTGCTGTTGAGTGTTTGGGGTGAATACCTGGGAGTTCAAACCTACCAGATGTTCCATGGGAGAAAAAACGTGGTGATCTGCTCCCGTGAAGATTTAGAGCCTAAGAAACGGTATGGGGCTGTTCTGTTTCATCCTATATGGTCACAATCAGTTGGAATTGATGATGACAGACAATAGTGACTTGGGAATTGTGTGTATAATTCTTTGCAGAACTTCAGTTTTTGTGCACTGTCACAATAACTTACATTCCCACCAGCAATAGGAGATGATGCTGATATTTCAATCAAAATTTTAGTATTGAAATAATTTTAGGCTCACTGGAGTAAGGAAAATTAGCACAATAAGTTCCTGGGTTCCTGGATACCTTCATTCATTTTCCCCCAATGACAATATTTTTGCTAAATAAAGTGTATTATCTAGCCGCTCCAGTGCCTCAGTGTTGGGCTGTTAACTGTGAAGTCTGCATGCAGTTCAAAACCACCACCCACTTAGCAAGAAAAAGACTTAGAGTCTTGGAATCACATAGGCAGTCTACTCTGCCCGGTAGGGTTGCTCTGGGTTAACATGGAATGGATGGTAGGTTGTGTGTGTGTACGTGTGTGTGTGTTTGTGAACATTGTTGAAGGAGCCCTGGTGGTGCGGTGATTATGATTTGGGGTGCTAACTTCATTGTCAGAAGTTTGAAATCACCATCCCTCTGTGGGAGAAATGAGAGTCTTTCTACTCCTCTAAAGAGTTAGCTGTTTTGGAAACCTTCAAGTTTTCTGTGAATCTGAACCATCTCGATCACAGTGACTTTGGTTTGGGTTTGAGTAAATTATCAACACTAGGAAATGGACACCGGTACAATACTATTGCTACACTACACCTTATCTGGATCACTAGTTTCCTAACTTGTGTGTGTGTGTGTGTTTCTATGGCATTTTCTCCTAGACGTCCATTGCTCTAGTGACCACAGTCAAGATCCAGAACTATCCTATCGCTACAAAGACATTCCATCTGACTTCTCCTTGTAAATCTTTGTTGAATTTATCAATGTGTGTATTATTGTTGTTAGGTTGCTTTAAGCTGACTTGGATTTCGAGCCGTCCACATGGGTCAGAGTAGAAGGCAGCCTCTAGGATTTCCTAGATGGGACTCTTCACTGGCATAGATCACCAGGTCTTGTCTCCTTTCCAGGGACTGATGGATTCCAAATATTCACCTTCTGGCTGGGGGTGCTTAATCATTGAGTTCCTCGTGCTTCTGGCTGATATTACCAGGGGGACTTGCCTTTTCTGTCTAGGTATAGAGGTATCACTCTGCTTAGTGGACTTCCATTACTATGATGTGTGAGGAGAAAAATGCCATTCAACCCCATCTCCCCATGACTTACATTCCCACTAGCAATGGGAGATGGTTTTGCTGACCCACAGGAAATTTTCAACACCCAACTCTTAAAGAAATGCTGCATCACTAAGGAAGTCTTAGGGTGAAGGATGGACCCATGTGAAAATGATACCGGTCTTGTGAGGTGGCCCAAGTATATACAAGATAGATGGATTCACATCGCAAATGAAATATGTAAAATGTCATTTTGACTTCCACTGGAATCTGAACCTGAACCTGAAGGCAGCCTGACCAGGGTGCCCTGCTCCACTATGGCTGGCCTCCTGGTTCCAATTACTAATCCAGCCCCAGAGTAAATAGAAACATGACCCTCTATTAACTTGTTCTAGAATGACTACAATAAAATTCCCCCTAATGGTATGAGGGGGAAATCGACAACTCCCTGAAAGATATTTGCAGATGACTGGAGTTTCTTGACCTTAATCTATCTTCTTGGAAGCATTTAAAGAACTAAAGAAATACACAGCCCTCTCCATGGACCTGTGGTAGCAGTAGGTGGGAAAAGAATTACACTGCATACCAAACCTTACCTTTGTACAGGATCACTACATGACAAATGCTAAAGTAAATATGCTATAAGTGTACCACAATGTTCATGCACCTTGTTTCTGATAAGAAAGGTTTGCGATTTAAAAAATATATCTATCTATCTGGAAAGTCTTTGTTTCATAAGTTTGTTTTACCAGGTTGCCTCTGAGTCACAGTGTGTGTCAACTGAGTCACTTTAGGACTCAGCTTTCTGTCATTATTGAAGGTGTAGCAGTTCGTGTGCTTTGTGATGGAAAACCACAAGTCGGACTCATTCCTGTAAATGATTCATTTCCATGGATCTGTTCCTTTACTTAATTTGATATTTACATAAGAAAGTTCTTTCTTTGCTGGCCCTATCATCATTGTCCCTTCTCAGGGTCTCTGTAAAGTATGCACAAGTCATCAGGAGGTTAGTTCCTTCCCAGACCACTCATGTCTTGGAGGATTGTCCATCCTTGAACAGAAAACACCGCCCCCCCTGCCATCCTAAGGCTTTTTCTTGATATTCTCTTTTGGGATATAATCTGTGGTTTGGGCAAATTTCCGTTTCTGCCTCAATGAGCCCCACAAATTCCCCAGAAAAATGATGCAGCAGAAAGCACCTTGATCATTTTTAATATGGACTGTCTTCTTGGTGTCTTCGTAGGTGCACTGGTAGCATAGTGGTATTGCGTTGGGATGCTGATCACAAGCTCAGCACTTCCCAGCCACAGTTCCGAGAGAGAACGACAAGGCGGTCTATTCTCGGAAACCTACAGTGGGCAGTGCTGTCCTTGCTGTGGCTGTGAGTTGGACCAGGCTCCATGGCCATGAGTTTGGCATTGATTTTTTCACTGACATCATCTTCACCTTTTGAGCGCTTCCCAGTGGCTCTCCCTCCTGGAGCTGCCACAAATATAGAGCAGAACATCCCCTCCCACCAGGTTTTCTTGGCTATACTTTATGAAAGCAGGTGGCCAGGACTTTCTCCCATGGACCTGCTGGGTCGGTTCAAATGACCGACTTCTTGGCTCCCAGCTGTGTGGTTAACCATTTGGGTTCCCAGGGCTCCTTTTCTTGACCTGAAGTCCATTTTCAAGGAAAACATCCTTTGGACTCCATTTTCAGTCTCACTGATTTGAAAATTCAGTTGAGTGATAACAGTGGACTTGGGATGCCAGTTTGGCTCTTCGAGAAGTTTGGTGCCCACCATTACAACTCTGTTGTCAGCTATTGGGAATGCCGAAGTGGCCACCGAATGCATGACCTGTGACAGAAAGTCCTTTATCTCAGAGGCCACAGCTCCAGTCTCCTCACCCTACTGAGTATCAGGGATTCCAAGATGGTAAAGTGATTTGTGTGAGTGTATGTGTGAGTGTATGTGTGTGTATTTCTGTTGTATATAGGTTGCGATGAAGCAGAACAGACTCAATGGCATGTGGTAATAACAGCCAGCACCCTCCACTCCCACTCCAACCCCATCATCACCATCACCAACACTACCACACAACCACCACCACCACCACCTCCACCACCACCACCATCACCACCTCC
>PVJH01001155.1:0-88157 GCA_004026705.1 Nesogale talazaci | reverse complement strand
GTTATAGGGAAGGGTTTGGATTTTTGTTTAATATGGAGAGGAAACCCTAAGCCCAAGGTCGTTATTAGACTAAAAGAGCGAAACCAAAGCACACTGCTTTCCAAAGGCTCCAGACTTTTCCAGGCATTGGCTTCCCTTTGTATCCAGTGCTCCTGGTGTAAGAAGTGCCATCTCGGAAGCCCTGTGTGGAACCTTGGAGTTGGCCCTGAGAAGTGAAGGGAACCTTAGCATTTCAGATTTGCTTAGCAAAGGGCAAACCCTGGTAAGCCTTCCAGGGAACTGCCACAGTCTCAGGCTGGGCCTTGCATGACTCGGTCACTTAGGTGTGTTTTCCAGGCTCCTGAATTCCACTTGACCCTTATCAGTAAGGATATTTGCCTCCATGTTGCTTTCTGTTCTCCCACTTTGCTCCAAGGAGAACCGTATGGGTCACAGAGTAGGTCGATGGTGGAAAATATAGAATGTACAGGAAACATACCCTTTTAGCTGGCGTAATCCTTTCCGCGGGACTCATTTCAATGAGCTCCATTGTGCTCAGTCTTTATTCGAACATGATAAAAATAGAACACTTAGAGTCCTATGTCTATAGACTCAGAGTGAAATGGAGAGTTGAGGCAATTGTCCAGATAATCCAAGGAAAAAACAACTCGAAACAAAATAAAACCAACCACCGTTGAAAGAGAGAGGGCAAGAGAAAGGGGTGGTGGTGGTGGTGGTGGTGTGGAAAGCGGCATTAGGAGCCTGATTTATCCACTCTGGTTCTCTGCTTTGTTTAGCTCTGCATTTGTGTTTACTTTGTCTGTACAGACTGAGCCTAGTCTGTTGAAACCTCTTTCGTCTATATTGTCTCAAGGACTACTTTTGAAAAAATGGCTTCATTTTGAAGCCTCTCTCTCTGTCCTTTTTCCCACTCAGTAAAATCGATCTCACAATAGATTTCTGTGTGCTTTTATATAAAGCAGCAGTATAAAGATTAGATAGTTTTGGAGTTTGTGGGGAGAGTTTTTTTTTAAACACTTGGCTCTGTGAATTCCCCTAAGCAGGGAACTATGAGCTTGAGACAGTTTATCTACATACTCACATGTTTTAAACCTGTTGCTTTATGCTTGGCTAAGTGCCTGTCATGTGTGTTGGTTGCCAGCACAACAGCTTGTGCCATTTAGAAAAGCAAGAAGCCTTATTTCCTTTGCGATAGCGGCTGGTAATATTCCATTGGGTGCCAGTGAAACAATACCCACCGTGCTGATGTTCTTTGAGTCCAGCGCCTGTGCCACTGGCTTCCCCGGTTGAACCGGGACTTGCTTAGATGGGACTCGCTGTCCCTGTTCTTCTCAGGATGCTGCCTCTTTCTCAGCTGTTCTCTCTGGGGCTTAGACTTCTTGATTCGTGAGTTGAATTTTTCCTGCTAATCCCTTTCTCAAGACCTATGGTTTCCTCCTTCCTGATGCTGCTCTCACTGGCACCTGACATTTCCTTCCTATTCCCTGAGTTACATGCTTTTCTTATGTGCTTTTCTCTTCGCAGACAGTCCAAACACCCAACCTGTTACAGTCAAGTTGACTGTCACTCGTGACCTCGTGTGTGGGACAGAGGGGACTATTGCTCAGAATCTTCTTGGCCACGGTCTCTAGGGAGTGACACCGGGGAGACTTGAACCACCAACCTTTAGGTCAGTAGAGAAATGCAAACTGGCCTTGGTGCCCACGGACCATGCTCTTCTAAGGGCGCCCTCTTCTTGCAGTCTCACCCCTTTCGAATCTGTCTCCAGAAAATGACGGAGCACCATCATCAAAGTGCTGCACCCAGTCTGGGTATTTTCTCCCATGAGGAGCACCAGATTTGGCTCTAATGCCTTCTCTGGAGTTTTTGTTAATTTGTTTGTGACAGTGCCCTGACCTCACACCAACAGTTACTTTAAGTCCAGTCCATTCTCCTGTGTGAAATGCGCTCCTGCTCCACTGTACCAACCTTTTCTGGAGGTTGGTTTGGCCATCCCCCTTCATCCAGGAAGTCATTTCTGATCCTCTGGGAAGAAGGGACCATCTTTGAAAGGACATCATGGAATCTGAGAGCTAGAAGGCCACAGTCTGGCAACTTACCTGTTTGACCTTTGCTTGAATATCTCCAAGAGGGAGAACACACAAGGCGTCTCATTGCCAATTTGGGCAGCATGAGTTGCTAAGAAGATCTTCCTTTCTTTGCCTTCCTGCTTTTTTTGCTTTACAGATAACATCTGCCTCTCTGAACCTTCCTCTTGCTTGTCTTTGCTCTGTCCTTTTGAGCAATACAAAAGAAATATCCTCCTCCTTCTATATCAAAGCCCCTCAAATATTTGTGGAATGCTATCTTATCTATCGTTTATCATTCTCCAACTTGGTCATTTGATCTGGAAATGCTCCAGGGTGGCAGCCATGGGGCCTTAAAACATAAATTCTAGAACAAGCACAGCTTTCCTGATTCATAGTATCTACTCCAGAGCGTGTGTGAAGTGTTTATATCATTCATTTAGCTTATTACACACTGTACTATTTCTAAGTCTTTTTGTTTGTGGTAGGGACTAGGAAGAGGAGGAAGGGTTATTTGCTTTGTATCTGCATTTTCTTAACAAGATGATGAACTCCTCGACAGCAGGGGCGATGCCCCACAAATCTTTATATTCTTTGTAAAAGCTCCTTCCTGCTCCTACTAGGCATTTAATCATTTGAGTTTTGAAAACCTAACTTCAAGTGATGGACATTGCTAAATGCTGTGCTGGCTTCTATTGTTTGATTTCTTGGCAGCATGCACCCTGTTGACTGTGTCTTTTTGGAATCTGCCTCTGGTGTTTATGACAGCGTACTCTGTAAGTTTTCTACTTCCCTCAGGAGATGTAAGGAGGAGGACGTCAGGTTTGGAAAAGGAGAGAAAGGCCCTTCAGGAGATGGAGTGATACTGTGGTTGTAACAGAGGCCTCCAGCATAAGAGCAGTTGCGAGGTGCTGGGCAGTTTTCGTTCTCTTGATAAGGTCATCATGGGTCAGCAGTACAATACTCAATGGTACCTGACAACAGCAGCAGCAACAACAACAACAATAACAACAACAAGACTGGGAGACTTTGTGGGCCACACATTGGACAGCTAAAGCCCAAGTCCAGCACAAGAGGAGACTTTCACCCCTGCAAAGATTATAACCTTGGGCAGACACAGGGAGAGTTCCACTGTCTATAGACTGACTCGGTGGCAGGATTGAAGCAAAAGTTAGGAGTTTTTTTTTTTTTTTAAACTGTCTCTACTTCTCAATCTTCATTGCAAGTTTGCTTCAATGTCGGACTTCCCCAGGGCCTTTTCTAAGGCCTTTCTTCTTTGGTTTACTCCATTTCCTGTGCATCCTGTCCATGTCTTTACTACTGCCAAGTTCAGCGGTTCTCAACCTGTGGGTCGCCACCCTATTGGGAGTCAAATGACCCTTTCACAGGATTTGCCCAATTCATAACAGTAGCAAAATTACAGTGATGAAGCAGCAATGGAAATAATTTTATGGGGCTGAGCCCTGGTGGTGTAAGTGGTTGAGTTCGGGACTGCGGCCCGCGGACTTGGCGGTTCAAATCCAGAGGCGGCTCTCAGAAGCAGCGCTGGGTAGCTCCCACGACCACCAGAGGGCAGTGATGCCCCCCACCCCCACCAAAAACAAACCAAAACAAAACGAAAATAATTTTATGGTTGTGTGTGGGGGGGATTACCATATCATAAGGAACTGTATAAAAGGGTCATGGAATTAGGAAGGTTGAGAAGCACTGCTCTAATTACAGATGGGACGCCTACACAGTGTATATCACTGCTTCCTCCACTCTGATGGCTAAAAGGCACACAACTAAATGTGTTGTTCACAAGGTTGACCTTATTCAATCATCTGATTTTCCTGCAAGCAGATTCATCCTGCATTCTCCACCATTCCATCATCACCCCAAGGAATGAAGACAGGACTCAGGAGTTATCCTTTTGTCTTGACTTTTTTTTTCTTAACTACCTACATTCTCCACCCCATCTATTACTAAAACCTTTCAGTTTTCCTTCCTCAAAATCCTGTGTGTCTGGTCTCCCTTCTTTATCTTCATTCTGCTTTGCTTGTCCTCGTGCCTCCCGTCCTGGCGCAGATCATTGCAACCCTTTCTTCGTGATCATGTCTCTGCCCAACCCACTAGGAAATAAAGAGAAGGGACCCTTCTAGAATGCAAATTAGGTCATGACCAATTTCTTGCTTCACAATCTGTGCTGGCTCTTGTGACCCTCCCTCTCCCCTTGCTCTTTAGTAGATAACCATTTGTGATTATCTCCAGTTTCTTGGAAGTTTCTCCTTTACTTTGACCCCTGCTCCTATTTCTTGTTTGGCACACCTTTGACTATCCTCACAATTTCAAACCCTCCGTAAGTCTTACGCAACCTTTAGGCTTCAGGTTTAAATTTCCTTTCTGGGAGAGCAGATCGTGGAAGAAGAAAGCCAACCAGAATTGAGTAATGCTTCATAAGTAACATGGGATGGACTGAAAGGTTTGTTAGAATCTGCAAGAGGGGCACGAGGAAGAGTAGTGACTAATGCTGACATTTTTTATTTGGAAGGTTGAGAAGCACCGCTAAGGAGTATTTATGGGGAACTTAGGAGGAAGAGTTTTGAGGCCTCTTGTATCCCCTGTTTCCCCATCAGAGCACTTATAGTGTAATCCCTTGTGTATTGTATGTACCTACTTCTGAAACCAAACCAGATACACTCTCTGTAGCACAGCAGTTTCATCTACAACTGATCCTGAGGGTGACACACGTGGTGGGACAGCATATTGATCCATTGACCATGGAGATGACGTGAGCTGTTGTCCAGCTACGGAATGGTAAACTAACAACAGCAACCTTATAACAAGTTCTGGGAGGACAGGGACTGACCAGATATCTATCCTCTTCATGGCTGAAACCTTTTTTTTTTTTTAAATAATTTTATTAGGGACTCTTACAACTCTTTTTTAAATTTTTTTGTGGCATCACTGCCCTGGTGGGAGTAGGAAGCGCAGCTCCTTGCTCCTGGAGAACTGCTGCTGGATTTGAACTGTTGACCCTGTGGGCCCGCAGTTCTGCACACAACCTCTAGGCCACCAGGGCTCAGCCTTGTACAACTCTTATAACATTCAATGCATCATTTGTGTCAAGCATATTTGTACATATGTTGCCATGTTCATTTCTAAAAATTTTCTACTTGAGCCCTTTATATAAGTTCCTCTTTCCCCCTCCCTTTTTTTTAATGAACCATTTTATCGGGGACTCATACATCTCCCCTCACGATCTATCCATACATTAATTGTATGCAGGCCACCTGTGTACACTTGTTGCCGTCATCACTCTCAAAACATCCCCCCTCCACTTAAGCCCCCTGTACCAGCTCCCCATATTTCCCTTCCCCCTCCCTTCTCCCATGAACCCTTAATAATTTACAAATTGTTATTACTTTTTGCATATTGTACACTGTACGATGTGTCCCTTCACTTACTTCCCTGTTGTCCATGCTCCAGAGAGAAGGTTATGTATAGATCCTTGAAATTGGTTCCCCTGGCTGCAACCTTTTACCATGTACAAGGTATGATATACATATGTGTTTATCACACATATATACATATCACATACATATACACACATATATATCACACACACATATAATTTTCCTGGGGGTTTGTACAACTCTTATCATAATCCATCCATCCATCCAGTGTATCAAGGACATTTGTACATTTGTTGCCATCATTATTCTCAAAACATTTGCTTTCCATTTGAACCCTTGGTATCAGTTCCTTACTTTTACCTCTCCCTCCTCACCCTCCTTCCCTCAAGACCCCTTGAAAATTTACAAATTATTATTATTTTTTCATGTCTCACACTGTCCTACATTTCCCTTCACCCACTTTTCTGTTGTCCATCCCCCAGGGAGGGGGTTATATGTAGATCCTTGTGATCGGTTCCCCCCTTCTACCCCATCTTCCTCTTACCCTCCTAGTATCGCTACTCTCATTATTAGTGAATTAGTGAAACCCAAATGAAGGCTGAGCATAATAGTGGGAGAAGAGGAAAGTAAAAGGAAATGGAGGAAATAACTAGAAGGCAATGGGTATTTACAGAGCTCTAAATTTAGGCATGTACATAGGTAAGTATATATATGATGATGGGGAAAGAAATCTATGTAAATATATTAAGTATTAAGGTAGCAGAGAGACTTGGGGCCTCTATTTAAGTGCTCCCTCAATGCAAGAACACTTTCTTCTGTTAAATTGACATTCTTGATGCTCACTGTTGCTTTGGGCTTTGTATATTTTAAGTGTTCAATAGATAAGGGTGGAATGAGTACAGGAAGTTTAAAAAAAAATCCTAGAGGCATAAGAGTAACATATTTAGCAGCTAACCTAAAGGTTCATGGCTTAAGCCCCTTAGTGACTCCATAGGAGACATATCTGGCAATCTACTTCCATAGGAGATTATGAGGAAGTTCTACCTGCCACAAGGGGATCACTTTGCTAGGCATGGGATGGCATGTGTAACTAGAGAAACAAATCCAGACACTCATCTATGTATAAGAGAGAGCTTTAGGGCTGAGCCCTGGTGGCATAAGTGGTTGAGTGCAGACTGCTGTCTGCAGGCTTTGCAGTTCAAATCCAATGGTGGCTCTCAGGAGCAGCGTTGGGTAGTTCCCACGACCACCAGAGGGCAGTGATGTCACCCCCCAAAAAAAAACAAAGAACAAAGTAAAAAACAAACCAAAAAAAAAGAGAGCTTTATATCAAAGGACAATTGTATACTGAGAAAACATCCCAGTCTAGATCAAATCCATAAATATGATATTAGCCCATATGTCCAATACCAGTCAATAGATCACTCTTTAGACTCATGCAGCACATGCAGTGATGCAGGGAGATCACAGGTGAAAAGTCTTGTATATCCAGTGGCAGTGTAAGCATCTCAATATTGGCACAGGTCTCCATGTGTCTCCTCTATCTCTCTGAGTGTCTCAACAGCTGGAAAGGGAAGACCAAGAGTGTGTACCACCTCCGGGGAGGAAGAGAGGACATTCCCAAAATCCTCCTGAGAAGTCCACGGCCACAAAAGAGACATCATCAGGCTATGACCTGATTGACATGTAGAATCCACCCCACTCATTCTTGATAGCCTCAAGCTGACATGAGATTCTGTAACCACCAAACATATAATAGCAATAACAAAAGCAACAACAGTCTACCACCACTAATATTTTATTTTATTTTATTTTATTTTGGGGGGGGCATCACTGCCCTGTGGTGGTGGGAGTATGAGGCCCAGTCTTTGCTCCAGTGGAGCCGCTGCTGGAATTGAACCTCCATTCCAGTGAACTGCAGTCCCAGTTCACTGGGACACACAACCACTACGCCACTGGGGCTCAGACGCTACCACTAATATATATATATATATATATATTTTAATAATTTGTTTTTGTTTTTTTGGGGGGGCATCACTGCTCTCCGGTGGTGGGAGTAGGAGGCCCAGCCCCACTGCTGGACTTGAACCTCCGCCCCAGTGGGCCGCAGTCCCGCCCTACCACTAATATTTTAACATTGCACATTGTGGTACTTTTAAAGATATCATTTTAGAAAAAGGATTAGTGAGAGAAGTGTAGCATTGCCTAGGAGGAAAACCAGTCTCTCATCTTGCTACATATAACTGGAGTTCCAAAGCAAAATATCAAAACAAGGGAGAAAAGGGACATTACTTATTCTGTGGCATTAGTTGAACATCAAGAAAATGAAAACTGTTATATAGGCACAAGAAGTGGACTATTATCAATTGACCTTCTCTTATGGACAAGACTGTTTACACTGAAAGCTTGTTTTATTTATTTTTGTTTTTTTTAAATCTTGTTTTTTAATGAGGGGGATCTGCTGTAAACTCGTTCATATATTATAGACTCCATAGTTCACTATTTCTTTCAGCATTTAAGACGTATGAGTAGTGATGCTAATTTCTTATTTGCTCAAGAGAGGCCTATTGTCCTTGCTGAGTAATTAATGACACTCCCTTGCATGCAAAGTGTTTTGGTCTGGAAGATATATTAAAAGACCACTCTATTCATGGAGAAGAGCCCTAGTGTAGTGATTACTCACCGTGGGTTCTAACCACAAGATCAGTAGCTGGAAACCACCAGCCAGCATGAAAAAGAAAGATGAGATTTTTGTACTCCTTTAAAGAGTTACAGTCTCAAAAACCCACAAGAGCAAATTTTCCCTGTCTTATGGGGCTTTCTATGAATCAGAATTGGCTCAATGGCAGTGAGGTTGACTTTGAGTTACTCATGGAAGATACCACAAACAAACAAACCCAGAAATAATTCAAATGCAAAAAAAGATTTCTTTGAATATTTCATTAGCTAGGACTCTAAGGAGCCAGCATGGGGAGGGGGTATTTAGGGCCTATATGGGGAGTTTACTCATGGATAGAATGCTTGCAGAAACAAAGAGACAAACAAATCAAACACTTGGAAGTGACAGAAGAAATCTCAAAAATGTGCCTGATCCTGATTGGAATTTAAGTTTGTATGATCTTCAAAATGTTGTCATCTCTTCTCTATTTGGTTTGAAAATTTCATTCCAAGTGGCATCCCTTGAGTTTCTACAAATAAAGAAGGAGAGAGGGAGAAACTCTTACTTTCTGAAAATCACTCTTAGAAAGCAGCCTGGCTAGAGAAAGAGCCATGTTACCAAATCCTCCCTTTGACTCCCACGAGCCTTCAGCTTGGAAAATCTCTTCTCATTTACGGATAAGCACTAATACTAGTTTGAAAAAGAAACCATTCCTTTTCACCTTGGCAGGGACAAAAAAAAGATAAGAAGTTACACATCCCAAGGATCTCATCAAAAACTATAATAGCTGGCAGGCCCCCCATAGGAGTGTTGAATCCTGCTTACTTGAGTTGTGAGCGTTAATTTCCCTGGAGTTGTTTTAGACTCCTGGCCATGTCAAGTGTGTGGATGAGAACCGTTGCCTTGGGTTTTCCAAGTCATGACGTTTCAGAAGTGGATCACCCGATGCATCTTCCAAGGGAACCTCTGGGTGAGTTAGTTCATCGTCCTTTCAGCGTTTCTAGTCGCACCGTCTTTGCTTGCCTGGGAGAGATGTGTGACTGTCTCAGGAGAGGGGCAGCCATGAAAACCACGCTCCCTGCCATTGAGTTAATTCTAAGTGATAGCTACTCTCTGGGACAGGCTAGCACTGCCCTGTGGGCTTCTGAGACTGTAAGTCTTTACAGGAGAAGGCAGCCCTATCTTTCTCCCCAGCCAAAATAACATCGAGTATGAGGAACGATTTTATTCCTGAGGATCCCGAAGGTGCTGCTTCCTCTGAAAAAAAAAATAGAGCTTCGCTACAAGGAAGAGAGGCAGTGCTTCCCGGAAGAGGGGGCCCCAAAGCAATGTTGATCGCCTAGGGAGAGAGGAGGTGAGCCCCACCTGATGTGTCGAGTGTGAAAATTTGGGAAAAGAGAGAAGTGTCAAGTACACTGCTGAAAGAATGAACTCATCTATCTCCGAAGTACAACCAGAGGCTGGCTCCTGATGAGCGAGGATGGCAAGACTTTGTCTCACACATTCTGAACATGGTATTCGGAGAAGCACATCGTGCTGGGTAAGGTAGAATGCCAGCGAGCAAGAGAGAGAGACCCTCCATGAGTGGCAACAACAATTCTAAGGATGTCTATCGCTGGGCAGTGTTACTCTGCTATACAAAAGGTACCTATAGATGGGAATGAACTCATGGACACCAGGCAATAACATTGAAATCTTCATTGAAAATGAGTGTGTTAGTCCGAGTATACTAGAGAAACAAAATTCATAAACACATATGTATATAAGGGAGAGGTTTATATACAAGAGCAAATGAACATTGAGAAAAGCATTACAACCCAGTTCAGTTCAGCCCAAGGTCATAAGTCCATTGTTAGCCCATGTATCTGATATCAATCTATAAAATCTTCTTCAGACTCACAAAACACATGCAATGTTGCCAAATGCAGGATGATCACAGGCCAGTGAGTAGAAAGAAAGTCTTTGGCTTTAAAGCGGTGTAAGTATCTCAGCACTGGCCGAGGTCTCTGGATGGGTTCTCTGCACCCAGGCCTGCATCAGGGTGGGTCCATGTGGCTTCTCCTCAGGAATATCTCACAGAAAGTGAGCCTTGTCAGTCAAGCATCTCCAAGGGAGTGAATGAGTGTCTCTTGCTTCCAAGAAGGAAGTACCAGATTTCCCCGATTTCTCAGAGCAGAACACCATGCCCACACAGAAGTCTCATTGGCTATCTCCAGATTGACAGGCTAGACTCCACCCCTCTACTCTTAATGCTCAAATTGACAGCAGAGTAGGTGACTGCTACAATGAGTTTCCCCATGTTTTCATTCGTCTTTCTCGTCCATACAACTGGGGTGGTTCCTAAGTTTTCATGAGTAGAAGTAATGCTCTCGATAATGTTGTATGAGCATGTTCATTAAAAGGATTTCATTGTGGCTTTGGTGGAAGGTTATGTAGAATGTTTTTGTTTTTTTTACCCTAAGCTATTCTTCCAGTGGGAGTACCATAGTTCTCGCTGGACCCTGCCATGTATGTTAAGTGGGAGTAAAGGATGTGGCCTGGAGCGAATCTGAGTTTTCCCGGACTCACAGTTATTGGCTCGGTGATGGGTATGTGATCCAAACGGATGTGAACCAACCAGATGCAATGATTTCTTGGTACTTCTGGGATACTTACCTATTTTCCTCCATGGACTTGAAAGTAAAGAGCAGGAAAGAAGGGGAAAGAAAAGGGAGAATCCAGGAAGGAAGAGGGAAGAGTATTACTACCTTGTGGGACTGATAATCAGTGTCTCCCAACAAAATATACATAAAGTGTTAAATGAGAAATTAATTTTCTCTGTAAGCTTTCACTGAAACCACAGTAAAATGACACAAACAAGAAGACCTGGAACAGAACCCAGACTAGCTCCTGAGGTCACTTTTTAGTTGTTTTTTATTTTTTGATTTTTGGGCATCACTGCCCTCTGGTGGGAGTAGGTGGCCCAGCCTTGCTCCTGGAGAGCTGCTGCTGGACTTGAACTGCCAGCCCGGTGGGCCGCAGTCCCACGCACAACCACTGCGCCACCGGGGCTCAGCTCAAGGTCACTTTTTAGTGAATGAACAAAGTGGCACATGAAATAAAGGATAGTACCTCTAAGCACAGTTCTCCATTAAATAAACCGACCCATCTTTATGAGACCAGAAGGTCAACAATTCTCTAAAGCAGAGGCAAGAAATTAAGAAGGGATGGGGTCAGAAGGACACAAGCGATGGAAAAACCAGACTGGAATTAGAGCGATTCACACATTGGGACAAATAGAACTAATGCCACCCAATGATTTTGCATTGAAATGGCCAAATGGGGACTGATTTTGCAAGGCCAACTTTCATCAAAAGCTTAATGGACTTTAAGCAAAGGACCTGGAAGTGGTACAGCTGAACTCAGGTTATCGTGGTGGTGGTAGTGGTGGTTGTCAGGGCTGTTACACTGATTCCCCGCCTTGGTGACTCCATGTTCAGTTGAATGAGATGCTGTCCCGTCTTGTCCCATCCTCACAATTACTGATGATTTTGACTCTATCGTTGTAGCCGCTGTGACAATCCATCTGGGTGAATCTCCACTTTACCGTGGATGAGACATCAGCAGTTGAACACCGCATCTCAAAATCAGGATGAGGTGTGAAGGAGCAGTAATAAGTAAACAAAGCAATTGATGCTGAGTGAACTCTGATTCATGGTGATCCCGTGTGTGTCAAGGTAGAACTTGTAAGCCAGGATTTCAATAGCCAGTTTTGTCAGAATTAAATCATCAGGCCTTTCCCTCCACCCCCCTAAAGTGTTGCTGGGTGCTTTGAACCTCCAACTTTGAGGTTAACAGGTGAATGTGTTGTTTGCACTGCTGGAGACTGAGACAGGGGGTGTGAAGAATTCAGAATTTCTTGATGTGCAGCCGATCTTTAGGTGCCCATCATTGAGTCATGTCTCCTTAAGCTCATGTCCTTGTGTAATTTCCTCCCCACATGATTTTCAGCTAGATCTGGCCAACAGAACATTCACAGGCGCAATGTACGTGAAAGTTTGATCAACATTTGCATATTTGGATTTATTCTCTTGGAAGACTCTTTCTTTTATTTCTACGTGTGAGTTGTGAAGAAACCCACACAGCCACGTAGCAAAGCCTTTTGAGGGGAAAGAGGAGCCCTGGTGGCAGAGGGGATTGTGTTGGGCTACTGGTCACAAGGTCAACTGTTCAAACCCCCAGTCACTCTGTGGGAGGAAGATGGAACTTTCTATTTCTGTAATGCCTTACATTCTTGGAAATCCACGAAGGCAATTCTCTCTTGTTCTCCAGGCCGCTATGAGTCAAAATTGGCCCATCTGCAGCGATTTGAATTGTATAAAGGAGAATTGGGGTCCTTAGTTGATAGCTTCAGGTGGACTCCCAGTTCGTGTTCACTACCTCTTGCCAGGCATGGGAATGGAGCCAGTTTGAGTGTTCTACTCCTACCAGTGCCAACTTGAAGCAGAAGCAGGAGTTATGCAGCCCAGAGAAAAGCGAGAAATGACATATTGATGTTGTTTTGAGTTTCTGGATTTTGTGGTAGTTTGCAATGCAGTAATAGATCATTAAAATAGCTGAAAGACTTCCTTCCTTCCTTCCTTCCTTCCTTCCTTCCTTCCTTCCTTCCTTCCTTCCTAAATCCTCTCAGCAACTCTTACGAGATCTTATGTGGGCTTTGTGGTTGATGTGGAGATAAAAGGAGTATCATGACTCTTATTTAGGGAACATGATGTCCCCTGCATCTCAGGATCTACCCAGACATCTTTCTGAGCATCATACATTCCTCTCGAGTGGGTTCTCAAGAGTTCAAAAGCAGGACTTATTTCTTGCACTTCAAGCCTCCTCTCTTCTTTCCTTTTCTCTTTTGGCTAATGGTATTGCTATGTGCTCAGTTGCTGTGTTGGACATCTCAGAACCATTCTCAGTGGTTCAGTGCTTGGCTACTTACAGAAAGACTCCTGGTCCCAGCTCATCGACCACTCTCAGGAACTGGTTTCCATAACGATCAAAATACTTGGAAACATTATGAGGCAGTTCTGTTCTGTCCTAGACGGTCCCCACGAGTTGGGGGGACATCACAGCAATGGGTCTTATCAGCTCACTTTCTCACTCCCCCAGTGAAACAGCTCACCATGTTCATTGACCTTTGACACCAAAGCCAGGGTGGTGTTGACTGCAGTGAAGGGGGTGGACAGGAATGCCAGGAGTCCTGACACCACCATGCTCACCTCTGCTGGGAATGTAGACGCTGCCACCCAGATGGTCCGTGTTGTTGGTGGCTATTGAATTGGTTTTGACTCAAAGCGGCCTTAGGCACGACAGAACCAAGGAACATTGCCAGGTCTTGTACCTTCCTCACAATTCATCTGCTGTTTGAACCCCTGCTTGCAGTCACTGTGTCATTGCTGCCCTTCCCCTTGACCCCTTTTCACTGGCCCTCTACCTTATCCAGCCCGAATTCCTTCTCTAAGAACTGCACTCTCAGGACAACATGTCCAAAGTTTAGACGACAGAGTCTTGCCCTCCTTTGCCTCCAGGAACACTCTGGCCAACCTTCTTCCAAGACAGGTTTGTTTGTCCTTTTGGCAGTCCATGATACTTTGGATATTCTTTGCTAGCACCGTCATTCAAATGCCTTGATTTTTCGTTGGTCTCCTTTATTCAACGTCCAACTCTCAAATGCGTATGAGACCATTGAAAATACCAGGACTTGGGCAGGTTAGGTGCACCTCAATCCTCAAAGTACCATGATTGCTTTTCAACACTTTAAAGTGTATGTGTGTATGTGACTTGTTCCAGAGTTTCTGGCCAAGATGAGTAACCTTTTCTCATGGTCATTTTGTCTACAGAGTGCATTAGTCTAGGCTTCCCTTGCTCTCCCCTCCCTTGAGGAATGACTAATTGCAATTAGAACAGGGTAGGCTTAGAAGAGCCTGTGGCTCATGTATAATTTTAGAAGCCTTATTCTGACATCCTTCTTTGTGCAAAACCTATACAAATTGCACACATTTTTCAAAAGGTGTTAAAAAAAAGCAAGCCCCAAACAGATTTAATTAATATGGAATTGAGTCAGCTGTGCTTCATTTAGAGTGTGTCACATTACAACCAGAATGAAATGTCTTGTAAGTATTTTAGCCAGGAAATATGGTTTCCTTGCCTTCTGAGGATACCGTAATATGTGGAATAGGTGGCCATGAAAATTTGGAGCCATGAACCGTTCTTACTTTCCTTGGGCTCATAAGACAAAGACTATGACACTTTCCTATGTGCTGCTGGAAAAAGAGTCATGTGAGTTGGGCGCAGAGCTGTTATTGATCCCTCAGGAGACTTTGTAACTCCCCCCAGAGTCTTGCCTCTTGGGCAAAGGCAACTTGAGGCAGTCTTGCCTCTTGGGTAAGCAGACAGCCTTCCTACTTCTAGATGGGGTATTCCTCCTAGAGCTTGTGGCTTGGTCTCTGGGCGGGGCACATAGATAAGCCATCAGCTCCCAACCAAAGCATTAACAGCTCAACCTTCCCCAGAAATGCCTTGGAGGAAAGGTTTGGTGGTCTGTTTCTAAGAGAGCACAGCTTTGCAGGCCCTCTGGTCTGGGCAGGGGACACATGGTTCATGGAAGTGGAGCAAGCTGAAGAAAAACCACGGGAATACTCACATGCTGGGGGGACTGCAACTCCTGTCGCCGGACATGGTGCGTAGAAATCATTACATGGGCACTGAGGCTGCCATGTAGACAGACCTTCACTGTACACACAAGGCACTATTATTTTAAAGCACAGAATAGCTAAGTCCTCATAGCCCTGGGGCACACAGTTCTACCCTGCAACATGTGGAATATCCACAAGTCTGAATCAACTCTAGGTAATTGGTTTGCTATCTATCTACCTACTTACCTACTATCATCTACCTACCTACCTATTTATCATTTATGTAGATATATAGAACTATATAAGAACTATATATAAATATCGCTTGACAGACACCTTAAAAGCCTGGTGCCTTTTGCAAAGTGTACATCTGATCTTGGTATTTCACTTTGGGTGTTGGAGAGGTTCTTCCAGGAGTCACATCTGTGGATTTCCTCAAGATGGAGGAAAGCTGCATTGGGGTCCCAGATGTCTGTGCTGCCTCCTCCTCTCCATGTGGTAGGACCCTGAGCAGCAGGTCCCCTTGATCTCAGGTCATTTTATGACCTGAGCTGGAAAACGATGCCTCCAAGAATCTTCTGGATCACCAATCTTTGATACTAATAGGCGGGAACCAAGCAAGCCTATATTCAGCATTTTCAAGTCACAATATAGGATGGGCTGGCTTTTAATAGGGCCTCCCTGCCTTCCTCCTCTTACTACAGCTCAATTAGGCAATTTCCCTGCATTTCAGTTTTGCTTTCTTTGTAGAATGGAGATAATAAGAGATGCCTTGGAGGGATTCAGAGAGATAAACTAATTACTGGTCATAAAGCCCCAGTGGCCCAGGGCCTGCTAAGTGGTTCGGATTTTGAACAGATCTTTATGGGCCCATGACGGCTCACTGTTTGAGTGTCAGACAACGCCATTTATGATGCGATTTTCCTCTTATACAAAAATGGTACTCTGGCATTGGGGGGAAGCACATCAGAACGAAATTCTGAAAGAATAGTATCTAGGAGGCGTGACGGTGGAGGGAGGGCAGTGTGGACGAGGCAAAAGAAGTAAGAAATGTGTGACTGAAGAAAATTGATGTTGCAGAAGACATCTTGGGGGCCTGAGCATGTGGGAAGTCTGTTGCTCTCTCTGGTAGATTAGGTAGTGACAGAAGGGGGATCCACCCTTCATCCATCAAGTTGTTGTCCTGGGGTGGCTTGCTTGTTGATATGATGCTTGATGCTATGCTTTAGATTTAACATATTAGCAGGGCTACCAGTTGGACACTGAATCCATAGGAAAGACTGAAGATGATTCGATGCATTTGAATTGTGGCGCTGGAGAAGAATACTGACAGTACCCTGGACTGCCCAAAGGACAAACAAGTCTGTCTTGAAGAAGTACAGCCAGAGTGCTCCTTTGCGGTTCGTCTTACATACTTTGGAAATGATGTCATGAGAGACCTGTCTCCGGAGAAGGACTCCATTCTAGGTACAGTAGAGGGGCAGGAAAAAGGAGGAAGGTCCTCGATGAAATGAATTGACATAGTGACTGCCACTGTGGGTTCCAGCCTGGGAACAATTGTGAGGCTGGTGCAGACTTGGGTGGTGCTTATCTGTCTCTATGAGCCCAGGGTCTCTATGCGTCAGAACAGCTAGCTGGCACCTAACAATAGCAACAACAACAACAGCAACAACAACAACAACAATAACAACAACAACAACAACAGTTATCCATGGTGGGAAGGTTTCAGTAGAGCTTCCAGACTAAGAGAGAATGGGTAGAAAGTTCTGATGATTTATTTACTTATCTTTGAAAAGTTTTCAGTGAAAAGTCTTAAGGTAGCAGCAAAAGAGTGTCTGGTACAGTGCTAGAAGATGAGCCCTCAAGGTTTAGTCCCTTGGTGCTGCTACCCAAGAGTCTCCCTAAAAGACTCATTGAGAATCAGCAGTGATTGTGAAGGTGGCAGAGGCCCAGGACGCGTTGCATTCTGGTTGACACAAGGTTGCCCCGAGTCAGAATCTGTTTGATGATGACTGATAAGAACAGACAGATGACCCTGAAACTGGAAGACACACAGTATGACTCTGTCTGTAGTGGGTGCTCTTAGGTTTGGATTCCACAATCCCCTTCTTATTTTTGCCAGATATGATGGTGAAGCCAAGAGGACAGCAGGCTTCACTCATGTTCTGACACTCACATTCATTGCTACTTCAGTTCAAATGCCAGTTTTGTATTTTGCTCACTGATCTAAGCAAGGGATGTACTAGATATTCTATTTTTTAAAAATGATAATTCAGTTTATTAGGGACTCTTACAGCTCTTATTAACAATCCACTCATCAATTGTATCAAGCACATTTGTACTTAAGTTTCCATCATCATTTCCAAAACAGGTTTTTTTCCACTTGAGCCCTTGGGTGGCAGCGCCATGACTACATATTCTGAGATTTCAGAAATGAGAAGCAAATATTCCAGGAATGGGATCTATGCAGGAGCGATCATCTATATCTACATTGTGCTTCTTTGGTGAGGGCGTCCCGGTCCCTTCCATTGGAATTAGTTCTTCTTCCTAGGACTCCCAGAATGCTATTTGGATTGCTATCTGTAGGAGGTATTTATGTAATTATCTTGATAAATTGCTATTTCCTTGAGGGCAGAGAGCATTCCTTACTCCTGTCGAAACTCTTTAGTGTCTCAAATACTACATTCAACTAAGTTTAAGTCTTCAGTTCCCAAACCCCATGCCATTGAGCTGATTCCCACTTGTATCAGCACTTCCTTTAGAGTGTGTTCTAGGTTTTGGAAACCTTCCAGGACAGCCTCATCTTTCTCTTGCACAGCAGCTGGATGAGAGGTGGGTGGGTGGTGGTTCATCCATAGATCTTGTGGTTAGCCGTGCCAAGCAGTGGAATCAGTTCTGATTCACAGTGATGCTCTCTATGTACAGCAGAAACACTGCCCAGTCCTTCAACAGCCTCACAAGTGGTGGTTTGAGCACATTGTTGCAGCCACTGTGTCAATGGGTCTTAATGTGGATCTTTTTTTCCCCTCCCACTGACTTTCCACTGTACCAAGCACTGCACTTTTCCCAGGGTCTAATCTCTCCCAATAACACATCCAAAGTACAGGTGACAAAGTCTCTGTTCTTTCTCAGGAGCATTTTGTTATACTCCTTGCAAGACAAATTTGTTAGTTCTTCTGACAGTCCATGGTGCTTTCAACATTCTTTGCCAGCACTTTCATGTAGACACATTGAATTTTCCTTATTCATTAACCCACTTTCACATATATATGAGAGTAGGGTATTTCCTGGATTGGGTCAGGCGTACCTGAGACCTCAAAGTGACGTGTTCATGCTCCACACTTTGAAGAAGCCTTGCACAGTGGATTGGGCTGCTGCTTCAAAGTGCATTGCTTGTGGATTCCTGCAAGAGAACACTCCTCGATAACCTCAAGCTTTTTCCTACTCATTGTGAGTACCAGTCCAATGCATGCTTGACAACTCACCAGAAGGCTCTGGTAGCTCTTTTTAAAGCTGTTACATAAAGAAAGAAGAAGGGACCTTCAAATTTTAAAATTTTAGTATTCCGGAATATTTGATCGTCTTACCTTTCTCACTTATCTTTTGAGAATTAAACTTTCTCTATGGGCCAAGAATTATCCCTTTGACCTCAATGCCCAGGGTTAGCTTCTCTGGTCAGCTAGTTATGTCACCTTGAAAAGCAGAGGTCAATGACCTAAGAGGGGATGAAATGAAATGAATTTTGTCTGGGGTGGGAGGGGATTGGTCAGATTACAGTGAAAGAGACATGCATCAGACAGAGACAGACCAACCACCAAACCAAACAAATGAGCCAACAACAAGCAGACAAACCCCAAATCACTGCCACGGAGCCAAGGCCGACTCAGAGCCACCCCGTGATAGAGTAGAGCTCTCTGGAGGGTTTTCAAGGTGCTGCATCTTTATGGGCTCACAAAGCTCCACCCTTCTCCCACGGGGCAGCAGGTGGGTTTGAACAATGCACCTTGTGGTTAGCAGCAGCCTGGCACTATCCTGCCAGGTCAGAGGAAAAAGTCACTCGCTGTGAGCTGACCTTCAGGCAGCATTGGCCTTAGTTAGGTGAACTCACTCAGATGGGAGCACCCAGATAAGAAGCAGCTTAGCTGTCCCACATTAAGAACACTAAGTGAAGTAAACACTTGTGCCTTCTAACGATTCGGTTGCACTTTGGACAATTAGGTATGCTCTCAGTAGATTCTTCTGCTGTCACGCTACCCTAGGAATTGCTAAGAAATATTTACCTTTGCACTCCATGTATCGCAAAAGTATTGGTAGAAGGTTGCATTTCCATGTTCTTTATAGGTAAAAGGCAAGTTACTGACCTCTGAGTCATGTTTTCATCTTAAAGTGGAAAAATACAAAGATAGCAAAAAATAAAAAGCATTTCTATTAGGGCTCCATTTCATAAATGCATGGGTTTATTCTAAGCAAAGCATGCTTAAACATGTCTCTGTGATCAGTGGATAGCTGCAGAGAAGTTGTCTCAGTGTTACGCTTGTCTTAGTCTCCTCAAGGTCTCTCCAGGACTAAAAGTCCAATCCAGACTGTGGCTTTCAAGGGGATTTTTTGAGTCCGTTAAAATCAAGGCAGTGAGGTCAGCTCAGAAGGTGATGGCAACTGTTTTGGCGGGATTCCCAAAGAGTCATACCATATTGGTAGGCTTTCTTGGACAACACAAAATGATCATGGGGGCTTGTTATAAAGAAATTTTATCTTAGAGGTGTTAGGTTATTGGAGGTCACCTTCATGAAGTTGTTATGTTTTCTTGTGTTCTGTATAGGAAACCCAGTATTGATGAACCTATACGGACAGCATGAAGAATAAGGTTTTCTAGGGGAGAGGGAGATGTCAGGGGTGATGGGGTCTAAAAGGAGATGATATCAAGCAGTCCAGGAAGAAGAAGAGTGTTTAGAAACTGATTATGGTAGCAACCGACCAATTCTGCTTGATTTGATTGCTCTACAGAATCGTATGATAAATGTATTAAGTTCCAATTAATAATAAATTTAAAATAATAATCAGAGAATAAATCAATATTGGTAATAGAAAAAAACTCTAATAAGGTTTTTTTTTGGGGGGGGGGGCATCACTGCTCTCTGGTGGGACTGGGAGGCCCAGCCTTGCTCCTGGAGAGTTGCTGCTGGATTTGAACTTCCAAGCCAATGGGCCAGTGCCACACTCAACCACTACACCACCGGGGCTCAGCCCAAGAATTTTTTTTAAAGTATAAAAAATGTTTTTTTTCAGATGCTTTAAGAAAATGGAAAACTGCATTGATGGGGAAAATGTCAGGAAATTCATACTGAGAAAATTTTTTCCATGAAGGCAAAACTCTATCTGCTCATTTTTCAAGATTGGTAAGGATTCTCCCACAAGAATTTAATTGGCAACCTTTACTCACTTTGACACTGCAGAACCTGTCTTGCCCTTTCAGACTTCTTTTTGTTCCAGCAATTCAAGGACTGTTTCAAAGGAAGGCAGTTTGAGTCGCTCGATGATGCCCAAACTGTTGTCTTTGCCTGGTGCCCCTAGAAGAGCACAAACTTCTTCAAGGATGGGCTCTAACTCAACTCCCTACTTTTCAATTGATTCAGACTCATCAGGACTCTACAAGACAGGGTAGTATTGACACTGTGAGTTTCCGAGACTGTAACTCTTTTCCTCAGGGGCCCTGAAGAATTCAAACTGCCAACCCTCTAGTTAGCAACCCCATGCTGTAGCAATGCTTTTTACTTACTCTCACACATAGCACCAAAAAAGCTAAAGAATTCTAGGACTTGTCTCAAGAAGTTGACTGGTTGGTTCCCTCTCTTTTGTTACAAATAAAGATACTAAGGTGCTGATTGCTGAGCGAAGCAAGATTGGGATTAAAATCCCAGTTTTTGTGTCTCATTCCTGGGTTGTCCGTGCTATAGATTTGCTTTCCATGATGATTTAAATGTATAGAGATGATTCTCTTAGTTTTGCTTCATCCAGCATATCGAGAACAACTCAACAGAATTGAACTTTGTTAAGGTTGTCTTCTATGTGTAGGATGTTTATCAGACTTTTCCCTCCTGGGCTGTTAGCCTCTTCCTATCCCAGAACCTATAAACATTCATTCCAAGGTTATTTCACTTAGAATATTGAGACACTAGCAAAGCATTTATTAGAGTGATTGAATCTATTATATGGTATGTGAACCATTTATGTTACTATTATATCAATAAGGGATGCCACAAGTATGCTGTAAAGATGCCGACTAACCAGCTTAAGCAATAAAGACACTTAATGATCTCGCATACAAATAGACAAGCTGAGGTTTGACAATGCCATTAAAGCCCAATCTTTCTTCTTTCACCCTCTACTCTGAAGCCTCCATACATTAGCATGCTGACTCATTGTTTCAAAAAGGTTGCTCTGTTTCTAGGCACCCATCTGTAGTCAAGAAAGCAAAAAAGGAGGATGAGTCAGTGCCAGTAACCGTATTCCTACTTTTTGAAGAAAACAAATATTCTCCACCCACCTCCTCCTCAGAAGATTATCAAACACTTATCTGTAGATTTCCATATCCTTCTCATTTGTCAGTATTTATCATGTGTTTGCTGCAGTCTGAAAGGGACCTGGAAAACTAGAAAAGTGAGTTATATGACTTCTGTTCTATAGTGGATGTGAGCATGAGAAGTCGACTGATAGTGAAGATTGGGTTAGCCAAGCTTTAGTAATACTTAGCCCAAGAAAAAAATATGTCTAACCATTGTTAAGTAATATTTAATATCTTTTTTTTTTTAAATGTCATCTTTTAAAGGTAGTTCATTGTCTGGTCCAGCTCCCTTGAAGGCAAAGTCAGAAGGCAGACTTGACTATGGTCAGGTCCAGGAGTATTTGATAGGTGTGACAAAAATACCCAAATTGGGGGACATGTCAAATCAAAGGGTCAGTAGGCAAAAGGGGGATAAGTTGGCAAAAACTATTCCACAAAGAGGAAAATGATTAGGGTCATGAACTCTGCAACCCAGTCATTGTGGATTGAAGGTCTGGTTCTGTCATTGCCTACCTGCGTGACTTCATCAGGTCACATGAGCTTTCTAAGCCTCATTTTCTTCATTGGTTTAATTATGATAATAATAAGACCTCATCCCTAAAGTTGTTATGACGATTTATATTTACAAACCACCAAGCACAGACTCTGGTTCATAATAAGGGTTCAATATCATCCTCCTCACCATCAGAATTATCAAAAAGGAGAGGTTTGAGGTCTAAGTGTTAAGAATTGGCATATAGATTGAAGCCACCACAAAACCTCCAGTGTGAAAGTAGGTTAATTGAAAAAGCAGGAGAATGAAGTCAGGAAATAAATCTTAATCCTTGTAATGAAGGTGGAATGCCTTCCTGCTGCAAGGAGTATGAACAATTAATCACTGGAGAGAATTCCTCATATCTTGCTGCTTAAGCATTTCTCTTGGAAACTGGTATACAACCTAGGATTCCATGTATCGGATAGTGGAGTTTAGAAGTAATAGTGATAGAACATAGTAGAGGAGGAAGACAATGAGCATCTGAGCATGGATCTCCTGCTAGGTGTTCCATAAGCCTATGAGAACTTAAATAAATTTAATAAATCATTTTTTGGGGGGCTCATACAACTCATCAGAATCCATCCATCCATCCATCCATCCATTGTGTCAAGCATATTTGTACGTTTGTTACCATCATTCTCAAAATATTTTCCTTCTACTTGAGCCTTTGATAATCAACTTCTCCCTCTTTCATGAACTATTTATTGTAGAACACAGAGTATTAGTTTCTCACTTTGAACTTTAATATTCTCCCTCCCCCCCCATTCCCCTTTCCCCCTCTCCATTATGAGACACTGAGAAGGCCCACTAGTAGCACACACTTATGAGCATGAGTTCTAGGTGGAGTGGGTATTTAGGCTTATTGAAATGGAGCTTCTTTATAAACCTGTGTGTGGTGCCTAAGACCACCACATCCTTTTCTGTCTTGGAGTTAAACCAGGGAAGAGATGTATGGCAAAGCTTAGGGTGTTTCTCCCTTCATTTGGTGATAGACAATATCTGCTTACTAGATGCCCATTCCTTTGCTTCAACTACAATGAGCAAGAGAAGTGAGGTACCTGGCATTCTTTTCACTTGGAAAAGACCTAATATGAATAATAACAACAAACACATATACCAGGCACTGTTATTTGTGTTAATTGATGTAATTCACAAGCCAGCCCTTTTTGGTGGGTACAATAATTCCTATTTTATAGATGAGGAACTTCTGGTCAAGGAACCCGTGGCAATTATCAGGGTGTCTGCTGTGTTGATAAAATAGCATTAAGCGAAAACCCCGAACCCAGTTGCTGTTGGATCAATCCTAACTCACAATGAACCCATCTTCTCATAGTAGAAATGTGTTTGACTCTGGTTGGTAGATATTGCCCGACTCTACATGAAGGTAGACACCACCCAACTTTTGCCTCTGTCTCCACCCCATTTCAACCAACAGACAGGAAAAGGCCAGGGTGGACTTTCAATGACTGAGTTTTTGGAAGCAGGCTTTTCTTTGTTTTTTAAAAAATCATTTTTATTGGGGGCTTATCCATTCTTATAGCAAACCATCCATTGTGTCAAGCACATTTGTACATTTGTTGCTTTCCTCATCATTTTTGAAGCCTGCCATTGGTATCAGCCCCTCATTTTTTCTGCTCCCTCTCCAAACTCTCCTACCTGTGAGCCCTTGATAATTTATTAATTATTGCTATTTTGTCCTATTTGACACTGTCTGGCATCTTCCTTCACCTATTTTTCTGTTGCCCATTCCTCAGAGAAGAGGTTATATGTAGATCCATGTAATAGGTTCCCTTTCTACCCCACGTTCTCTCCATCCTGGCAGTATCCACTCTTACCACTGGTCCTGAAGGAATCATCTGTCCTGGATTCCCTGTGTTTCCATTTCCTGTCTGTTTCAGTATACATCCTCTGGTCTAGCCATATTTATAAGGGAGAACTGGGATCATGATGGGGGCAGGGAGGAAACATTTAGGAATTAGAGGGAAGTTATATGTTTCATTGTTGCTGCACTGCACGCTGACTGGCTTGTCTCTTCCCCACGACCCTTCTATATGAGTATGTCCAGTTGCTTACAGATGGGTTTTGGTTCCTAATCTGCACTCCCCCTCCTTCACAATGATATGGTTTTTGTTCCTTGATGCCTGATCCTTTGAACACCTCATGATCACACAGGCTGGTGTGCTTTGTTGCATCAGGACTAGATGACCATTTGTTTATCTTCAAGACTTTAAGACTCCAGATGCTATGTCTTTTGACAGGTGGGCACCATCAGCCTTCTTCACCACATTTGCTTATGCACCTGTTTTGTCTTCAGTAATCATTTTGGGAAGGTGAGTATCATGGAATGCCAGTTTAATAGAACAAAGTGTTCTTTTATTGAGGGAGTACTTGAGTGGAGGCCTAATGTCCATCTGCCACCTTAGTACTAAGCCTATAGCTATGTGTACATAGATCTATTTCCCAATCCTCACATATAGATCTGTTTGCATATGTACATATCTTTATTTAGAGTTCCATAAATTCCCTTTGCCTGGTAGTTCTTTCCTCTATTTGACTTTCCTCTTGTCTCACTATCATGCTCAGCCTTCCTTTGGGTTTCAGTAATTCCTCTTGGTTGCATTACTCTTGGTCAAACCCTACCAGGGACAAGCTTTTCTTTTGGGTGAATTTGAACCTTCAAACTGTTGGGGGTAGCAGTCACATGCTCTATATCACCAAGTTTAGAATTGTGCATCTAAATGTCTTTCTGCTAAGATCTAGTGATCTTTCGTATTTGTTACCCAGGGTTTCGTTTTAATTTCTTGCACTTTAATGAAGCATTGAGATACAACTTTTCCCTTATATTCAGGGCAGTAAAAGCAGAAGTTCTCATCTGTAGATGCTTTTGTACAGGCATATTTGACATATGGTGCTATTGTTAGAGTTCATCAAGGAGTCAACTTTGACTAAAGAACAAGACTTCTGCTGGAACAAAGCTTCCTGTTACCCACATACTGGTTGTTAGCTTTGGAGCCCATTGTGCAGGACATCCTGTGACTCCATCTCCTTGAGGGTCACCTTCTTTTTCATTAACATTCTACTTTCCCAAGAGTGACTTCCTTTTCCAGGGATTGAGCTCTTCTGCTCTCATGATAGAGGCAAAGTTTGACCATTTTCACTTTTAAGGAGTTTGCTGGCTGTACTGTCCCCCAAGACAAATTTTTTTTATTCTTTTGGTAGTTCATGGTACTTTGAAAGTTTTCCCAAGACCATAATTTGCTTGCATCAAGTCTTCTTTCTTATTCATTGTCCAGCTCCCACATGCATATAAAGTGATGGAAAGTACCATGACTCAGGTATCCCTTAATCTTCAAAGTGGCACTTTTGCTCTTGAACACTTTAAAGAAGTCTTTTGCAGCAGGTTTTCCTAATGCAATATGTGCCACGAGTGCTTGACTGTTTCTTTCATGACTGTTGGTGGTGGCTCTGATTCAAATGAAATCTTTGACAACGTCAATCTTTTCTTTCTTTATCATGTTTAAGTGTCCTGGCAATTCCATTCTTCAGAATGTTATTCCTTGTTTATTATGATCTATGCAGTTATATGCCCCTGTATAGTCAATAAAATATAAGAAAACAACTGTTTGGAGTTCTTTCTTTTCAACCAGAATCCATCTGACATCAGCAATGATATCCTTCTTCCTGCCATGGCTTCTGAATATGGCTTGATTTTTTTTTTTATGCTCCCTGTCATTGTATGGCTGCAACCAGTCTTCATTGATCTTCAACATAATTTTGCTTATCTGATATTTACCTGGCAGGGGAGATACCATGATGGTGGCTTTCCCAGGGTAAGGCTTATCATGGCACTCCGGATGTCCTGATCTCTGCAATTTTCCCAACGATGGGAAACTTGATTATATAATCTGGTAGTTGGGGACTGCGTTTGCGCTGTCCCCTGACTTTAAAAACCACAGCAACAGCAGCAAAAAAATTTACCTATGTGTGACATCAATGGTTTCATTAGATAATTTCTACATTCCCCTTTCTTTGAAATAGGACTCTTTTCTAGTTGGTTGGCTAGATAACAGTTTTCCAAACTTCTTGGCATAAACCAACGAGTGCTTCCAGTCAGTGTTGCACCAGTTTGTTGAAGCATTTCAATCGGTATTCCTATGTTTTGTTGTTGCTGTGCCAATGCTTTTAGAGCAGTTTGGATTTCTTCCTACAATACATCAGTTCTTGGTCAATTGCATGTTACATCTTTAAATGCTTGTGCATCGACTAATTCTTTTTTTGGTATGGTGACTCTGGGTGTTCCTATCTTTGTTGTTATTATAATTCCACATGTTTGGTGTGTAAGGAGCAACAGAAGGCAGAGAATGATTTCTATAGAGCTTGGCATTACATGGAGGCCAAGAGGCAAAGAGGAGGGCAGGCTGGGTAGCATTCTGGGGTCCATAGCAGTTGGTGAGTGAAAGACCCCAGCGGACCTCGTGCAGGGCCAGGGAATCTGGATCTCACAAGGGGCCCACTTCAAAGGTTTCTGGGAATTGGTGGCATCAGCAACTCCAGGCTCAGCTTGTGTCCTTTAAGACACACTCTGGAAGCACAAAGTCCAACCAGTGCATGTTGGAGTTGGAGTACTTCTATTGCTTCTGGCCCACAAGGATTTATGTCAACAGCTGCACCAGCTCCTAGAAGTTGGTGTTTAGGTCTTGCTGCATAGCATGAGGTTGATCTTGCTGCTAAGGTGGTGCAGTAGGCATAGACCATTATGGGGAAGTGGCACTTGCAGAATTGCAGTGTCTCCTTGATGAGGTCCAGGTGTAGCCACTGGAACTTGGCCTGGAAGCAGAGGATGCCGTCTTCCTTGAGGGAAATTTTCATGGGCTGGTAGTAGGATTCTTTGAAGAGGCCTTCTGCAGGACCCATGGGATTTTAGGAATCACTAATGATAACATCAAAGACATCCTGGTTCTGTTTCATGAACCCCAAAGCATTGATTTCATGTAAGGTCAGCTTGGAAGTGGAATAGCCCACAGATGCAGTCATTTTGATTCCTGTGGGAGGTATATGTATATAGTTGCTGTTTATGTTGTTGAAAAATGTATGTATAGTGAAGAAGTTTTTGGTATTGCAAAGTTCTATCATGTGATCTCCAACTTTATTTCTATTTCTAAGGGCATATTTTCAATGACTAATTCTTTTTCATTGTAGCCAGTGTTCATCTTCCAATCACCAGTAATTATCACCAAATGCATCTTGATCGTATATTTGATCAATTTCAGACTGAAGAGGGTGGAATGTTTTAATTCTCCTTCAATATCATTAGTGGTTGGTATGCAACTTTGAGTAGTAATAACTATTTTTCTTAGGAGCCATCAACTTATTCCAACTCATAGCACTTTATCAGGCAATATCCCTCTGATATGCATTCAGTTATCAATACCTCCTTCCTCTGATGTGGGCCACCTACTTCTTCGAAGGCAGTTATGCTCACCACTTTACCCCCAATGCTACTTCCTCTTCTTCATCTGATGTTCCACTGAACCTTGTTCACAGTGGATGACACCATCTTTGAAATAAAATGAGTGTATAGATCATGAAAAAATTTAAGAAATAAACAAAGGAAGAAGAATTCTATTTGTCGGAAAAAGATAAATCTATTAAATAAAGTCTAAAACAAACAATATCTTCTGAAAGGGTGACTATGTCTCCATATAAAATTAGCCTGTAGTATTTATAAATGCCTAACTTCAGACACTAGATTGAAGGCTGTGGTATAGTATTTCAATCCTCACTCTTGTCCTCCTTTTAGGGAAGAGATGGGTATACGATCATCATGTTTCTGAAAGCAAGACTGAGTAGAGAACTGTTAGATGTTAATAGATTGAAACTAACATTTGTGATTTCTAACCCTCTGGTCAATTTGTTCATTTATTTAACATATACATATACAATCATTTTATTGGGGGCTCTTACTGATAGTAAAACAATCCAGAATTCAACTTGATCAAGCATAGATGAATAATTGCCACCACCATCGTTTTCAAAACATTTTCTTTCTTCTTGAACTCTTTGATATCAGCTCTTCTTTAACCCTCCCTATCCTCCCCTACTCCCCAGGAACTCTTGTCATTATATGATCTATTATTTATATGAATTTTGAAGATTTTTTAGGTGTAGTAGATATAACAGTTAATGAATATGATGCTAGTAAAATTGATCATCTCCAAACTATCTATTGTGTGTATATTGGCGTCCTCTTAAATTTGGGGGACTCACCCTTTTAGTAGTCCTTGGGTTGCCCTGGGACCTGAGTCACCATTGACTCTTGTCTATTTCCTGTAATCTCTCAGCCATTGAGTCCCAGATGACTCAAAATAGTCCTGTAGGACAGGGTCAGCCTGTCCCTGTACGTTTCTGAGACAGTAGCACTTCCTAGGAGTAGAAAGCCCTATATTTATTCTGTGGAAGGCCTAGTGGTTTTGAACTGCTTACTGTGGGGATCGCAACCCAATGCATAACTACTATGTCATCAGGGCTCCTTCCATCCCTGCTAGAGCTTCTTTTAAAAACAAAAAATCTAACAACGGATAAACAATCAACAGCCCATTTATTATGTTGCTCTTGGGCACATATACACAGCAAAACATATTCAAATTCAGTAGTTCAAATCGTACAGTTCAGTGACATTGGTTACATTTTCCAAGTTGTGCAACTACTCTCACTGCTTTTTTTTCTGAGTTGCTCCATCTGCAGTAGTACAAATTCACTGCTCCCTAAGGACCCTGTCTAATTTGTTGACTTGCTGGTGTCGATTTGATGCCTCGTTGATAGATCTTAAAACAGCATAATACTCAAGGCAGATTTTTCTGCAGTAGCATCCTAACTGCTCTCAGGGCTTCTCTTCTTGAGAATCTTTGAACCACAAAGAAGACAGAATACTGCTATGAAAGTGCAAGACTGATCTTTCACTTGGCTTCCTGACACTCTTCAATGGCTCCCACAATACATGGATTAAAATCTGGACATCTTTCTACACTTCATAAGACCCTGAATGATTCTGCAGCTGCCAAGATCTCTGACTTTGCTTCCATCTTCTGTCCTTTGTCCACTATGTTTCGTCCTCAATAGTTTCTTGCTACTCTTGAACACTTAAAGCTAATTACTGCCCCAGGACCTTGATTCTTGATGTTTCCTCTACTAGGAAGGTTCTTCTCCTGGATTTCAGTGGGGCAGCCCCAGCCCCCAACACCATTCAGCTCTCTCTTAGGATGCCAAATCCTTAGAAAGTCTTTTTGGACTAGCCATCATTCAGGCCCTCGATAATATCTGAAATATTGCTGTCAGTGCTTTGTCTCTTTGTTTACTGTGTGTATTGCTCATTAAGATGTAAGGATCTATGAAGGGAAGGCTCTGCTTAGTTATTCATTATAATATCCCCAGACCCGAGAACAGAGCCTGGCTCATTAGGATACAATGAATGAAGGATTATTATTGGGACTTCTTTCATAACTATGGGGTTGCCAAGTAAGTCTTAAGCTGCTGAGAAATAAGTTGCTCAAGCCCACCAGCAACTCCATGGAGAAATATGAGTCTGTCTGCTCCTATGAAGATCGATACCTTTGGAAATCCGGGACAGGGTTGTTTGAAGTTGGAATTAACTCTATGACAGTGGATTTGGTTTGGTTTGGGGCTATTTAACATTTCAGAAAGAAACTTATTTCATCTTTCAAAAACTTGCCACCTATTCATATGTGTTTCCCTCCTTTATCACGCCTCCAAATAGGCTTCTTCTGTCTTTTGCAACTCTCACATAAACAGCATCCATGGTAGGTAAATGCTGCGTTAGGCAGTCTGCAAGTAGGAGAGTTCCTTTCTGACTGTAACTCTTTTGGCTCTCTGAAGAGCTTCTCCCTGGTTGTTAGCTATTAAAACAAACCAGCAAAAAGACTCATATTATTCTATCCTGTTGCCAATTGGATATTGCTCAACTCAAAATTAAATGTACACACACCCATAAAACTAGCCAAACTGGCTATTACAATTACATAAAGTTCCTTGTGTTCATCAGCACTGTTGCCTTTCATGAGTTTATCCTGTTTGGCAGACACATCAAAGTAATCCTCATAAAGTCTTCTACCAAAATTTGGAGCATGTGTATGTTGAAAAAAACTTTAACATTTTATTGTTTGTTGCCTGACAGAGTGCAACAAAAACACAATATTATTATTGTGATATAAAGCTTAAGGTGTGGAATAAAGAATTTCGAAATTTTGTCAGAACTTGGCATTCTTAAATCCAAGTGTCAAAAAGTCACCGAAACAATGGCAGATATGATTCAATTTGATACTCTGCATCTTGGGAATTAGTGTCAAAATGCCAACCTTGATCTCTTTATTGAGTGATTCATTTGCTTACCTGATGAAAAATTCTGAGATCCAACAAAACAAGCCCCTAATGCTTGTTTTTTAGAAGCTAGCAAAGTGTCTTAGTGCTGCAAGAACAGATATACCATGAGTGGGTGGTTTCAAGAAACAGGACTTTATTTTCTCTCAGTTTAGGAGGTTAGAAGTGTGAATTTATGGTCCCAGGTATACAAGATGGTTTTCTCTCTCCGAGTCACCTCTGGAGAAAAGTCCTTGTCACTTCTGCTCTAGGAGGATCTCCATGTAGCTTGCCATCAATCTTTCTCCATCTCTCCTCACTCATTTGCTTGCTTAATCTCTTCTCTATCTCGAAAGAATTGGGCTCAGGACACACCCAGCACTAATCCTGTCTCATTAACATAACAAAAGCAACTCATCCTCAAATTGTATCATAACCACAGGCATAGAGCTTAGAATTCACAGCACATGTTTTTCTGGGTGATAGAATTCAATCTATAGCACTAGGTTTAATAGCAGGATTGATATCGATCGGGGGAATCTGAATTTGTTGTTCTGATTTCTAATGGTTTTATTTGAATCAGAAGCATGAGTTTAGAATTTTCACAGCTTTCCATTTTCTTATGGGTTATTCCTATCACGAAAAACAAAACAAAAATAACAACAGGTATGTTAGAGGAATTAGGAATACACATCACTTACTGACTAACCCATTATGTAGTATCTTGAATTTTCAAAGGCAGAAAAAAACTACTTACCTGACATTTTGCACTTTAAAGATATATATCTGGCAGGCATGAATGCCAAGGTGTGAGGTAAAATTAATGCTGACTGTGATGGCTAAGGTTATGCTGCAACTTGACTGAGCCATGATTCTTAGTGGTGTGCCAGTTATGCAATGATGTCTTTGGACAGTTATGTAATGATGTAATCATCCTCCATTTTGTGATCTGATGTGCTCATTCATGATTTCCAACAATGGCTTGGTTTTTGAAGTCAAACTATGTCAGTAAGTGAAGAGTGAATAGAAAAAATTTTGAGGAAGCCTCATAAGAAAAAAAACCCTCATATTTTCAGCTCATGGGGATTTGCTGAATTTATTCAAGAGAAAAAAATAAAATATTGAACTTCATTCAATTCAATGTTTAATCCCAAGCCATAAAAGCAAATTTGATGGCTTAGAGTCAATTCTAGTTTATAGCGAACCTATAGGACAGAGCAGGCAGTTTATGAGAATACTTATGGGAGTAGCAAGCCACATCTTTCTATCTGCTGGTGAGGATTCCAACTGCTGACCTTCTGGTTAGCAGCTCAGTGCATAAGCTACTATGCCACAGGACTCCTGCTCACAGTAAAAGGAGAAGAGTAAAACTAGTGTTCAGCATTCATTTTGCACCGAGCTGTTAAAGAGGCAGTGCCACACTCAAAGTAGTGTGTGTCATCAAGCTCCCTCCCTACACTGTACATACATGATTTCTACTTTGTATATGTTGTGTACTTATCCTGGTGTAATGGCATCGCAAGGTCAACAATTTGAAACCACCAGCCACTCTTGGGCGAGAAAGACAGATGTTCTCTTCTCAGAAACCCACAAAGGCAGCCCTCCCTACCTTAGTGGGCTGCTCTGTGTCAGAGACCTAAACCAAGAGGAAACTCATGTGTTATTTGGCATGATATTTTTGTGGTGCTGGAATACTCAGAGAAAATTTTCTCATATAGATGATGGGTAACTGCTCTCTTGCTTTGCCCCATTTGGGCCTACGAAAACTGTGAAGTAGCAGGTGCCTCTTGCATGTGGGATTCAGAGAGATTGAAGCCTGTGTCCAAACTGAGGTTATTGTTGACACAGGCTGTTTCTAAGGGGAGACTGGAAGCTCCTTGAGGACAGAAGGCCGATTATTCTATAAGTCTCCATCGTCTGGCACAGGGTCTTATGCAGTTGAATTGCAATGATGATTGTGTGCATGTGATGGTGACTAGCATGACTCAGCTTATTATGGACCAGGCACTGAGTTAGCTGCCTTATGAATATCACTGTCTTTAATTCTCATGACATTCTTTCTGTCTATATTTTCTGGGGGAACTTGGTTTCCACAGACAGCTAATCAGTGATATATCAGACTTGAAGCCGGCGTTTGTTCTTTGGCTAAAGTCAATGCTGATAACTACTACTAGACGTTTGCTGCCTGAATGAATGAGAGGATGCATTTAATGGAGATCCTCACCCTAGAGAGGACTGAAGACGTGACGAACAAAAGTGGACAAGGGTAATATCCTAGAGCTTGCTGTGACCTAATCAACAAGTCTGAGAAGCGAAACCTTCAAGGGAGGAGACTTGAGGTACTGCCTGTCGCATCGTTCCATCTCCAAATGTGAGGGAGGCAGCAGACTCGAGAGAATGTAAAGAGAGAAGAAAATGGGGAGACCTCACCCAAGAGGAAACTAAGGCTATTTTAAAGAGGCAGTCATTTTCCTATCCCAGAAGCTTCCAGAGTGCCTCTTGAAAATCTCAGATTCCTGCTAGGATGCTTGGATCAGTAGAACCTAAAAGCAAAATAGAAACGCTCGGGCATGTTTCTGTCCACTAAGCTACTCTGCCCCTGCCTCCCGCCCCACCCCCCTTGCCCCCAAGTGCTTTGGAAGCAAATGGGTGGAAAGTTTTGCCCACTTTGGCTTCCTTCGTTTTTGCGTGTGGGCGTGAGTGTGAGTGCTTGACTACACCACAGGGAGTTCATGTTGCTTTACCTGCTGCTGCGTCTCAACAGGGTGGAACATGCGCCTGTGGTTGCAGGCCTGTCCTGGGGAAACTCGTCATACTGGATATGGAAATCGTGGAAGCATAGTGGGAGGCTAGACTGTCTTCTTTACATGCCCATACTCGGGTAGCTTTTGTTCCTGCCGAGCACAAATGGGAAAGGGAGACCAACAGGAAACCATTTGCATATATGGCTCACCGGGCCATTCTGGAGATTTTGGGAAAGAGCTTACTCTGCAGCCCAAAGTGTCATCACAGACAAAAAGTATTAACAGGGAACGTGCCCCTAAACCAACCAGCCAACCAACCAGGAGGCTAAAGGTCATAAAGGTCCTCAAGCTCTTGAAACAGACTCCGATCAGGATTCCAACACGAATCCCAGATTCTATGCCTCCTGTTTGACCATGGCTCAGTATGGGGGTGTGCCTTGTCTAACTTTCACAGACACATGGAGCAATTCTAAGTACCTTGCCCTGGGCTGCACACACACACACACACACACACACACGCACACACACACACACCACAGTCCTCAAAGTGATAGCTTTGCTTTCCCAAGACTTCAAATTGGTTCAAACACTTCTGTCAAGGAAAGGTTGTGCTCTGTTTCTCTATTTGGATCTACGTGGGAAACAAAAGCAGTTGTGGCCTTCTCAAAGGTGATGGCTACCAGGAGACCACACTGGATTTCGAAAGGTGTAATGGGCTGGGGTGGGGGGAACTAAACCGCGCCATCCCTGACTACAAGAAGAGTGACAGGGGCCTGTAGGGTACGTGTCTTTTGGACAAAAGTGCTGAGGACTTATGGAGTATAAGTGCTTTTAGGTAAGAGGGTGTCAGGATAGGGAGCCCTGAAAGAAAAGGGGATTGGGCTGAGGGATTATAACAGGTACTGTGTGCTATTTAACAGAAAAATATTCATGTATTCTGGGTCGGGATCAATTAGACTTGGAACTCTTCATATGGGTCTTTCTCTTTTTGCTTTTGGTATCTATCTATATAAGACAGGCAGGATAAGCAAACCCATGGAGTCACTGATGGTATTGAAAGTTGGGGGTGGGGTGGCATGGGAGGGAAGGAGGTGGGGAAGAGGTGAGTGGTGAGTCAATAAAGACTGGGACAGGGGAATAACAAGGATCTGAGAGGAGTTACTGAGAGGTAAGTGATGAGTAAGCATGATAGTGGGGCAGGGGGAAAGAAAAAGAGGAAAGAAGGAGAAAGCAAAAAGTTATAGATAGAGGTATAAAAATATGTAAATATATAAATATAGGTGTATTTGTCTCTACAGGTACCTATTTGTAAATATAATAAGGAAGCACATGGACTTTGGGTCTCTACCACAATCTCACCTATGTTCAAGATGATTTGTTCTAATAATGTGGCACTCTATGATATTTTCCTAACTGATTGGGATTGTTGAAGACACAATAGGTTCATAAGCAAATGTGGCAAAGAATACTGATGGTGCCAGGCTATTAAAAGTGCAGCATCTGGGGTCTTAAAGGCTTGTAGTCAAATAAACAGTCATCAAGCAGGGACGCAACAAATGCACACAAAACCTGTGTGATCATGAGAATGCGATGGGAATTGGTATCAGAATTTCAAAGACAAGCAATCAAATTGTTTGGAGTAGGGTGGACAAAGTGGAGACCCCAAAACCATTTGCAAGACCATTGGACAGGCCCTCACAGAAGGGCTATGCAGAAGGCATGAAGAATTTATGCCATCAGTAAAGCACTGATGAAACTGATGCTGTATTTTTGGACTATATGACACACCTGACCTTAAGACATATGCAGTTTTTAGAGCAGGAAAACAAGAAAAAAATTTCTGAATTAACTAGTACAAGTATAATAAAACGTTATGGGGTACCACACCTTCAGACCAGAAGACGCACCCTTGGTTTTCCCCCACTTTTTTTGGGGAAAAATGTGTCTTATGATGCGAAAAATACGGTAACTATTTTCTGGTTCTTTAATATTTCCTCCTTTTACTCTGAAAGCTTGTGTTTCACCTCATTAATATTGTGAGACTTTTGTATGTTCATTTGAATAATTAAGATCATTTGATGCAGGAATGCCAGGATGGATGACCCTTCAGAAACAGCAATGGGTGCAATGATTCCTTGTGGATACAGGAAGAGGCAGGATTTTTGGAGAGCAGCGTTATAGGCAGGACCCTGGTGAGTTTCACATGTTTAAAGCAGTCCGCTTGGATGCATCTTTGAGCACAGCACAGCAGTTTTTTCCCCTTCCCATTGCCCTCAAGTGGATACTGATTCGATACAGGGTTTCTGAGGCTGTAAATCTTTATGGGTCCAGGAAGTCTTATCTTTCTCTCATGGAGCAATTGCTGGGTTTGAACTTGGGATCTTATAGTTAACAGCCCAATGCTTAGCCCCCTGCACCACTAGGTTTCCTTGTTTATTTCCTTCACCCAAACACCAAACTCCCTGTAGTCAAGTTGATGCGGACTATAGTAGTCCAAGTTGACTAGAGAAACAAGTTCACTGATACTCAAATACATATTCAAGAAGTAATTATGCATCATTAAAACATCCCAGCCCAGTAGAGATCAAGCCCATAAGTTTGATACTAGCCCATCCATAAGTCTGAAATTAGCCCTTGGGTCCCTTGTCAGATTCATGCAGCACATACAATGATGCAGAATGCAAGACGATCACAGGCTGGTGGGTGGAAAGTCTTGTGGCTCCCATGGCGGTTGAAGCCTCTCCAAGGCTCTGGCTGCCAGCAGTGTGGCTCTGTGTGAAGCAGAGAGAGTGTATCCCCCCCTCTAGGGAGAAAGAGAGAAAAACTCCCAGGATGTCTAAGAGAAGGTTGTGCCCACACAGAGGCATTATTGGCCTGATTGTTTAACAGGCTGGGTGCCATCCCTTCTTGCATGTTGAGAAGAGATGATGTAGTGCCACACTGATTCACAGCAACTGGCAGTCTGGGTTTCTGAGAGTGTAACTCTTTACTGGAGTAGAAAATTGCTGACCTTGAAATTAGCAGCCCAATATATAACCACTATGTCACCAGGGCTCCTTGTTTATTTCCTACTCACATCAAAATGCAACGGGCGACGGATTCAGTTACTATGCAGTGCACACATGACCCTTGTTTTGTTATAACACCAATTACCGAACTGTTATGAACTGATTTGAAACCCTGCTTTTAATATTTTCAAGGAACCTTTCTCATCAGATTTGTCCAATGCAGATGCTTGATTGCTCCAGTATTTTGGACACGCCATCAGCAGGGACCAAACCCAGAAGAAAGACATTAAGCTTGCTGAGCCCCAGTGGTGTAGTGGTTGAGTGCAGAACTGCAGCCCACAGGGCTGGAGGTTCAAATCCAGCAGCAGCTCTCCAGGAGCAAGGCTGGACCTCCCATTGCCATCAGAGGGCAGTGATGCCAAAAAATAAAAATAAAAGGACATTAAGCTCAGTCCAGCAAAAGATCAGCAGTGAAAGAGGAAGACCTTCCATGAAGGCAGCAAAAGAGAATATGTAGGAATGATTGAATGTAAAACTTGTCATCCATTATGTAAACCATCGCCCTATTCACAATAATAAGTCTTTAAAAAAAGAAAGAAAGGGAAAGAGGAAGACTGTCAAAGAGCTGGAGGGATCCAGTGACTACAACAATGAGCTCAAATATAAGACCCATCCTGAGGAGGCGAAAGGAGGAGGTGGTGCTGTGTGCATTTATACAAAAGATTGCTAAGTGTGGACACTGACTCAAGGCACCTAACAACAACAGGCCTGTTGTTGAACTGTTAAAGGTAGAGTTGACTTTTCTACATAGGGCCAAGATCAGCAGTGGTTGGTGATAAGGTGTTGTTCCAGAATGTGATTATGTAAGAATTAATGATGGGTAAACATCACCTCAAGAGATTAATTTGGATAAACAGTTTAAATTTTGTCTGCTTAATCAGAGTTTATCTGATCCTTTCTATTTTTGATCCCCCCCCCTTTTTTTTTGCTGAAAAATTTTCAAGGACAGGTAGTGGTATGCTGTTCTCCACACTTTCCTGAAGGCCAGGTCGGAACATCATGAGACCCTGCATTCTTGTGGTATATTGATAAATGGAGGAAATGTGAAGGTGGTTAGAGATGCATGCAAATAGACATACAGACGAAATACCAGTAGAACTGCCTGGCTTTCACTCTGACAAAACTTCTAGGGGGAAAAAGACAGTACATTTGATGAGTTTAAGTATCTCCTCTATCCGAGTTTACTCATCCAGGAGCCCACCCAAGTTCAGCAGTTCAAAGCTTCCAGCTTCTTGGGAGAAAGATGAGACTTTCTATCCTGTAGGAGTCACAGTCTTAGAAAACCACAGGGTCGTTTCTATCCTGTCCTATATGGCCACTTTGAATTGAAATTGACCCCATGGCAGTGAGTGAGAAGATTACTAATGTCTAGTCTGTATCAATGGATACAGACCCAGCAGACTCAGCCTTGGTGGCCCAATGGATTAAGTGTAGCCAGCTAACTGAAAGCTTAATGAGTTGAATCTTCCAGCTGCTTCATGGGTAAAATGTGTAGCAGTCTGAACAACAAATCCACATGAAGAAGCACACCAGAGTATGCAATCATGAGGTGTCAAAGGAATCGGGTAATAGGTACTAGAAGCAAACAAGTCAACAAGCCAACAATCAAATAAACAAACAGAGAAGTACATCATATTGCTGAGAATTGGGGGGGGGTTGTGTGTGTCAGACCAGAGACTCAAAACCCATATGTAGAGAATAGGACAACCCCACAAAGAAGGGTCACAAGAAAGGGATGAGTCAATCTGAGTACAGTATAGCACCAATGAAACACACAATATTCCTCTGATTCTTTGAGGATTCCTCACACCAAGTTCTGGCTAGACTGGAGCAGGTATACTGGTATAGGTAAGAGCTCTCAAGACACAGAATCCAAGTCAGATAAACCCCTCAGGAACAGAAATGGGAGTTGCAATAGCAGGAGGGAAGGGGGAACGGGGAGGGGGGTGGGCGTAAGAAGGAGGGAGGAGAAGGAAGGAGATCTGATCAAAATGATCAACACATTTCCTCCCTCCTCCAGGGGGATGAACAACAGAAATGTTAGTGAAGGGAGACAGTGGTTGGTGTAAGATATAGAAGCAATAATAATTTATAATTTATTAAGGGGTCATGAGGGTTGGGAGGAAGGGAAAAAAGAGGAGCTGATATTAAGTATTCACATAGAAAGTACATGATTTAAAAATGATGATGGCATCATACGTGCAAATAGGCTCGATACAATTAATGTATGGATTGTTATAAGAACTGTAAGAGCCCCCAATAAAATGATTAAAGCAAAACAAACAAGCAAACAAAAAAATCCAAACAAAAATATATTAGTAGTCTGGTTCTGCAAAGATTTATAACCCAAGAAACTTTGTGGAGCAGCTCGATTCTGTCTCTCCCCTCCCCACTTTACCAATAAAATAAAATAAAATAAAATGATGAATTAGGTGAAAGTTTACAGAGCAGGTCATCAGTTTTACTCCCAATGACTCACACACATTTTATTTCATCTCCTTCAAAGCACGATGTCATTCCCTTTGAACCTGTTTCCTCTCTCCACTCTTCCTTCTTTCCTAATCCTTTAAACTTTGCCCTGGGGCACATGCTGCACTGATCCTAAATGGTGGCTGCAATTTCCAACATGAGGGGGATGGACGGCCATTGGGGGGATATTCTTGTCCCCCCTGACCAATAAGGCGTTGTTTCCCAAACTGATTATATAAGAATTCACGTGGGTTTCTTTTATCTTTTGTGTGTGTGTGTGTGTGTGTGTGTGTGTGTGGCATCACTACCCTGGTGGAAGTAGTAAGCCCAGCCTTGCTCCTGGAGAGCCACTGCCGGACTCGAACTGTCCACCCTGTGGGCCGCAGTCCTGCACACAACCACTAGGCCACCAGGGCTCAGCCTTCTTTTATCTTTTATGATGTTGAGTTTTGTTCTACATCTTTCCCTGCTAATCTAGGACCTTATAGTGTGTGTGAATCATTTTCTTTTAGTTCTTTAGGTTTTAGGATTGGGGAGAGAGATGTTCCCTTTGTCATTTAGTCCTATGAAGGAATTGTTTCTACTTGCCTCTTGATTTTCATCACTTTTCTTTCCTCCAGCTAGGTGGGCAGGGAGGAGTGGTGATGGTGGTGGAAGGACAAAGATATACCTCAGATCAGTGATTCTTCACCTGTGGGTCGAGACCCCTTTGGGGGACAAACAACCCTTTCACAGGAGCCACTGGATTCATAACAGTAGCAAAATTATAACTAAGAAGTAGCAATGGAAATAATTTTATGCTTGGGGGTCATCACAGCATGAGGAACTGTATGAAAGGGTCGTGGCGTGAGGAAAGTTGAGAAACACTGTCTTAGCTGGCTTCTTAAGAACTTGTAAGACCCTGGTCACTACTTACTCAAGCAGGTTGTAGAACGTGGTCTTTGGGGACTTTGGCCAACAGACCCTGGGGTCCCTTGAAACTATGGCCCTGGTCTCTAAGACCTAGCAACTCATTGCCTTAAGGATCCTGATTCTACCTGCGAAGTTCTCCTAACGTTTCCTCCTGTACGTGCCACCCCATTGGCGGTCTTCCCTGCCTTGGACGGTTGCTGTGAATCGGAATGGATTTGTTAGCAGTTGGTTTGGGTGAGTGAGAATCCACTTGGTGGCAGAGGGCGTGCTTTCAGGAAAGAGTTCCTGGGTGGTGCAAACAGTTAAGGTACTTGGTGGCTAAAAGAAAGAGTAGAGGTTCAAATCCAGCTGCAGGAACCTTGGAAGAAAGGCACAGAGAGAGACTTCTGAAAAAGAAGTGATTGAAAGCACAATGTCGGAACCTACAGCTCTAATCTGATGTGCATCCACATTGTCATGAGCTCGAATTGACCCAATAGCACCTTTAAAAAAAATTCCATGCAATAAGCAAATTCTGGGATCACGCTTCAAACTTCAGGTCTTCCTGGATCAAATGATGGACCCAAAATGTACCCAGGTCAAAAATAACCCAGAGATAGTAGTTAATTTAATTTACATGCATCTTTCTCAGGGTGAGTGGGTTGCTAATCATTATTTTCAGTCCCCCCCCCCTTTTTTTTAAACAGCCAGACCAACTCCCTGCCCTTGAGTCATTTCTGACTCACATTGACCCTAAAGGACACCGTAGAACTGTACCCGTGGGTTCCTGGGACTGTCACCCTTTATGGTCTCCTCTTTCTCCCAAGGGATGAATGGTGGTTTTCAACTGCTGACAACAGCCCAGCACATTAACCACTTCCTGTCACTTATCTTTATGCCTGGCTCAGAAGGCTAGGAGTTCAACTACTAAAGGAGAGGCTGGTGGTTCAAATCCACAAAGAAGCCCTTTGGAAGCCCACTGACCCACTGTTATGGGGTTGATCCTGACTTAAAGCAACCATGTATGGCAGAAAGACACGGGAGCTGTGGATTTCTGAGGCGGGAAATCTTTAGGGGAGCAGAAAGTCTCACCTTCCTCCCAAGGAGCAGCTGATGTGTTTGAACAGCCCACCTGCTGGTTAGCAGCACGAGGACTAACCTGCCATGCCACCGGGGTGCTTTCCTTGGAAGGCAGACCTGGTGACTTGGTTCTGAAAGGTTCCAGCTTTGACAATCCTACAGATTGTACCATTCACGATTGAGTCCACAGCAACCAACATGCTTCCGGCCTGGCTCCTACACCACAATTCTACATCTTCAGTGAATGAAGGGCTTGCCAGGCCAGGCCCAAAGCAGGCAGCCCACACAGGCTTCCAGGAAAGCAAACGGCTTGATTGAGGCTGTGTGCGTGTGCTCACGTGCACTGATAACAGGAGTGAATACTTTAGAAAAGCATTTTCTCTACTGGGACAACGGGAGAAACACTTAACATTTATTACATACTTTTCTGCTTGTTCGGGGCGTATTTTATTCAAGAGAGAAAGGAAGAAAATTCCATCCTTTCACAGACCATCTGCTGCTACATTTCATGAGAGCGAACTGCACTAGGAGAAAGAGAGAGAGAGAGAGAGAGAGAAAGAGAGAGAGAGGGGGGGGGTGAATACACTTTGTTCAAATTTTCCCCACCTTTGGACTGATAGCAGTCATAAAACTCCATTTTGTATAGACAAGCTGTTAAAATAAGTTACTAAGAAACCCAAACAGGTGTAAAGGTCGCTCTTCCTGGGAGTGGGCTTTCTTTCTGCTGAGGTTATAGCCAACGCAAAAACTCTCCCGGAGATGGTGTTTTATAGTCAATATTTTAAACTGTAAACCACATCATACAACTGTCGAACCGCACCCAGCAGAGTCAATTTTCCTGTTTAGGAACCTCTTAGGCCATTCAGCGCATAACTCACGTTCACTCGACATGTTCTCACTTTGTTCAGAGCCTGGGTGTTTATGAGCAGGCTGCTCCCCTGCATTTTAAACATGTCATCTCTCCCAAGGTGTATTTTAAGAAATATATGGGCAATATAAAGAAGCCAAATGTGTCCTTAGGAGGAGAGGCAGAGGGTGTTGCTAGCAAACTGGAAGGAATTTGATTTCCCGAGCGTCTAAGGAACATTCAACAGATTTTGTTTGTTTGTTTTGGGGGGCATCCCTGCCCTCTGGTTGTTGTGGGAGCTACCCAGCCTTGCTCCTGGAGAGCCACTGCTGGATTTGAACTGCCAAGTCCGTGGGTTACAGTCCTGCACTCAACCACTATGCCACTGGGGCTCAGCCCACATTCAGCAGATTTTAAGAGGAAATATAAGTGTGAGAGTAAAAGCAAGCACATTGAGAGACAAAGACGGCCGTTCATGACCATTCGTGGGGTAGGAGTTGGGCTGTTAACTACGAGGTCAGCAGTTCAAATCTACTGGCTACTCCATGATCTCAAGAAAGATGTGGCTGTCTACTCCAGTCAATAGCTACAGTCTCAGAAGCCCTCTGGGCCAGTTCTACCCTGTCTGGAATAAGGTTGTGATTCAGAATCATCTCGATGGCAGTTGAGTGTGAATTTTGACTATATGCAATTCATTAAGCACCTCATAACCAAATTATGAGTCCTTCCTTCATAACCAAATAATCCACAACATCCCTCTATAAAATACCAGGAGGATGGGTTTAGACAGCTGAGCAACTAGATGAAGTCTATATAGCATGGGAAGGCAATTGTGGGAGTGTTGTCTGTGTTGCACAGAGACTTCTACTCCCTCAAAGAGTTTCATTCCTGGAATCCCTCTGGAGCAGTTCTACCCTCACGTGTCGGACTACTACGAGTCAGAGTCAACTCGATGGCGATGAGTTTGGGAATTCTGAGTTTCCTCTCTGGAAGTGGATTTGGCCTCATGGTGACCCTTTAGGATGGAGTAGAGTTTCCTAGGCTATTATCTTTGTGAGAGGGGCTGGTGGGTTCAACTCCCCGACTTTTTACTGGGCAGATGAATTCTTCCCCATTTTGACATCAATTCCAAAATGACACACAACCCATAACCATTGACTCAATTCCGACTCATGGTGATTGTACATGGCGTCTCTAGGACTTGAACAATCAATCTTGCAGTTAATAGCCATATATGGATAGAAAGGAAATAATGTGAGCCATACAGATTTACCTTGCTTCTCTCTACGTCTGTGTGATGGTGAGTCATTGCTTTAAAAAAAGTCAGAGCTAGTCCTTGCTCCCACACCCCATGCAGGGAACTGAAAAATGAACAAAACCTATTGTTTGTCACAGCTTACTCCTACTTTTGAACACATCTGCTAAATTGCCTACATGTTGAAAGATAAATTTAGTTTCCATTTTTTCCACTCTGAGGCCAGCTTCGAAGTAGTCGCGTCCTTTCTGGTTCATCTTGCCTCAGGAGACAGGTTGTCTCAGAGGTTCAGCTGTGGAGTTGCGTTAGGTGATTTGCCCTGGTCTAGACTACTGTTCTTTTCCTCCACGACAATACACTCACAGCAATCACGAGTCTGAGATACAGGATCATTTCCCTCCATTTTGCACTGTCCTAGGATTACAAATGAAAACCCCCAAGCAAGCCAAACTCACGTCTATGGAGGTGATCGTGTAGATAGCGACCCTCTCAGATAGAGGAGAACTGCACCTGTGGGTTTGGAAAATTGGTGGGAGGACACAGACTCTCATCTTTCTCCCACAGAGCAACTGATGGATTCAAACTGCTGATCCTGTATTAGCAGCTCCACTCTTAACCTGCAATGCTACTAAGGCTCCTGATCATATGACTGGGTAACTTTAAATAAAATATGATCAAGGAAAAAATACATGCATATATATTTTTCTTAATTAACATGTAGACCTCAGGTGCTTTTGATTTACTTGGGACCCACACACAAAACCTGAACGCTTCGGTTCTCAAATATGGAAGGAATTTTATCCCCCCGGCCCCCTCTACCCTCCCTCCCCTGCTCAATTTGGAAGGATTAAATGACTGTAGGAGTGGTCTGTTATGAGGTGTTCCTGGACCATCACTGCTAGGTAGACTACCTGAAGATGACTGCTTAGCGATGTGCTTGATTCTGACAAGCCATTCAATGAAGGTTTACTAAACCAAGGAGTTAAAACAAGTGAGTTGCAGCTCGAGGGGGATGTGGAATTTGGTTAGATGACAATGAAGAGGATGAAGGAGTTGACATAGAGTAAGTCGAACCAGGGACAACGCAAAGAAAAGAAAGTACTGCATGGGGAGAGGATGAAAAGGCACAGCAAGAAAGAGTGAAGATACAGGTTTTCCCTGCAGTTCTCAGGCAGGAGTCTTCTGCAGGAGTTTGGGGTCAGTGGTAGAGAAGGCAATGAATCCTAAGGAAGACTCCCAGTGGGAGAAAGTTATACATCCTTTATTTATTTTACACCCCACTTCCTAATAAATGATGCAGACCCAGCTTGCTCAGTGCTATTGTGGCTAAGAGAACAGATAGACAGAAAAGAGTGAAAGCAAAGGCACCTTTGGTATCTGGGGGAATGTTCCACACATTAGATCCCAGCAGCACTCCCCACGGGAATGACAACAGAATTGACTCTGGCCTTTCCAAGTGCCCCCATCAGGGGTCAGGTTACCCCTGGGTTGAGAATGACTTCTTTACAGTGGACAGAATGGCCTGACCACAGATATGGTTTCTTTATGCTTAGAGTCTTCTTGTGCCAAGGTCAAGATTTATACTCGAGGAAAGGCAACCACAGCAGGTGTAGGACTTCAGAGAGGGTCAAAATGTGTGCCTTGCTCATCTCTAAATCCTTTTCCCAAGGCCGAGAACAGATCCTGAAAGCCAAAATAAATAAATTAATTAAAAAGGCAGTAAATGTTTGTTGAATAAATGGAGTCTCTGAGTCTGTCCCCTGTACTCAGAGAAACAATCATAGACCCAAACAGCTGTCCCTACTTACTGGCTTATTGTATTTTATTTGAGGGTCTCTTGAATATTGCAAAAGTAACCAAGGATACCAGTATGATCACATCTAACAAACAAATAGGGGAAAAGAATAAAATAGCCCAGGGCACAAGGCTCTTTTAGAGAGTTTTTTGTCAGGAAGTTATAGGGCCTGGGGGAGTGGATGGAAGAAGTGGAGGGAGAGCCCTGGAATCTTCCAGTCTCATTGTTGCAAATTGTTAATCCAGCAACCTCTCTTGTCCTCGATCTTGCCCTATTCCTTAAACCAAGGACTTTTAAATCTTCCTTCCCAGAAATCACAGGTCAGAATTCTTTTTTGATGGCGGCGGCGGCGGTAGTGGTGAGGGGCAGAGGTTCATTGTGAGCCACTGTTGATGAAGTGTATCTTAAGGAAAGTCCCACCGGAATGCTCCTTAGAGGCAAGGAAGGTGAGCCTTCATGTCACACACTTGGAGCGTGTTGCCTGGAGAAAGATGGGCGTCATGCTTGGTCATGCTTGGTAGAGCAGAGGGGCAATGAACAAGAGGAAGGACCTCCGTGAGAAGGATTGACACCGTGGCTCCAACAACCGGCTATAGCATCAGGATGGGATGGCATTCTGTGGAGCACAAGAGGGTTGCCCTAAGCTGGAACGAACTCAGCACCACCAGACAACAAGGACGCTAAGGAGAGCAGTGGGCTTCAACCCCGAGGTGGCTTTGTGGGGACGAAGGTGGAGGATCACTTTGGGTTACACTTTCCTTTGGTGAGAATGCCTTGAACGTGATCAAGGGCTCAGCGTTTTACAGCTGTGAACGTTTTTCTAAATATTTTCCCTGTTGTTTGCCAGAACCAGAGAAGCCTTTCCATTCCTCTTTCGTGTGTAGAATGCTTCAAGAGAGTAACTGGAGCTTCATTTATTTCCATGCATTAAAAAAGAAAATCAATCAGATCCTAGGAAATTGAAAGATCCAAAAAGAACCCAAGGGGGTGACGAGTTTGTGGTAATGAAGAAGGAACCTCTCCCCTTCCAAGACAAACAATCCCCCTACCCCTCAAAAAGGGGGAAAATGGTTGCCCAACTTGAAGATAATAATTCATGCCACTAAATGGTACCTGCAGGAGCGGTGGCATTGGTGCATGTTTTGCTGTTCACCTTCTGAAAAATAGCAGAGAAAATATACTTTAATGTCTTAAAAAAAGAAATAAAAAGAAAAGAAAGAAAGTGTATTTTTAAAGAGAGAGGTTCTCCAATAATTTCATAAATAATACGTCTTTATTTCTCTATATCAGTGGTCAGCAAACTGTGGTTGGTGAGCCACAGGCGGCTCTTTCAGTGTGAACGTGCAGCTCTGAAGGAGCATTGAACACATTTGGAGGTTATTACTTCAGAGCACGGTGACTTCATATTTTTGGAAAAACCTATTTAAGGCTCTTGAGTAATTTTAAAGTTGTTAGGAGGAATGGGATTGGCTCTTCAGTTGGAAGCGTTTCTCAATCCCTGCTCTATACACTTGAAAGCTAAGCTTGGCGTTGTGCAGGGCGAAGACGTGTGTGTTCTTTCTGGAAGGATGTGAGGATGCTGGACGGATGGTAGTGAGGAGGGCAATGAGCCATGGGGGGGGGGGGCAGGGATGAGAGATGAAGTGGAGTGGCAAAGATGTGTATCCATTCTCCTTCCGACCAAATCCAGCCAAACTCACTGCCATCACATCGATTCCAATGCTGAGTGACTCCACAGGACAGGGCACAACTTTACTGGGATAGAAAGTCTTCTCTTTCTCCTGTGCAGCAGCTCATGACTTCAAACTGCCGACCTGGTGGTTAGCAGCCCAAAGTCTAACCACTGTGCCACTAGAGCGCCTTCCCTTCTCAACATGTGAAGATAACATAAAAGCTGAAAAGAACTAACCCAGTTTTTCAACTCTCAAGGGTCCCCTCCCCCTTTTCTTATGTATTTTAGTTATTAGAGAAATCCGTGTGGAGAAAACATATCAACAAAATATTTGTCATGTAAATATTATGCTTTTTTATCTCAAAGCCTTGCAATATTAGCAGGAGTCCTGGTGCCAGCATGGTCAGGCATCGGGCTGCTAATTGCATGGTCTGCACCTGGAAACCATCAGGGGCCCTTAGGGAGAACCAGGAGGCTCTACTCTCATGAGGAGTTAGTCTTGGAAACTCTAGGGGGCGGTTTGACCTTGGCCCGCAGGATCCCTATGAGTTGGAATCCACTCAATGGCTGTGGGTTTTTTTTGGTTTAACATAACATCACATTTGTTACTTAATATATAATACCTCCTCCATCAGTTATGCCTAATTTCAATAATTCCAGGGTGAGGATTTCTCTTCAGAAGACTTTATATGAAAAACTTGGGGTTAGGTATCTTCTCATCCAAACACCTTTCGATGAACTTCCCAGAGAAGCTCAGGACAGGTGCCACGATGTTCCATCAAAAGGGCCTCCTCTGAAGTCCAGACTTATAGATTCATGCGCCAACTTGATGGCTTCACTGTTATATCTCATTAACACCTCAAACATAAAATGTCTCAAAATGAATCTTCTTCCCCTTTCCTCCAAACCGGCTCCTGTGCTTTTATGCAGGTCATTTAAAGGCCTTCCATTCTCCCAGTTTCCTAGATCAAAACCCTCCAAGCCATCCTGGCCGTCACTACCTAAAAGAAATAAACCAGCTTCTTCTGGAGCTGGGGGTGGTGGGGGTGGTGGGAAACGAGGCTTTCTATTCCCTTGTTAAGTTCTGCTCCTGGCAACCCGCTGGGACAGTTCTACCTTGTCCTTTAGGGTGACCATGAATTGGGCTAGGCTCGATGGCAGAGATTTTAGTTTGTAATGTTTAAATGCTTTTCACACATTAACAATTCACTACCAGTAAGTGTGGCAGTGATTGATGGCATTCTTTTCCTTACAGCGAATGAGCCCCTCAGATTGTGTCAGATTCATTTTTCACAGAGTTTGACCTTCCCTTGTACCTATCCCATCAGGATAGCACGAGGATGAAATGAGATAGCATGAGCTCCCCACTTAGAACAAGACCTGGGACAGAGTTAAGCATCCATAACTCTTAAAGGTTAAAGGCAGAGTTTTAGTCTACTGTGCTTGTTTCCCTTTGTTGGAATTCTTTCCTCACATGATCATTTCTGTGACTGGAACAAGGTAGATGCTAAAGGGACATCTTTACCAGGACATCATTTGGATGAATAAATATATTTTCAATATTAAAAGGCTTGACGTTTAGGTCTAAAGATTCCTCTTAAAAAATTCTAAGGCTGGATCTTGCTTGTCTTTTATCTTGTCCCTATCAAGACAGTATCCAAATGACACAGTGTTGCATTGCAATTCTAATCTTTGAATAGGTCTACAGGGCAGAATCATTTATTTTATTATTTTCTCTCTCCCATGTGCAATTTGTTGCTTCCAAGTAAGTGTCTGCTTCTTCAACTTCAAATCTTTAAGATGCCATATGCTATATCTTTTGATAGCTGGGCATCATCAGCTTTCTTTCTCACATTTGCTTAGGCAGCCATTTTGCTTTCAGCTATCATGTCAGGAAGGTGGAGCTCATGTTCTACTTGGCTCTGATGAGCCCATGTTCTTCTTGGTATGAGTAGCACTTGACAGTATTTGACTATCTTCTTCTTGAAAAAGACTCAACTTGGATTTGTTTTAAAGTTTGTTTATTTTTTTCCTTCACCCTTCTAACCATGTTATTGCAACCTAACCCAGACATCATACCATTCCATAGTTCAACCATAACAAGTAGTGTTGTATAATTGCTACCACTATTGATTTCAAAACATTTCCTTCCTTCTTGTAGTTCTTGAGATCACCGATGGATTACCCATTCCATGCTCCCTACTTCTCCAGATAGCCCTTATTCTATAGACTGATCCATTCTAGGTTTCACTTACTGGAAGCTATTGAAAAATACATATTAGAGAGTCAAGACGGCTAGCAACAATGACAAAATATAACAGATATAAACCTTACCATGAACTCTCTCCCCCCAAAAACACATCAAAAACCAGAACAAGCACAAAGTTTACCAAAAGGAGACAAGATAATAAAGTTTTAAACATTCAAGTTAGATTTATCATTTTAAGCTAGTTTTGTCACCTCTACAATACTCTCTGATGACCCAGTTACTCTCATCCCTCCATTATGGTTCAAGGAAAATCACTGGAAGCTTATTCCCTGTGTCGATCCCTCAAATACATTTTGGGCTTCCACTGTGATCGATAGCTTTCTGCACATTGGGATCTTACAATTTAAGATCTGAAACTATTCCGTTTTATGGATTTGGATTATATAATTTACAATCCTTGGATCATGTATGTTGATGTGCTTTTTCTATGTAGGTCTGTTGTCTCACATGTCTGGAAACAAGTCTTTAAGGCCCCAGACACTATCATTTTAGATAACTGGCCACCATCCAAATTCTCCACCACATTTTGCTATAGAACCCACATCTTCTGTGTTTCCTTCATTAGCACAAGTCAGTCTTGACAATCGTTCCTCTGCTTGAGCCCGTTATTGCAGTCACTGTGTCAGTTCATCTCTTTGAGGGCCTTTGTGTTGGGTTGTGTTGGGTTGACTAAAGAAACAAATCCAGAGACACTCATATATATGTAAGAGAGAGCTTTTTTTTTGGCCTTCACTGCCTTCCGGTAGTCGTGGGAGCTATCCAGCCTTGCTCCCAGAGAGATGCTGCTGGATTTGAACTGCCAAGCCATTGGGCCGCAGACCCGCACTCAACCACTCTGCCACCGGGGCTCAGCTCCAAGAGAGAGCTTTATACCAGGGAAAAATTAAATACCAAGCAAGCATCACAGTCCAGTCTAGAGCAATTCCATAAGTTTGTTACACCTGCATAGTCTGACACTAGTCCATAAATCCCTCTTTGGACTCACACAGTTACATGGCATGAGGCAGAACAGAGTGATATCGCAGGCCAGTGGGTGCAAAGTCTTACAGATTTAATGGCAGTGCATGAATCTTCAGGGCTGTGGCTGTCATTAGCATGGCTCATCAACAGGAAGGTAAAACAGAGCTGGGTGGGGAGGAGATGGGGGTGCAACCCTCCAGCAAGCCATTTATCTCACTTGCCCTCCAATCAAGTTGCAATCTGATTGACAGACTAAACTCCACCTACATGTTTCACAGAAGTCATGCTAGCACACAAAAAAATCTAATTATCACAGCCTTCTTTTCCTCTGCTCTTGTGTTTTATCAAACATGGTGTCCTTCTCCAGGGACTGTTCTCTCCTTATAGGAAAGACAGGAGAGCCCTATTTAAATCTCCTTTCTCCTTATCTATTTTCTTTCCAATTTACCTTCTCCATCTTTCCCATTTGCCTTGCAATACACGAACTCTAAAACATCTAAAACACAAACGCTTCCTCTGTTTCCCAGGTTTTACTGACTTTCCCTCAAATGACATTTTAAACATCTTGGAAGGATTTGATGGCAGCAAATTCTGACATAAAAATAACTAAGGGGAAGAGCCCAGGATATTACAGACTATTTGCAAGACAAGAACTTTTGAAATGTAAAGCAAAGAAATGCAGAAAAATATCACTAGAACACTGTTTTTTCTCTGAAACCGAGGCTGAATATAAACTCTTTAGATTTTGAGCTTCTACCTTGGAGTTTGCCTTCAGAGTTCTTCCTTATGGTTTCTTGATTATGTGCCAGGTGATTTGAAAAATAATGAATAAAAATACTGCATCTTTTTTGCCATTTTTACTTTACCCCAAAGATGAATTACTGTTGGCATTATCATGGCTAAACCGAGACCAGCATTTAAAAGCCGTAGTGGCACAGTGCTTAAAGAGCTCAGCTCCTGAGCAGCAGGTCAGCAGTTTGAATCCACCGACCAACCTGTGGGAGAAAGACGAAGCTGTTTCCTTCCATAAAGGGTCTAGGCTGATGACTCTCTAGGGAAGTTCTCATCTCTCCAATGCAGTTGCTTCCAGTTGGAATAAGCATGGTGGCAAAGGGGAGGCCATTATTTGCCAATTCACTCTCCAGGCATTATGTAACCTACTCTCTTCTCCACTGCAGATTCTAGGAGTTGAGGAGGAGGGAAGACTCGGAAAGGTAGGCACCGAGGAAAAGACTGAGGGAGTGAGGGGGAGAGGGTGGTAACATGTACCTTTGCCGTTAGTGGGCAAGAGTCTCCTACATGTGTCAGGACACCCGAACATGTTAAATGGCCATTGATTTATTTACAGCTGATTGTACAAAGCAATTAAAGACCATGTACATTTCTCTATTTCCCAACATACGTGGAATTGGCTCACTCCTCAAAACAATGTTCTAGATCATACGACACTGCATCATTTAGCATAGGGGAAATGCATTCTTTCCCCAATTTATGCACCACTGAAGAAAGAACCTTCTTCATCAATTAGTGCAGTCTTCTTTTTTCCCCATCACGTCGACAGTCTGGAGGTTTTGGGACGTGGTGACAGGCACACGGGTAACCAGTGTGTAGAGCTTGTGTGGGGAATCTTCCTCCTCAGGACGTTTCCTGGACAACTGAGCATGGGTACGGTATGGGACATTCCTGATTCTTTGGAACGTCCAGCTTTGTTGAGCCTCGTGTCAATTGGTATCCCTGGTGTCCCCCTCTCCCTCGTGGCAAGCTTCTGAATCTCCTTGAGCACCGGAGGGGCATGCTTCTTTTTAAAAATGAAATTCAATTAATGTTTTTAGGGACAGGCTTCTTGAAACCCTCTCCCTGGATGCACTTGTGAGTGTTGACAGTGTCCTCTCTGGTCAGAACCTCAATGCTAGCCGAACAGACCTTCTTCTCACTGTTCTTCTTTGCAGGAGCCATGGCGCTGGCACCAGGCTGGAGAAGCTAGTATGAATATTCTGCTCCACATCTTCACAGGTATAAAATGAGAACACAACAAAAAAGTTCCCAATCTCTCTTATTCTACCTGTAGGGTTTAGGTTTCATAGGTCTGCTCTGGGACATCTCATTTATCATGTGAGATCATATGATCTGTTGGTGCTATCCTTGATCTGTTTTGTGTGTTTGCCATCAAATGTCAACAAGCATCCTGTCTTGCTGCTCTTAGATATGAAGTGTCCTCAATTTCTTGTATCCACAAAACTTAGTTCCCTTTAAGGAACAGTCAGAAGACTTGCTAAAGTTTTGGAGCTTCCCTATAAAACAGAAGAATGTCTTTACATCATTTATATACAGTAGAATTGAAAATTAAGTGCAGATTGATTATTATGAACTTTTGGAGTTGTTTTAAATCTTGCTTGGAATAAGGCTCCTTTGTATAATTAAACAGGTATAAGAGAAGAACATGTGAAAAATTTATGACATTTTTTTTGGTGATACTTCTGCTATGATGGACAACATTCAACCCAAAGATTGTGAAATACATACTTATACTGAAAATGAGGTTTCTTTTACCAGGTGAATGACAATATGTTGTGAGCACATGTAAATTGTTATCTAATATTAATATTATAGTTATATATAATTATATATAATATTAATATATAATAATATAATATTATAAAAATAATATCTAATATCACTCATTGCCATGAAATTGATGCTGATCTATAGCGACTCTGTGGGTTTCAAAGATTTTACCTGTTTATGGGAGTAGGAAATCCCTGAAAATTAACTATTAGTAACTTTAATCACATTTGGCCATTGTTAAATCTGCTCTGAGTTAAAAATATAATTAGTTGAGTGACATATCTCTGGTTCACTTTGGGGACATCATTATCATTTTATGATAGAGAGCATTATAAATCATTCTCCTGGGGCATAAGATAATTCTATTGATTGTATCATTAATTTACCCAATAGTATAGAATTTAGAACACTATTGAGGAAAGGAAATTATACTGATAGAGGGCAGTTACAAACCACAATGCCCAAATGGTTGACTTTTATGGATTAAGTTCTTAAGTTATTGGATAAAACACAACGGGGTTGGTGACAGGTAAAACTTTCAATAACACTCATTGGCAAAGGCAGAATCATGACTGCCAGATTAATACATGTCAAAGAAAGGCAGGAAGGCATTAAAATAGTAAATATTGTGTAGATCCAGGTCCTCATTCTTTGAGCACCCTCAATTCAATAGCCTTGTGATAGCAGTCATTTGCTTCTCACACTGTGCTCTTTCATCCCCAGTGCAAGAGTGTATGTCAGTCCCTTAAATATGCTCAGTTCACTCAGTGGGGTTTCCCTATGGCATCCCCGAGTTGTCAATGAAGGATGCTTTGCTACTCAAAAGGGCAGAGTCTGCATTCTAGTACTTTATAGCCCATGGCCTGGGTCATTGAGGACTATACAGAAATTAGATCAAGAAAATCCAATTAGGACATAGTACCAGACGTATTCTCCCCTTGGATACTGTATTAGTATTGTTAACCATTCTTTCCCCCAATGGGAAGTTGCCCTTCCAGTTTATGCACAGCAGAAATGTAATCACTTTCCCTGAAAAATACAGACCCCTCTCACCACATCTTGACTTGAGTTCCCAGTTTCTCATATCAATTTTGTAGGAAATATCTGTTGATTTGAGGTGACCCTAGCATAATAGCAAGAGTTGTATGGTCTTCTTTCTCCCTATCCTTCCATCCTGAAAAACTTAATTCAGATGAGTGAAGTCCCCTCTGCTGAAGTGGTGTTTAAGGGGTACGTACAAAAGGGTGATGTATGGCTTGTTGATGCTAGGTAGGCTCTTTACTTCCTTGCCTGGCAGGTCAGATTAAAAGATGGCATGACCTGAGAGCAGATGGCTGCCTTTGTTTTTATCTTTATTCTTATAGTCCTCGTCTCATACAAGATTGGTTCCTTTGTGATTGACTGACCACATTCAGCATAATAGTTTCCAGGTCCCTGCATGTCATGAGATGTTTTGTGGCTTCTGTGCTGTTTTTTAAGGATGCATAGTATTCCATTATGTGTATGCACCAAGGAAGCTCTTTGGGTGTTAGCTTTCTGAATTATAATTAACCTACAGACAGATTATTATTATCCCCATGTTCACTACAGGTGAGAAAAGTGAGATGCATAAATGTTAATAATATTGCTCAAGGTGCATATTGGTAGCTAGTGGCAGACCCAGGTTTCATACCCAACCAGTGTTTTCCAGAGGAGCAATCAAATGAAAATGTAGGCAATTGAAGCATAATTGGAGCATAATTAATGATAAATTCATTAATTATGTTGATAAGTATTTTCATCAAAATACTTTGGGGGAAGTCACTGCATACTTCCCATAGCCCAAGTTGCTTTTGACTTTGAGAAAAACTTAAATTCAAGTCAATAGTCGCATAGAACAGACTCCTCTTCTTCTTCTATAGCCCTAAATGATCAGATTTGTTGTTAAATAACCAAAGAACAAATTTGTTCTGAAGGATATTCATCTTACATATCCTTTAGATATGTAGGATTTAAAATAACCCCTGGAAAACAAATTCAAGGAAATGAAAATATTTGCATCCAGACTATTATTTTGTTTGTGTAAGATGTGGAATTAACATTCTTTGTTGTTAAAATAAAATAAAACAAAACTTACCATGATTAGGTTGAACCTTAGAAAACCTGTAGTAATTTGGTGATCTGATGGACCACTAAGTAGACACACACAGACACACACACACACCCTTCCTTGATTAAAATGTACACACAAATATACTCAGAAAGAAATTTATCATTCATTTTATGCAGCAAAAATACTTTCTTTTTTTCAATCTTTTTTTAAAATTCAAAAGTACTTTCAAATGAGAATCTCTTTTACATGTAACCTTCAGGAGAACCCAGGTCAGTCCAAGACTGAATAACTCAGTTGATGAGAGCCTCATGCAGAAGAGGTCATGTACAAGTCAATGGACTTTAGCCTGTTCTAATGAAGCAAAAGAACTGAACAGAAAATTTCAAAGGACAGCTTGAGAAGACAAAGTATTATGATGAAATGTGCAAAGAACTGGAATTAGAATGTAAAAAAGAAAGAACATAACTAGTATTTCTCAAGCTGAAAAAAAAATTGAAGTAACAATCCAAGTATTGTTTTGCATTATCAAAGGATCCTCAGTGGGGAGGGGGGCTGAGTGATGCAGGAATCATGAAAAGAAGATAGAAGGAATACATAGTTACTATCCCAAAAGAACCGTTTGACATTCAGTCATTTCAAAAGCTAACATATGGTCATAAAACAATGGTGCCGAGAAAAAACTCCAAATTCCAATGAAGACATTTGGGAAAAACAAGCCTCCAGGAATTGACAGAACATCAATGGAATTATTTCAACAAATTGACACTGAGCTGAAAGCAAGAAATTTGAAAGAGGGTTATCTGGCCAACTGACTGGAAAAGATCCTATTTGTGCATATTCCAGAGAAAGGTAACCCAACAGAATACAGATATTATTGAACAATAGCATTGAAATCATATGCAAGTAAATGTTGGCTAAAGATAATTGAGAATTGGAGAAAAAAGAAGAAGGAAATTGGCTGCAGCAATACATTGATAAAGAATTGCCAGAAACTTAAAGTGGATTCAGGAGAGGACACGGGGAAGAGTTATAATTGCTGATGTCAGATGCCTCTTGGCTGAAAGCAACCGATACCGGAAAGATGTTTACTTGTGTTTTATTAATTATCCAAAGGCATTTGACTGTGTGGATCATAACCAACTCTGGATAACATTGAGAAGATTCAGAATTCCACAGCTATTCATTGTGCTCTTGCAGAACCTGTACATGGATGAGGTAATACTGCATGATTTAAAATCAGGAAAGGTGTGTATAAGTGTTATATCCTTTCACCATACATATACTAACTGTATGCTGAGCAAAAAGTTTGAGATATTGATTTGTAAGAAGAAGAACATGACATAAGAATTGGGGGTGGGGCTGAGCCCCGGTGGCGTAGTGGTTGTGCGCTGGACTGCGGCCCACTGGGATGGAGATTCGGTTCCGGCTCTACGGAGCAAAGACTGGGCCTCCTACTCCCCCCACCTGAGGGCAGGGATGCCTAAAAAAGAAAAAGAATTGGGGGGTGATTCATTAGCAACCTCGATATGCAGATGACACAACCTTGCTTGTTGACATCGAAGAGAATTTGAGACCCTTGCTGAGGAAGATGAAAGACTGCAGTCTTCCATATAGTATGCAACCCAGTATATAGAAAAAAAAAATCCACGCAGCTGGATAGACCAAAAGCCAATATTATGAGAAACAGAAATGAATGCAGTTGTCAATTAAACCACTTTATGTGGTCCCACAATCAACACTCAAGGAAGCAGCAATCAAGAAATCCAACGAGCAGGTAGGGCTCAATTCTGTTGTCCATGGGTCATTATGAGTCATATCCGATTGAGTGGCACCCAACAACAACATCATTGTGTAAGACACCAAGAAGTCTGGTAAACCAGGAAAGAAGGTGGGTAATTAAGGCAAATCCTTTACACTTCTAGAAAAACAACTCAAGTGTATGTCTTATAGTGGAGAATACAGGTTCATATTAATAGTGAATAATTGTATCAGAAATATTAGATGTCTTTGAGAAGCTTATGGTTTGCCATGAAAGAAGAAAATTATTAAAATTGTGTTACAAATAGATATAATGAAACAGTTGCAATTTCAATCATTTTTGCATGCACAACTCAGTGACATTAATTATGTTCTCCTTGTCCCAATGTCACCATTGTCTGTTTCCAGTTTTTTTCATCACCCTTAGCAGAAACTCAATGCCCTCTCAGCAGTAACTGCTGATGCAGACTCATTTTTTACCCCTGGTTACTACTAATCAACTATGATCTCTCTATAGTTCCCATTGCTGAATCTCTCAAAAGTGGGATCTGACAATACTAGTCCTTTCGTAACTGACCTATTTCAGTCAACATTATGTGTTCAAGGTTCATCCAGAGTGTAGTATGCATTAAGAATTCATTTCTTTTTATGTCTAGATAATATTCCATTGCATGTATATGTTGGGTGTTGTCCATCTATTCATCTGTTGATAGACCATTCAGTTGTTTCTTTCATCTGTCGTGAAGGTGCTGCAAAGAATATTGATTGATGCACAAGTATCGGTTTGTGTTCCTGCTTTCTTTTGGGTTTATAGCCTAACTCTGGCCTGTAGAAATGGATTTGCTGGGTCCCAAGGTCAATCTAGGAGCCCTGGTGGCATAGAGGTTGAACATTGGGCTGCAAACTGCAAAGTCAGCAGTTTAAAACCACTAGTTACTGCACTGGGGAAAGACTGGGCTTACTGCTCCTGAAAAGAGTCTTCTTAAAAATTCATAGTGAGTAGTTCTGCCCTGTCTTATAGGGCTGCTATAAATTGGCATCGGCTTGATGGCTTGATGGTTTCCCTAGAGTAAATCCGTGTCTAACTTTTTGAAGAACTGCCAAACTGTTTTCCATAGGGGTTGTACCAATTTAAAATTCCACCAAGAAGTGGATGAGAAGATCTAATTTCCTACATCTTGTTAACATGCATGGTTTCCCTATGTCTGATCGATCATAACTATCCTTTTTAAAAACATCATTTATTGGGGGCTCTCGTACCTCTTATCCCATACATCGGGTGTGTCCAGCACATGTGTACGTGTGTTACCATCATCCTTTTCAGAATATTTTCTTTCTTCTCGAGCCCTTGGTATCAGCTCTTCTTCCTGTCCCCCCCTTCCCCTCCTTCGCTGACTTTCCCGCCCCATGAACCCTTGATAAATTATTATTTTCCTATTTTACACCATCCACTGTTTCCTTCACCTATGTTTCTGTTGTACCTCACCCTAGGTGGGGAGCTTATCTGTTGATCATTAAGATCAGACCCTTAGAGGGACATGTCTGTCAAGAGCACACACAAGCAAATGAAGGGAGAGGAAGAGAGAGCGGAATGCATCCGGGCCCACCAAGCCTGGAGGACGAGATCCCCACTCAGAACATCTCATGTCCAGAGAGAACCATGTGGCTGGCCCCACTGTGAGAGCTGATGTAGCTCACTGTCCCAAGGCACTGTGGGGTATACCCCTGGAGACACAAGGTCAGGATTGCACCTGGTTTACTTCACCACACAAGGTGTCAGCAGAGCAGCTGCGGGGGAGCAGAGCATGGAGACCCCGAGGGAGTGCCATGGGTAGATTTTGGGGCCAGGGGATGTACCCCTTTGGACTCGACAGGAGGACAGGTCTAAGGGTCAACAAACAGACATTGAGCTATTTATAGGGTTTTTGTTTTTATTATTTTATACTTATCTTTATATATTTTTTTGACATTTTTGGGGGCATATAATTATTTCTATAGGTCTATATAGATAAGATAGGCTGGATGATCAATCTGGAGGAGAAAACAATGGGAATGATGGTTCTGGGGGGACAAAGGTAAGGGGGAGGTAGGGGAAAGGAGGTGGTGTTGACCAGCCCAGAGACCAAGAACAACAAGTGATTCAAAAATAGTGGTAAAGAGGGTGTGAGAGACCTGGTAGGGATTGATCAAAGGTATATAACTGAGAGAAATTACTGAAACCCAAATTAAGGATGAACATATTACTAGGATAAGAGTAAAGTAAAAGGAAATAGAGGAAAGAAATAGAAGGCAAAGGGCACATTTAGAGGTCTAAATATAGGCATGTACATAGGTAAATACATTTATATATGATTGTGAGGAAATAGATCTACATGCAAAAATTTATAGGATTAGTATTAAGCAGATGGACATTGGGCCTTCACTCACGGACTTCATGAGTGCAAGAACACTTTGTTCTATTAAATTGGCATTTTGTGATGCTCATCTTCCTGACACGATTGCTAAGACAAAATGGGTACATCAGTAAAAGTTATGGAGAAAGCCGATGGTACTTGGCTATTAAAATATATAGCATCTGGGGTCTTAAAGGCTTGAAGGTAAATAAGCAGCCATCTAACTCAAAAGCAACAAAGTTCACATAGTAGACGCATACCAGCCTGTGTGCCATAAGGTGTCAAAGGTATCAGGTATCAGGCATCAAAGAACTAAAAAGTATATCACTGTAAATGATGGGGAGTACAGATTGGGAACTCAAAGTCCATCAGTAGGTGAAACGATATCCCCTTACAGAGGGGTTGCAGGGAGGAGACAACTTTCTTGTAGTTCTTAAATGCTTCCTCCTTCTCACTATCATGATCACAATTTGACCTTACAAATCCGGCTAGACTAGATGGTGTACACTGCTATGGACAGGAAATGGAAGCATAGGGAATCCAGGACAGATGATCCCTTCTGTGAAGTGCATCCCTTCGGGATCCTTTCAGGTGAGCCCTTCATGTGGGTCCCTTAAGGACCAGTGGTGAAGTGGCCATACCAGGAGGGTGGAGGGAAAGTGGAGTAGAAAAGGAAAACTGATGATAAGGATCTACATATAACTTTATCTTTGGGTACAGACAACAGGGAAGTGAGAGAAGAGGGATATCAGACAGTATAAGAGATGACAAAATGATACTTATTTATAGATGATCAAGGGTTCATGAGGGAGGGGGGAACCAGAGAGGGGAGCGGGAAAATGAAGAGCTGATACCAAGGGCTTAAGTAGAAAGCAAATGCTCTGAGAATGTTGAGGGCAGCAAATATACAAATGTGCTGGACATACAATAGATGTATGTATAGATTGTGATAAGAGTTGTACGAACTCCCAATAAAGTGATTTTTTAAAAAAGATCAGTTTCCCCTTTCTCCCCTATTTCCCCCTTACCTTCATGGTATTGCCACTCACATTATTGTTCCTGAGGAGTTATCTGTCCTGAATTCCATGTGTCAAGAGGTCTTGTCTATAGCAGTGTATGTGCTCTGGTCTAACTGGATTTGTAAGGTTGAACTGGGATCATGATGGTAGGTGTGTGGGGAGGTAACATTAAAGAACTTAAAGAAGGTTGTATGTTTCCTTGATGCTATACTTCACCCTGGCTAGCTCGTCCTTTCCTTGTTACCCTTCTGGGAGGGGAAAAATGAGAAGCTGATTACAAGGGCTCAAGAAGAAAGAAACTCTTTTCAATAGGATGATGGTAACATATGTACAAAAGTGCTTAACACAATGGATGCTTGTATGGATGGTGATATGAATTGTATGAGCTCTCAATTAAAAAAAGGGGGGAGGGAAATTTCAGGACAGTTAAAAAAAAGAGAGAAAGCTGGAGTATTAGTTGAGAGTTACAGTAAAGTTCCATTTGGGAGTACTCTGGGTGAATAATATAATTAATAGATGGACTGATGCTATGTATAGGTGATACAACTATAGGGATTTTCTCCCAGAACTTTCCAATGCACACTATGTGGGGATCTTAGAGAATGTAGGAGGTGGACAGATGGAGAATGCATTGAGCAACCCTTTAAACAGCCCATATATAAACCGAGGTCTCCGATTTCATAGCCAGGTGATTAAAAGCTTAGAATTTGATTCTTTGGAAGACAAAGCAACTGAGAAAAGGCTTGAATAAGTAGGACAATACGGAGGAAGAAATGTCTTCTACAGGGTGGTGTTATAATCAAAAGACATGAGAATTTTATTAATCTGATTATTCAAAAGACATGCCTTGTAGGCCAAATAAGAATGAGCCATATAAAAATGTTAGAAAAGAGTTCTAAGCAGAGGACTCTGTAGTATGGGACCTTCCACCATTGTCATAGCTCTCTGGTGGCCACTCATCTTCATGTCTTTTTCCCCCTTCCCCTTACTGAAGAGAACAGCAGAAACATTGTAGGGACATGAAGAATAGGATGAATATAGAGAATGTGGCCTAAGAGAATCTGAAGCTTAGCGTGTGAGACTAGATGTAAGAGGTGACGTGAGAATGCAGGCCCAGGTAGTGGACAATGGTTTCTGATAGAAAAGTCCCTTCTGTGTGGCATACTTCTGAGAACTCTGCCATTGGACCCGGTCTTCCTATGAATTCACTAATATTATATGAAGAAATGATGTTCTCATTGCTCTGAAGTTAAGATGTCTCTTTCCTACATGCAATCCTCAAGGAATTCTGGTAGCATCAGCTGCTAACTGAAAGGTTGTTGGGTCCAACCCACACTCTGGCTTCAAGGGGGAAACACCTGATGGTCTGCTCCTGTAAATATGATAGCTAGAAAACTCGGAAAGGTACTCTATCACTTGAGGTCCCTATGACCTGCCATAGACTGGGTGACCCCCAACAACCACAACGTGGCCTCTCAAATTCTGCATCTTCAGAAAGGAGGACAATTCTTTGCTATCGAGGGAAGCCTAGAAAGCTTTAAAACTAGCAGTGAGGTTTCAAGATGAAATGGGGTGAAAATAGCCCCAAATTAGACTTTTTCCAGTCTCCCCGCAAAAAACCTCAGGATACATTAAAAAGCATTTCTAAGGACTAAGTTCTAATCTGAGCTTACAGCTATTGGCCAAAATTTTCTGTCACTTGAATATGCATCACATTTATTGACATGTGATAAATGTACACGCACAAGTGTTGAAATTCATATTCTCCTGGTAACAGGTTTTCTCACAAAGCAGAAGGTAATTCCTTGGCTTTTTCAAATGCTTGGAACGTATTATGGAAGACATTTGTTTGTACAGTGTATGAAGAAAAATCCAGGCTGCGTTAGACTGTGGTGATAATATCATGTTTCCATGGTATCTATTTTTCTGAGTATTTCAGTATTTTAAGATGTTATCTTTTTAGTTTTCACAGCATGCTAGGAAGGAGGAAGGACATGTTGTTCTCACCTTGCAGTGAGATGGAGGTAAGCAGTTACTCATGCTCTTGCATAAGTCACCGACAGCTCTGATGTGAGGCTGCTCAGTGTTCTTCCAGTCGCTCATCCTGCAAGACTTCACATCCATCTAGTTATCCCCATTTCTTCTTGGGTCATGTCTGCACAGCCGATTCTTAACTTAGGTGGTCAGAGGAAAAAGAGAAAGCACACGGCATCACCTCAAATGATAGATGATACAAAAATAATTTGTATTTGGCCATGGAATCTGTTTTTGTACTTGCATTGGGACCTGGGCGTGCCTGGTGTTCTGGGAATTTATAGGTCTGCAATCCAAGGGAAGAAATCTCGCAGGGAGACCCAGGGTGGGAAAAGCTACAAACGGATCTCCTCATTTTCCCAGTTCACCTTCTCCCTGTCCTGTGTGCTTTCTGCCGAGGTCAGACAAAATATTATCTCCCAGATTGATGCATTGAAACAGCTTCGGTGAAATGATCCTTTCTGTCTCTCCAAACCTGATTATGAGATGCCTTCTCCTTTCCTTAGAGCAGGGGTCCTCGAATCTTTTAAACAGGGCACCAGTTCATTGTCCCTCAGATCATTGGAGAGCTGGACTAGAGTTAAAAAAAAACAACCCAAAAAACTATGAACAAATTCACTGAGGACCGGGGATGAGTCGGCTGCTAAACAGGACAGGCAGCAGCGGTACAAACACCCAGCGGCAGATAAATGTCCTCGGCGGGCTGCATGTGGCCTGAGGGCCATAGTTTGAGGACGTCTGCCTTACAGAATGGGAGAAACATGCATGTTGGATTAGAAGCTGTTAATCATATCTCTTTCTTTCAATGAAAGGCACTGAGCATGTCAGAGGGAAATTTCAGACAGGATTTCCCATGCATTTGGAAGAAGAATGTAAGAAATAAACTGAGAACGGTATGATTGGCAGAGAGGCCTTACAAGAAAGTGAAAGTAGATTTTTTTTTTTTTTAATGTTTGTGATAGACGAAAATCGGTTCTATACTTGCTTGCTTGTTTGGAAGAACAAGCTTTGCCAAATAGTTGCTGTACACTAGGAGCTGTAAGAGGCTGAACTGGCGATAGGAATTCGAGCATAAACAAGTACTAAAAGTTAAATGAACACCCATTAATTGATTCCCTTAGACTATAAAAATAGTTCAGTAAAGTGACACAGTGGTGAAGTACTTGGCTGCTAACCACAAGGCCAGAGGGTCAAACCTACCAGCTGCTTTTGGGGGGTGATGGTGAGGAATGTGCAGCTTGCTTCTGTGAAGATCACAGACTCAAAAACCCTACAAGGCAGTCCTACTTTCCCTATAGGATCATGGCTATGGATTGAAATTGACTGCAAGGCACATGACAACAACATCAACAACCGCAAAAGGTCAGACACAGTTATGGGTGTGAATAATTTTCTTTCAGTCTATTCTTTCATCAGCTAGTGATCTTCTTGACATTGTCTTGATCCCGAGTCTAAGCAACCCCATGTGTGCCCCTTCTGGGTTTCAATACTCTGATTCTTGAGTGGCGGCTCCCCAGGCCTGTCTTCTGGTAGATTCAACCACCAACCTTTCCATGATGAGTGGAGTAGTTTACCATTTGTGCCACTCAGGGAACTCACTAGCCTTCCCTGCTGCCGTCGCTTCTGACTCGGAGTGGCCATGGAAAGGATTTCCGAAGCTGTGCATTTCTCTGGGAGCAGACAGACTTACCTTTCTTCTCAGGAGCAGCTGGTCAATTTGAATCACTGACCCTTTGGTTTGTAGCTCAATGATGATTTCACAGTGTCACCAAAATCTCAACTCCCAAAAGGCTTCTTTACTGACACTTCAACTAGCAAAAAGAAATTCAAATTCACTCCATGGAGTTGATTCTGATTCTTCGTGACTCCATAGAAGAGAGTGTAATGGCCCCTTTGGATTTCTGGGACTGTAGACCTTTAGAGGAGCAGAAGATCTCCCTGCTCTCCTGCAGCATGACTGATGGGTTTGAACTGCTGAATGGCCATTAGCGGCCCAATTCCTACTCACTGTGTCATCCGAACATCCTCATTAACCATTAATAGTCCCAAATGAAGCAAGCCCTGGAGGTTCATGTGGTAAAGTCGCTCAATTGCTAACCCCAAAGTTGGTGGTTCAAAGCCACCTGCCACCGCCTTGGAGGAAACTGGAGTAGTCTGCTTTCAAAAAGATTGACAGCCTTGGAAACCCTGTGGGGACGGTTCTACTTTGTTCTGTAGGGTCTCTTTGTGAGTCAGCCTCAAATCAATGGCATGAGTGCGGTTGGCTTTTGTTCTTAAATGGTGTCATTTAACATTACTTTTTAAATTTAGTTTACATGAGTTGTTTGCAAGCTATTATACTGCTTTCTGTTGTCTCACGCCCAGTCTTTTCATTTTCCTTTCTCTAGAGCAAGGATTTTTACTCTATGAACTGTTAGCGGGGTAGAGGTATTTACTCCTTATCTCTAAACAGCATGCTTATATTTCCACCTCTTCCCCCCTTTTCAACCTTAAGCACCATCTATTGAATTACAATGGTAGAAGGAGAAGGTTTAACGCTTTTTCACATGCAGTTTCCAGTTCTCCGTATAGTCACCTGCATTTCTTATTCCTCTGTCTCTTACATATTTGCTATTTTGGTTAGATGAAAATGTGGCCTCAGCCTGCTTATGAATATGTAATGATCTAGAAGGAGTCCCTGGATGGTGCCAACAGTCCACGCATTTCAGTTTCTTGCTGAAAGGTGGGAAGTTTTGCAGCAATCTGAGGATCCCTCCGAAGAAGGACCCGAGAGCTATTCTGAAAGGTCCCCTGGAGTCCAGCTCTATCTGACATAAGGTGGCTATGTACTTGATGGCAAGATCCACGCTTGTTGGAATCCAAGTTGATTCCAACTCATATTGTCCCTATGGGACAGAGACAAACTGCTCCATAGGTTTTTCAAGATTGTGCATCTTTATGGGAGTAGACAGCTCATCTGTCTCTCAGAGCAGCTGGTGGGTTTGAACTGTTCATCCTGCAGATAGAAGCCTCGTGCTTAACCCCCTCCCTCACCAGAGTTCCTTAATGAGCTACATAATATGCTATTAATACTTTCTTTTTATTTATTTATTTATTGTATTCATATTCTTTCTTATTTAAATTTTGTTCCCTTCTTTATCCTTTTATGAGGTCCTGTGTTTTTTCTTTACTCTTCGTTTGCTTTGTCATGTTGACAGTGGGCATATCTTCTAGCTTCTTTGTATAAATGAATACAAGGCAGAAAAGTATTTTGACACCTTGACTGTCTGACTATGTCTTTGTTCTGCCCCCATATTTATTTAATACTTTTCTTGGGTGTGGATTTCTAGGGTGGGAATCAATTTCCTGTAGAATTCTGAGAATATTGCTTTATTGTTTTCTTGCTCCAATATTTTTCCGAGGAAGTATGATTGCATGCTGATCCTCTGTCCTTCATATAAAGTCTGTGTTTTTTTCTCTCTGGAAAATTGTAGGATTTTTTTCCCCCTTCTTAGCTCCAGTGCTCAGTAATTTCATGATGATTTATCTCAGGGTACAGCTGTTTTCATGTATTGGACAGGGCACTCAGAAGACTGTTCAACTAGGAAACTCATGCCTGTTAGTTCTGGATAATTTTCTTAAATTATTTTATCGGTGATTTCATTTCATCCATTGTCTCTCTTCTTTTATTTGGGAATGAACTGTTATTTTTTTGGATAATGAGATTGCTTAGCTAATCCTCTAATTTGGACCTAGACTCTCAGTTTTTCGTCACTTTCTTTTTGCCCTTGCCCCAGAGATATTTTCTCAAACACGATCTTCTCATCTTATTGAGATTTTCTGTTTTTCTATTTTCTAATTTCCAAAATCTCTCTCTCTTTTATGTTCTCTGAATTTTTGCTGATGCTAATTTACTTCTGTGAGGATTTCAATTGTATCTTTTCGGCAAAAACTCCGTGTGATCAGATTGATTGTGACTCAAGTTGACCCTATAGGACCAAGTGGAATTGTCCCCGTTGATCTTTAAGATTCTACATTTTTATAAGAGGATCAAGCTTCAGTTTTCTCCCATGAAATAGTTAGTGGGTTCGAACTTCTGGCCATAGAAGTAGTAGCCCACCTGTCGCTACGCTACTATGCCACCTTTGATGTTTTGGAAATAGACCAGTAGGCCTTTCTCTCAAGACATAGCTAAAGAAATTCGACCTCTAATCTTTCAGTTAGCAAAGTAGCTGCTGTCTGAGCTAAAAACAAGAAACTCACTGCTATCTAGTTGGTTCTGACTCACAGGGAGTAGAAAGTTTCATCTTCCATGAAATAGTTGGTTTTAAACTGCTGATCTTGGGTTTAGCAGCCCCATGTGTAACCACCAAGCCAGCAGCGCTCCTCAAGCACCTGCTACTGACTGTGAAAAACAGTTTCCCTCATTGTTTTTCCTCTGCTTCCTTTGTATAGTCCCTCTCTCACTTTCCTAGTGCATCCTCGCCTTTTGCATCAGATGTTACTTTCAAATGGCTGGTGATCATTGTTTGACTTGTGATATTTAAAAGCGATTTCCAGAGTTCTCATTTGTGTTGGGTGGGTCCAGTTCATGTGTGGTTGACATCTAAAAGGTTGGAGGTTTGAGTTCAGTAGAGATGTCCTGGTTACAAGGCCTTGCCACCTATTTCCAAGACAGGCTCATCCCAGCCTTGCAGCCTTCCGCTCAACTCTGACACACCCAGGTGACTGCCACTCAGAAATGGACTTGATGGCAGTTGGTCTTGAAACCAGTGTTTGGAATCTGTAATATAGCTGGATCTTGTCAACTTTCAACTACCCTGCATATTTTCTTTCTTTCCTTTTTCACCAGTTGTATTGGCACTTAGTCTACATTATTACCTAATTCAGTAGTTCAAGCTTATCAAGAAGAGTTGTACAATCATGACCACAATTTCTGGACATTCTCTCCCCGCCCCCCCGCCGCCCCCATGATTAAATCACCTTTAACATGAGTTGTGTCATCCCCTTCAGTTCTAGTGCACTCTCCCCCTCCCACCTTTCTTGTTTACTCCTGAAATCCCTGCATCATCCCCACAGCCTTGCTGGGCCCCTACCCCATTGAGGGACCAGTGTCTTCCATTCTTTTTCTTAGGCCTGGTTACGGTCTCTCAGAAAACAACCTTTTGGTCCCTTTTCTATGTGGCATCATTCTGCATGACAAGATTTGGGGATCTGGATGAGGGAACAAGGCTCCTGTTTGCAGCATTTGGTTTGAATATTTTCACTTCATCCCTTTGTGTTAAAACAGTGGTCCTCGTGCTGAGCCCTGGTTTCCTAGTGGTTGCGTGTGGGACTGCGACCCACAGGGTTTACAGTTCAAATCCAGCAGCAGCTCGCCAAAAGCAAGACTGGGCTTCCTACTCCCATCAAGGCAGTGATGCCACATACACAAAAAATAAAAACCAAAAACCAAAAACCAGTGGTCCTCAACCATCCTAATGCTGAAACCCTTTCATACAGTTCCTCATGTTGTGGTGACCCCCCTCCCCCCATAAAATTATTTTTGTTGCTTCATAACTGTAATTTTGAGACTGTTCTGAATTGGGTGGCCCCTGTAAAAGGGTGGTTTGACCCCCAAAGGGGTTGCCACCCACAGGTTGAGAACTGTTGTGTTAGAACGATGGCTCTTTCCCCTGGCCCAGCAAGCCTCCCTTTATGCTCTTCAGAAAGTAACCCAGAGTTTTTCCTTCAAGAAAGGTAGGATGTTGGCTTGCTTCTTTTTTCCTTAAGTTAAAAAAATTTTTGTTTTATTTGCTTCTTAAATGTACTTTCAACCCATCACTTGGTTTTGAGCTCTGCTTTCAGTTGGAGTTGAAGTTACTTGATGCTGCCCGTCCCCAAGGTTTCAGGAGTTCTGTGGTATAATCTGATTAGTTCTTGGCTGTCCCTGCTGTTTGCTTTTTGAAATCTGCTAAGTCATTCACCTCTAGTCTTTCCGCTCTCGTCTTTCTGAAAGCTGCCACATGTCTTCTTCCTTTTCGGGTTTCTGCTGCAATCAGCCTCTTTGGTTCAGAAGTAATGGAGCCCTATCTGTAGCTCTAATATTCAGATCTATTATGAGTGCTTATCAGACACCACTCTGTGCCATGGGATTCCTTCCTAGGCATTCTACAATGAGACTGTTACCTTGAGAATCACATAGGCTTACCTCAATGGCAGAGGCGAGGAAAAGAGGTAATAGGAACTAATTGCCACTGAAGTTAATGTAGTCAGAGAGAGACTGCACACTGGGTTGGACAGGAATGTGTCAAATTCTTTCAAATTGCTATAAGGTGTGTCTTGTGGGTGAAAAGCAATTTGAAATGGTGGCATACAGTTGTATATATTAAGCAAGAGTGCTTTTGAAATAGAAAAAGGAAAATCCCGTGATGGAAGAAGTCTCCCCCCCACCCCCCACTCCCCTTTCCTCAGTTAGCCTTAGCTCAGAATTACTTTCCTCTGGACACCTCAAAAAGAGAGCAAAGAGGCTGTAGTGGTTGTCTGAGACTCAGAACAGATCTGGCCCTTGGCTAGAAAGGAGGAGTTCTGCATTATTCTGGGAGAGACTAGCGTTAGTCACTATGACTCCTGAGCAGCATAGCTAAAGGTTTGGGAACACAGTAAGAAGAAATGGCTGTGAAGTTATTCACTGAGGTTACCAATACTCAGAGTAGAGCTGTCAAGCTGGTAGCTGTCAGTGTAGGAGGTTTTGTTCAGCCTAGACAATGTTTACAGATATTGAAAAGAGTTTATTTTATAATAAAATCTGTATTTCCAACTTCTTTTCCAAATCAGAAAATCAGTAAATTTCCAGATGAAGCAAGGGACTGCTGTTGAGAAGATGGGGTGTTCCCTCTGTGGTCCAACAAGCACCCTCTTCACCTCAACTCTTCTCCTTAAAAAATGATAGGCATATGCTTTGTATAGCATATCATTTTAAGATGTGTACTATCATTACAAAAATTTCAGAACATTTTCTTCTCATGCTCTATATTTTCACACTAATAAACTGATATGAGACATACTCTAATCCACCATGGAATGCTCTCTGTCTGATAACAAGGCTATTCACATGCTCTGAAACTGTGTTCAGAGGGATTTACCAGAATATTAATCCATGTTTGGTTCCTGCAAATGGATTTTGGGGCTTCCATTCATCCATTACTCCGTAAACTGGGCACTCACAATTTGAGCTCTGATACCCTTCTTTCCTTCAGATTTAGAATCCTTGGATCACACAGACTAGTGTGCTTCTTCCATGTGGATTTAGTTGATGCTTCCCTTGAATGCTTGTTTGGAGACAAACCTTTAATATCTCAGAAACTACTTTTTCTGATAGCTGGGAAAAATTGGGTCTCTTCGCCAGACTTTGCAATAGCACCCATAACTTCACGGACCGCTTCATGAGGGTGAGCATCCAGCAGAACCATGTCATAGGAACTTTGATCTTAGACATAGAAACTCTGCTGTTTTCCTCTCCACCACCCCTCTCATTTACATGACTTGCTGGCCCACATAGGCAGGAAAGTACAATCCAGTCTTACAGGCTGGACTTACTGGGTATGATCTTTTTCAGGGGCAACTCATTCAAGTGAACGATGTTGGAAAAGGAGCTGCCAAGAAGAGGGGCTCCTCGCCCCATGAAATCTCAACCAAACCAGTTATTGAGTGGATTCTGATTCATGGTAACCCTATGTGTGTCAGACTAGAACTGTGACTGACCCTCCTTCTCTGGGTGGACTCACACCTCCAGCTTCCTAGTTAGTATCCCAGTCTGTTAATGGTTGGCAATCCCCAGGGACTCTCTGGCTTTGTTGTTATTGTTGCTCTTGTTGTTCTTCGCTAGCATTCAGTCAGACTCTGACTCATAGCCACCCCCTGCACAACAGATAGAAACACTGCTGGTTCTGCACATTCCTCATTCTCACTTATCCATCGGATCATTGTGATCGACAGGCTTTTTCATTGTCTGTGGGCGCTCTATGTAAATCTCTTCAGCATCATGGAACATGTCAGCTTCACTGATGAATGGGTGATGGCTGTGCATGAGACTCATTGGCTGGGAATTGAACCTGAATCTATAGTCTTCTACCATTGGACCACCACTGCGCCCTCTTATCTCTCTGGCCTCCACATAAACCTCCCCTCGAGGAATTGTCTATATGGAGAAACAGGAAAAAACTCTTTTCTGATGAAATTAAAGAAATTATTTTTTTTCCTGATGAATATTCTATTTCTGAAAATATTTTTAATACAGTTAAGCATCCAGTTCTTCTTCTGGCCTAGAAGTCATTCTGTCCTCTTAGATTATGATCTCTCATTCAACTCACTGCCTTCAAGTCTCAGAGTGGTCCTATAGGGTTGGATTGAAGTGGCCTGTGGGTGTCAAAGGCTGTGACTCTTTCTGGATTAGAAAGTCTCATCTCTCTCTCTTGGAGTCACTGGTGATCTCAAACTGCTGACCTTGCTGTTAGTAGTCCGCCTCATCGTCACATGCCACCATGCCTCCTGTTAAATCACGATACTATCAGCAATTGAAACAATGTATCATCACTGTTCTTTTATTGGTGCCGTCAAGAGATACATACATGATATGGGGGAATTCCACAAAACGTGGCAAATTAAGTATCACTTCTTCTTCTAGATTTGAGAGACCTGAGAGTTAAGTAATTTTCCCCGAGTCACATGTTAACTAGTGAAAGAAGCAGCATTCAGTCCCACAACTGTCGGATCCTACAACCTATGTTTACTCCCATGATTCTGAATTAGTGTATTCTCCCTTTCATCCTGAGTGACCAAGTCACTTGCTAGTCACTTAACGTAAACAACAGAGAAAATGGGCTGATGCATGCAACCAAATTAAAAGGGCAGAGGTCTCACCAGATTTAGCATTGATCAGGTCTGAGGACCTAAATGATGCCCGTCTATGCTATATTTCTGTCTCTTTTATTTCTCCTTCTCCCTGAAGCCAGTTTTTTCTCATCCATGGGAGCCTGGCTCTCTCTATAGAGGGAGGAGTCTGGGGTGGGTGACATGTCTGCAGGCTGCCCTTTATTTCATGATCTGAGCAACACGAGATTCTTTTCTTTCTCCATCAGAAACTGGGAAGTTTACCACTCATTCTATTTGGATCATGTGTCCTTCTCTGGACCAATCCTTGTTTCCAGGAAGAGATAGAACTCTATCATGAACTGAGAAACCCTGTTGTGAAGGCACAGGAGTGATGGATACATGAAGATAATTGCTATGAGTATCCTTCTGTGTTTTCCTTCTTAAAATTAATTTCAGCTAGTTACTTTAAAAATAATTGTCTTATTGTAAATTATGTGGGAGTTTATATGTGATTGGATCATCTTTGTATTCAACAGCTTAAACTATTAATCATCCCCCAGTAGTTTATTCTTTGTCCTCTTTCTATTTTTCTTCTCTCTCTTCTGGCCTATACTCTTCACTCAAGTTAACACCAATCAACAGTCTAGCCCATTGGGTTTTCTCTCCTCCTTTACCCTCCCCAAGTACCTTGGCAAGCTCCAAAGTCTATTCTCTTGGTAGAAAAGTCTTTATCTGGTTTCATTTGCTTTCCTTGTGTCAGTGGTCTCATATAATGTGTCCCTTTGTGATTGATTATTTTCACTCAGAATAATGTTTTCCAGGTCCACTCATGTCATGAGGTAGATCATGGTATTATCATTGATTTTTTTTCTAGAATAATATTTGTGTGCAGCCTGGTTGACTAGAGAAACAAATCCAAGTACACACATGTATGTGTAAGAAATTATATCAAGGAATAACTGTGTATCAGGAAAACATCCCAGCCCAGTCCAGTTCAAGTCCATAAGTCTGATACTAGTCCATACATTCCTTTTCAAACTTATGCAGTCACATGCAGAATGCAGAAAGATCACAAGTCGGTGGGTACAAAGTTCTATGAAACCAATGACAGTGGACACATCTCTAGGGTTCACGTAGGTCTCCACATGGTATCAATAGGAAGGTAAAGGCAGAGAGGGAGAGGGAGAGAGGAAGGTTCCCAGAATGAGTGCATCCCTGTGCTTTCATACCTTCCAATTGACACAGTCTTCCAGTGTGTGTATGTACCAAAGCTGCTTTATCCAGTCTACTGATGGACAGTCCGGTTGTTTCCATCTTCTTGCTGTTGTAAACCATGCAGCAAAGAACATGGTCGTGCTGTGTTCATCTTTAATATAGATTTTATTTTCTAAGCAAATATATTACTCCTTGTTGAAGTTTTAATTGTAGTTTTGGGAAAAGGTTATAGAGCAAATTAGTTGTCTATTCGATTGTGTACACATATTTTTTGATTCAGGGCTTCCATCGATGGCAATTCCCTGAAGACAACAACATTTGTTTCACTTCTTCCTTGGCCTCCTCATTTCCTATTGTTCTCCTTTCTTGTCCCTTCCTGCCTTCTGAGCTTTGTCTTGGGAAAACGCTGTCCTTTGGGTCTGGTATGGGTGATTGTGTGAAGGATTATCGTCCTCCTTCCTACTAGTCGTCACTTTCTCGGTCTGTTCAGCTCAAAGTCAAACCCTGCCCTGGGTTCCAGTCTAGCTTGAAGGCTGTCTAAGGGCCAAAGTCTTAGGCGTTCCACTAGCTCCTATCAGACCAGCAAGCCTGTCCTTTTTTATAATTTTACATTTTTGTTTTCTGGCTATATTTTTCCTCCCTCTACATCTACGACCTCCGATTGTGATCTGGATCAGAGTGTGTGTGGCAGTGGTAGCCAGGCACCATCTGCATCTCTGGTCTCAGTGGAGCAGAGGCTGTGAGTGGCACGGTCAAGTAGTTCTTTGGACTAATTGTTCCATTGATTCTTTGGTTTTCTTCAGTATTCTTTGTTCTGGATGAGAAGAGTTGCATCTTAGAAAGTTGCATCTTAGAAAGCCTTGAAGACCCTGTTTGCTAGCCACCAGTGTAGCATATATTATTTTCATCATAAAAAAGTTTACAGAGCAAAGGATTAAAAAAAGAAATAAACCTTAATCCTCTTCTTCAGAATTATTGGAGGGCACCTTGGTACTTCCTCCATACACCACTGTAGGAAAGCTTTCTCAGGGCTGAGTTTCGGAGTTCACCGAGTCATAAATTGCACAACTTGCACCTGAACAGGAAATAGTCTTGATTTGGGTATTTCTGAGTAAGCCAAGTTTTACACAGACAAAAGGATAAGTGGAGTTAGAGGATTGATGACTGAAGAGGGAACTACCATTGAGGACTCATTACCTGGGGGAATCTGTTCTTTTCCTTGTGTGGGAGCAACATTCCCAGGACTGAGAGTGCTGTTGAAAAGATGACAGAGAAGAAGCCTGGGAGTAGAAACAAAATTCCAGGAAAGTTTGAGTTGCTGGAAAAAATAGAAGAGCTAGAGCTGCTCGGAATTGACGAGGTTATGACCCTCTGACTCTCATCCCCATGAAAAAGATCAGAGCAAGTAGAGAAGCTATCTGATTTGCTTGGTGCGTGGGTTCAGTTTTGCTACAGGTTTTAGAGTGGACAGGGCAAGTGCCAGATCAGTGGTTGGAGATCTTGAGATAATGCAGACACAAATTGATGGTAGCTGGGGCCAGGGAAATAATAAAAGAGAGGAGAAGGGAAATAAGTAGAATGGAGATATAATAGAGGAATTTGAGGGCTTGGTAATTAATATGGGAAGTTTTAAAAATCTGACTTGGGTAGCTCGATAAATGAAGACGCTGTTATTGCATTAAGGAATCAGAACAAAGAACAAGTTTGGGTTAGAGAAAGATGCTGAGCTCAGTTTTGGTTATGTTGAGAGCAGAAGTCTGTAGTGCTATTTACACATACCCAAGCACTGTCTCAAAGTAGTCAACAAACAAATTTTGTTTGTTCCTTCCTTAATTTTTGAGATATTATTTCTTTTCTAGTACTATATATATCCATATAATTTTATTTATATTGATATTGAGAATATACACATCAATGCACATACCAATTCAACATTTTTTTTTTGTTTTTTGGGCATCACTGCTCTCTGGTGGTGGGAGTAGGAGACCCAGCCTTGGCTCCTGTGGAGCCGCTGCTGGAATTGAACCTCCATCCCAGTGGGCCGCAGTCGTGCACAACCACTACACCACTGGGGCTCAGCCCTATTTCAACATTTTCCTGTGCATACAACACTGATTACATTCTGCACGTTGCGTAATCATGCTCATCCTCCTTCTCTGAGTTATTGTCCCACAAGTGGCATGAATTCACTTTCTTCCTAAGGTTCCTATCTAATTCTTAAGTTGTTTTGTTATCTTGACCTCATGAAAACATTTCTAAAGGAACATAATGCTGACGGTAGTGATTTTTACTAGTTAACCTCAACTATTGCTTGGTTTTAAGAAGGGTTCAGGGAATATTTTTGGTTAAAGGCTTAGAGTTAATCGATGGTTTCATCTAACTTTCACAGATCCAGGAAGTCTAGAGTCCATGAGAATGTGAACTTCTCTCTTTTATTTTCCCCCTTTTTATCAGGATTCTTCTATTGTGTCCTTGGTCAAATGTTCAGTAATGACAACTGGCCACCATCCAGTTTTTCTGATCTCATAACAAAAGAGGCAGTTGTTCATGGAGGCAATTAGCCATACTTTCCAATCTTGCTTCTATCTCTGACTCTCCTTTATCTAAAATTACCAGGAAATCAAGACCAATTGTGATGCCTTGGATGTCTATTAGCAAGCATTGAAGAGCCTAGACACCACTTATTGATTGAAGAGGCAGAGCAGTGGCATTCAATTTGTTATTAGGTCAATTAACTGGACAAGATAGAACTTTCAAATCAAGAAATCAAAACCCATGAAGTTTTGGGATGAACAGAATCAGTTTCAGCAGCTGCCCCCATTTTTTGTAAGTGGACGTACCACACAACTTTTGCCAATACAATTTTTTATGAGTGTTCAACTTATTGACAGAAACCATAATAAATTATTGTGCAACCCTGCTCTTAATCAACTGTTTTCATCACTGTTAAGCTCCCCTCCCCACTCCCTTCCACCCCAGTAACCACTAAGAAACTTTGTTCTCTGCGCATTTTGTCTTTTTATCTAAGTGAAGTCATGTTTTCTATTTTTTCATATGCCACCCCAGTTCTGATTTCTATGAAGTGAGAACCTCATATCGGGAAGCTTGGACCATTTTCTTTTCTATATTTTCCCTAATACTCATCTGTACAGGGTTCCAGTACCAATCTTCTCCAGATACTACTTTTGCTATGCCATCATCCATTTCAAAATAGTTAAATGCTCCCTTATTGTCTTTGGGCTCTCAATTATTCTCATATTTTGCTCTGTGACTGTTTGTCTCAGGACAAAAGAGAACTCCAGATAAAACACCCTCCTCTGCATCTGAGCTCCTATTGTTGTCCCTAAATCGCCATTCATCTCCTCTCCACCCACCTGACCCTCTATACTCGGCCCTCAACATCCAGACCTTTCTTGAAGATGAGCCTTCTACCTTTCCATCTATTCCACCATAGTCAAAGCCAGTCTTCTCCATTGGACTTTATTCCATTGTCCGTTGTCTTGCAATGTACTATTTACTATTTCATTTCTATTTACGCTCCATACGCACCGTTGAGAACAAAGTTAAACGACATGATACTTTCTCATCCTCCAGAGCAACTAGACCAGGCATCCTCAAACTGCATGCGGTCCACTGAGGACATTTATGCAGCTTCCAGGTATTTTTACCACCACTGCCCATCTTGCTTAGCAACTGATTCATCTGGAGCCAGCAGTGAATTTGTTCATAGTTTTCTTTCTTTTTTTTTTTTACACTCTAGTTCGGCCCTCCCATGGTCTGAGGGACAGTGAACTGGGCCCCTGTTTAAAAAGTTTGAGGACCCCTGACCTAGACTAATTCAATGCAAAACGTAGGCATTCAGTATGTATTTACTGACTGGAAATACTAAGGTGCATTTTTCTTTCGTTCCTTCCAGCCTTATCTCTCCCTGAGTAAATGAGGTGGAGAAGTGAAACAGTTGAGATTAAGCATGTAAAGAGGGAGAATAAACAGGAGACAGAGGAGATTTTAATAAAACCTCATGATATAAAAATAAAGACACTGTTAATGATTAAATATAGATTTTAAGTTTAAAAAAATAGTCAGTCCCTCTTCTCTGATTCCTCTAGCATTTTGGTGTGTGTTTAAAGAGTGAAAGACATAGGTGCTTAGAAGTGAAATTATATATTCTACATATTTAATATTAGGCAACACAAATTTGTAATCAAAATGGACCTGTGATTTATTTCAAATTATTTCATAGCAAAAGTCATACATTTTATTTTGGGTAGCCAGTTGTCAAACTCTTAAACTGTGAATTAGGTGACATTTCAGAGGCATTCAGTTTTGCATTCAACACTTGATATACATTTTGTTTCAGTTAATTGATTGCAGTCCCCTCCATTGATCATCTCTACACTCATTTCCTCCCTGTGTTTTCTGGTTCGATCCCTCCTTCTTTCCTAACCCATCATACTTAGTCCTTGGGTAAAGTCTACCAGGTAAATATTAAATGGTTGCTTATTCTAACATGAGTTCAGTTCCAGACCAGAAAGGAAAGAAGGGCCATAATTTGGGGGTTCCACCAGTGTTGGTCTCTTTAGTAACTCTGGGTTTTGTTCCACACACTTTCCTTTCCCTCCATCAAGGGCCTCTTTGGTAGTGGGGAGCCACAGCCATGGGCCATAAACTTTTTTCTGGTTTCAGGTTTGTGCAGACTAATGTTTGTATTTTCCACTAGCTCACTGGACTAAATTTGTCCATATGTCTTTTGATTTTCATATTTTTCTCTCCTTTGGACATGAGGAAAGACAAATCCATGTACTTGAGGTGACTGATCACAAGCTTTGAAGATTGCACTCGCTGATCACTGAAGCAGGAAGTAGCATAGGCCTTTGGGACCTAGGCTGTGCCACTTGACCATGGTGTCACTCAAAACTCTGGTCCTGATCTCCCAGATCCAGCAACTGGTTTCCTGAAGGTGTTTGGTCATGTTGCAGTAATTTTCGTGGCTTGGCCCCTTGTTATAGTCTACCATTGCCATGGCTATATTTTCAGCAAAGGAAAATAAAATACATATATATGGATAGCCTCTCTATCAAATGTATGTCTATAAAGGGAAAAAAAATCTTGTTTCAGAAACATCCACGATAAACAAAATACATAGATCATAGGCAGTAACAGTTTGTTACCAATAAAAGCTTTAAACAAATAGCCAAGTTTAGAGTTAGAAATTACCAAGGTCTGAGTAAGTACTAATAGAAAATAAAGCAAAATAAATAATTAAGCTGTAATTCAGTATTCACATTTTTCTTATGGACATTCTGCTACTTTTTTTTAACTGCAGACTTTGAGAAGTCAACTTAAAAAGGGCATTTACGTCAACAGAAACTGCTCTAGGTAAATGAATTTACCGTAATCTTCATGGTCACTGACACACAATATAATCTTGTTTCTCTCAGGATTTCATTCTCTAAGTAACCAAGTGACTCATAAGCTCAGAAAATATTTTCTGGTCCAGGTAAGTCTAAGGTTAGCATAAATATTCTGAATATTTCTTGTCCTCTTCAGATGAGTACCGTATTTCAAAAGTAACTGCTCCTTCCTGGAAGGTTTAATTGGCTTTGTTTAGGAATGTCTAAAAATGATTTTTTTTATAGAATGCATTTTAGGACGAACCAGTATATAGAGCTTTCTCTCTCGGTTCAAACACTTTGCTTTATCTTCATGCAGGATTTATCACCCACATTGTGAAAAAGTCTTTCTTAAAGGAAGAAGTCCTCTTTCATGCTTATATGAACTGTTGAATGCAAAACTTTAAATACTTCTTCCAATTAGTCATATGGTGGCATGTGGTTACACCAGCCATTCCACAAGAGAATGATGGGGCTTTCTCTTCCTGTAAAAAAGTACAGTCTCCTGCTGCCCACAGGGTTGGTGGTTTAAATCCAGCAGCAGCTCTCCAGGAGCAAGACTGGGCTCCCAACTCCCACCAGAGAGCAGTGATGCCAAAAAAAAGGTAGAGTCTCAGAAACCCACAGGGGCGGGTCTACCCTGTTCTCAGGGTTGCTATGAGTGGGTGTCAGTGAGAGAGAGAGAGAGAGAGAGAGAGAATCATGAGGAGTGGAAAATTATAAATTATTTTACTTTTAACCAACTAAAGATTTTAGTGTATTCTGTTGCATTTAAGAGGTGATTCATGAATTATCCATAGATTTTATTTCTAGCTACATAAAATTTTTATTAAGGCAATATATATTTACATATTAAAAAGAAACAAATCTAAATGATCTAGAAGGACTTATAAAGAAAATAAATCAAACAAGCAAAATAAACAATGTACCCTTCCTGCTCCTTGCTTTACCACCACCACTAATCTTTGTTTTCTAGAAACTACATTTAATGTTTCTGCTTTTTTTGGTTTTGTTTTAAGTCACCTTTATTTCACTAAATAATTAATTTAATTCTCTACTGTTTTGTTTGCTTTCGATGTTTTCTATAATTTCCTGTTATGGAGAGGGAGAGAAAAAGACCTGAATTCTTTCATCTGCTTAAATTGGTCTAAGTTTTCAGATTGTAACAAAATAACATTGTGGCATTCCCTCTATCTTGTCCTTCTGTTCCTTCCCTGGGTTATTCCGCAGGCTTACTCACACAGGGTTACTCCATAGTCTGCAGCTTGATACTTCTCTTTTGATACTTCTCCTTAAGTCACTGTTTTTGTGCCTGTGGATTTGCTATTCATGTTTTGTGAAAGAGCATTCTTAAGAAACATCTCATCCTCTCTCTGAACGGATGGCCTCTGCATAGGACTTGCTCTCTCTTGTCCTGTGCACGTCTGTCTTCTTTTTCCATCCTTGTTTTTCTCTATCTTTCTCTTTAATAAACTTGTTCTTTAATTCACACACCAAAAGGAAATGGCTCAAAAAGAATGCATGAGAGGAGATTTTTCTAAGTCTGCCCTCTGTGTGTATGTGTGCATCACTGCTCTCTGGTGGGAGTTGGGAGCCCAGTCTTGCTCCTGGAGAGCTGCTGCTGGATTTAAACCACCAACCCTGTGGGCAGCAGGAGACTGTACTTTTTTACAGGAAGAGAAAGCCCCATCATTCTCTTGTGGAATGGCTGGTGTATATATATACAGAATATATATATTCTGGCTGGGTAAAGACTGTGCACTGAGAACCACTTTTCCTCAGAGCAATGACAGCACTATCTCACTCTCTTCTTACGTCTAAGATTGTGAATGAAACCAATGGTGTGCACTAGGGTGATTCTTTGTCCTATGTAGATGAGAACTTCTAAGTATTGAGACTCCCTTTTTATGTTGGGGTTTGGAAATTTCTCAATGACATGTTTATGTGAGAATCACTATTTATTTATTTACTGGGTATTTGGTGGGTGTTTTGAAGATGAAGTCTTTGTTCTCCAGCGATGAGAAATAGTTTTGATTATTTGTTTGAATATAGATGAGGGTAAGCAAAAATATATTGCCACTAGAGTTTATTCCAAACACAACATGTTTCAACATGTTTCTGAGATCAGAGGCTGATTGCAGATAAGTTCTTTTGAGAATACCTCATCTTGGGGTGCTTTAAAAACCCCAAACAATGATCTAATCAGCACAGTGGTTGCTGTGGAAGATCTGCTGGATCACATATATTCAAGATAGAGAGGTCAGAGAAGGTTTGGTGACTGTGTTTTGGAATTCCAAAAGAATAATTGTGATAAATTTTCTCAAAGAGCACCTGTTCATCATGGGGTGCATAATGAAGGAGTTTGAAAACTGCACTGGTCAGGGGAGGTCCAGGAAAGTTGTACTGTGGAATCTTTCCCCATCACAACATGGCACCTACTAATTCTTTGAGGATTAATCCACATTGTTGTGCCATTGATCCACAACAGAACGAAACACATAGTCCTGCAACACCATCAAAATTGTCCTTACTCTTGAGCCCACTGGGACAGCTATTGTGTCAGTCCATCTCCCCAGGGATCAGTCTCTCATGACAACATATCCAAAATATATGAGGAATCTCATCATCCCTGTCTCTAAGCAGCACTCTGGTGGTACTTTTTGCAAGAGTGATTTGCCTCTTCTCTTGGCTGTCCCTGTTACATCGAGGCGGTTTCATGAGAATTATATTAGGAAACATTCCTCATCCATCCCATAGTCCTTTTCTTTCCTTTAGAAATTTCTTTAATAAACAAAACAAAGCAAGCAGTTGTATTGACATGTACTTCACGTAACTTACCATTTAATTATCCGATCATGCTATGAGCTAGCAATCATCATGAGCTCATGAATACAATGAAAAAATTGTATTCAGTTGTTAGCTCCCCATTTCCCCTGTCCTCCCCTGCCTTGCCACTATGTAATATTAATCCAGTTACTAAAGATTAATTATTAATCCAGTTACTATAGATTTTCCTATATTAGACTTCATATACAAGAAAATCATACACAATAGAAACAGGAAGCCAACAAACAAAAAGAAACCCAACAGCAAAGACTAGACAAAACATAGAACTTTAGTAAAAAAGAAAGCAGAAGACATTCAAAACTGAAACTAGTTTAAAGTGGGTCAACAGGGAGATAAAATAATAAGGTATTATATCTTAACCTAATTACATTGGTCATAATTGACTTTGCAATGCTCTCTGTCTGACAGCAAGGCTATTCACATACCTGGATTATGTTCAGATGGGATTTATCAGAATATTAATCCATGTGGGGACCCCATAAGTGAATTTTGGACTTCCACTGTCATCCAAAGCCTTTTGTAAGCAGGATATTTGTAATTTAAGCTTTGGTACCATGCCCTCCTTTGAATTTGGATTTTGCTATTTACAACCTTAGATCACACAGGTTAATATGCTTCTTCCATGTGGACTTAATTGATGCCTCACTTTGATGACTGCTTGTTTGAAGACAGGCCTTTAAGACCCCAGAAGCTATTCTTCCTAGTAGCTGGTTTCTTCATCCTACTTTGTATCTTTCATGAGGGTGAGTATTGAGTAGAACCATGTCATAAGAATTAATTGTTCTTTGACTGGAGTTAGCATTAAGTGGGAGCTCCAAATCCATTTATATAGTTATGATTTATATATGTTTCTGGTTCAGTTGAAAGACATCATTATCATTTTTGATAGAGAATATTATAAATCCTCTTCCTGAGGAATAAGGTAATTCAATTGATAGTGTCGTTACGTTAACCTGTGGTACTTTTGAGAAAAGAAATCATAGAAGCATAGGACAGCTTCAGACAGAAATAAGTGAATTGTTGACTTGTACAGATTAAACTCTTTAATGATTGGACAGCCTTTGCACAAACAAGCAGGGGAGGTGATAGGGCAAAACTTTCCACAAGGATCATTTACAAAAGTAGGACCTAGTCTACCAGACTAATACATGTGAAAAGAAGGTAAAGAGGGCATTAACATATTAAGCAGATGGACCACCCTGTATTGAGCACTCTCAAAACAAGAGATCCAAAAGAAAGTCTAACGATGACCAGTTCCATAACCGTGAGATAGATATCATCTGTTTCTTTTTATGCTAGGTCCCTTCAGCCTTAAGTCTAAGGGAGCACGTTGGTTCCTTAAATCAGCTATAGGTTGAGTTTGAGATGAAGCCCCATTTATTGAGTGGGGTTTTCACATGGAATCTTTCTGGTGTCGCCTAGGAAGGGTGTTGACTGCCTTGAAAGGGACAGAGTCTATAAAGTCCCAGTCATCTATAGCATATCCTCTGGGTCAGGAAGGGTTTTGTATCCCAAACTCAAAGAACTCCTGAGAGAACCACCATTTCACTCTTTGACAGACACGTTTGATGTTATATGAATCTGAAAGTGCCGACTTTTCTGTCAAAGGATCAGCCAGCTGAGACACCACCTTCAAATGAAAGACATGTCAAGAAAAAAAAAAAACCCAAACTTCACATTTTATTTTTATTTTTTATGGTTTTTTTGGGGTTTTTTTTGGCATGACTGCCCTCTGATGGTGGGAGTAGGAGGCCCAGCCTTTGCTCCTGTGGAGCAGCTGCTGGAGTTGAACCTCCCTCCCAGTGGGCCACAGTCCCGCGCACAACCGCTACGCCACCGGGGTTCAGCCCCAACTTCACATTTTAATATTTTCATTTGAAAATATTTTCATATGTTTGGGGATATAGTGCTTGTCAAACCCTTCCTCACATTTTTGTTGTCTTCACTTTCCATAGCGTCTTTTTTTCTTGTTTTATCTTTTAAATATATTCTTCACCCTCTTTGTGAAAACTAATAAAATGATCTTGTAATAAAAAAATATTTTCCTTGGAACATTATCCATTTCCTCAGGGATGAAAGGATACATCTAACTGTAGGTCTCCTGGTGGCATAATGGATCACACACTGGATTGTTAACCTCACGGGCGGCAGTTTGAAACCACCAGGCATTCTGTGGGAGAAAGATGGGAGGTTCCACTCCTGTCAAGACGAAACTGTTTTGGAGAACTGCACGGGAGTGCTGCTCTGCCCCATAGCATCACCATGAACTGGAATAGATCAACAGCACTGAATTGTGAGTTTTGAGTATACTTATCGTGTTGCTCATTTATTTAAATGATTGTTTCCTCAATATAAAGTAAATAAAATTGATTGGGAACTCAAGGCAGGCATGTGAAATGTGCCAATTGTTGGATTTGACTGTTAAGGTTTGTGGGCATGGAATTGACCATTACTTTATTGGACCTCTCATTTTTTGTCCTGCTAAAGATCTAGCAGTGAGTGTCTAGATACTCACTGCTAGATATCTAGATATTTCTCTTAAGGAGATACTCACATGCTGCTGTACTTTCCTTTGTCCCAATTAGAGAAAATGTTACCAGAGAACTTTTTCCAAAATAGCTTTTCTCATCTCCTCTATTTTTATTGGTGACCATTTATCACACCCATGGCATGCATGAAAACTATCCCACCAGGATCTAGACTAGTTCCAGGTATATCCTCCACGTTCATAACTAATTGTTGAATAAATCAATAAGTGACCGAATCTAGAAGTCTTTGAGATTACCCTCCTATTAATTGCTTCTGGCACTAATGAGAAAAGATGAGGGGAGAGAGATGTTGGGTGTATTTTACTGCTCTGTGAGTCGTCTCTTTTCCTTCTTGCTCTCCCTCAGATTCTAAATGTGGGGGCCCCCGAGTCTGCCTCAGGTCCTGCAAAGTGGGTTGGAGCTGCTTTTGCTGATAGGTTTGGCCACATACTGTTAAAGTGTTCTTAGTCTTGACTCACCAATTACCATTGCTAACCCTTTCTGTCTTCCAGAAATTCACCCAGAGCTCTTTATTCTCTGGTGCTGTTTCACACCATTCAATCTTGTTGGTATTTTGCGCTTAATCGCATGAAGTCATTTAGTTAAATTTTAGTCTGTCCTCTTGTAAGTCCAACATTTTGAAATGAAATCAAGTTTGACAAACTACTGTTCAAGTGTTCCCCAGAAGTACGCTGGAGGTGAGTAGATTTTGTATGTATTACCTATTTGCTACTCACTGTCATCCAGCAGATTCCAGCTCACAGTGATCTCACGGGGTACCATAGAACCCTCCTCCATGGGAGGAAAAAGCCTCATCTTTTCTCCTTGGAGAGGCTGGTAGTTTTGAATTGCTGACCTTGCGATTAGCAGCTGAACACAGGTCCACTATACGAGGCAGTATTCTATTAAGAATCTGAACTGCAGAACACTGACCTCAGATGGACACAATAGTGTATCAGGCCCTGATTTCTAGCAAGTTAACTATAATCACTATTTAGACTTTCTCTTACCATTTAAAAGAACGAAAGGAAACTTTGTTAGCACATGTGTTGCCTGGAGTTTGCCATCAATTCACATTGTAACCAAAAGGCCGGTGACTTTTGTTTCCTTTCTCTTCATCTGTTTATGGACTTATTGACTATGGAGTCAATAAAATAAGTTTACTATGTTCAAAAGAGTCATTCAAAATACTGTCAGAAAAGAAATATTGTTCATCTTGGCCTTTATTTTAGATAGATATGGAGGCCTTCCAGCCCCTCCTGTGCTTACCAGCCTATCTTCTCCTGGAAGAACATGGAACTGTAGGGGGAGGTGAGTTGTCTGGTGACTTTCTTGGTGATTATCTTCTCAGTTACTCTTGCTTTTTCCATTATGTGGGTGGTTTCCATGATGAGCAGGTTGGGCCAGGTTTCTTAGTGACTGGGTGCCCGTTGCTTGCTTTTTATTCTTTTTGTTGTGTGTGTGTGTGTGTGTGTGTGGGGGGGGTGCTTACCAGGAAGTTTACAGACAATGGGAAATGGGTCTGATGAATGCTGAGAAATTGCTTCCTGTCCTAGGTTGAGCTCTTATTTCTGCAAGTAAACGTCCTATTCTTACTGTGTGGTCTTGGGAAAACTTTCCTTATTCATGTTGATTTTTTCATTGGCAAATATGAAGATCTATAACGTCTTGATCAAGCAGCCTCTGTGGCCTGATCAAACAAGGAACCACATAAAATGAATCCTTCAGATGGCCTCATTTGTCATCTCTATTCATGGGTGGGATAAGCAGCATACACACACACACACACACACACACACACACATACTCTCTCTCTCTCACTCACTCACATACACACAGCTAGTAGTGTGAAGCCTTATTTATTTATTTATTTTGGGGCCAGGTCTTAGCATCTATTGTTGCATTCCAGACCCCATATGATTTAAATTGATAATGAGTTGCAGGCTTAAAATTATATGCAGCCGGGTGACTCACTCTGTATAAGCAGATTTCCATCATCCAAGTGGGCTTCTTTTAATTAGAGGAACGGGAAACTACGAATGTTTAGACTCTAAACTGTGAGAGAGTCAGCCTCTCTCCGTCAGCTCTGCGTGGTGTAGCACATGGGGTCAATTGTGGCTTTCTCTAATGCATCTTGTTTCCTTCTTTTCAAGCCCTCTGGTTGGTGTCGGTATGTAAAACTTCAGCGGGCCTACATTGTAAGCTGCGTTGCCTTTCTGGGAGCGCACATCTAAGTGGGATGACCACAAACACAATTTCCTCTGGTGATTTGGGGGCAAAATAAAATTTGGGTGTGATAGCTCAAGCCTCAAGTGTGTCCCAGAGATGAAATTTCTTAGCAGGCCTGCATCTGTTTTTCCTCTCCTGTCTCCCATAGTCCTCTTTCATGCGTGCTCTCCCCTTTCTTATCCTTCCAACCATGGCTATGGTGGGTTTTGTTTAAGAGCTCTCTGAATATATTGACAGCGTAAGACAGAAAGCCTCTTTGTAGTTCCTAGGTGTGGTGTCCTGGGTGAAGACCAAGGCCAGGCCATCCTCTCTGCTTTGAAACCTGCAGGATTTTCCAGGGCAAAAGGCATTTCTGTTAAGACAGAAAAGCTGCCCTGCAAGATGTCTAAGAACCCCTGCCTCGTAGAGGCATCCTGGGGCGGTGGAAAAACCAAGTGATTGATCGTAGGAATCTGTTAGGGAAAAAAAGCAAAAGTCTTAAATTATGTGTTTGTTCATGAAAAGGCTGCAGGGCTTGGGTGCATAAGCTGCCCCTTCATTTGACACATACTCCGCTCACTGAAGCGAACAGGTCCCCCATGATATCGCGATTGAAGTCTTTGGAGAACATACCAGATGTGTTGATAGTTCATATTCTATCACACAGTAACTTGGATTCTGGGCAGGGAAGCATAGTTCTCTCTTGAGAAAAAAAGAATTAATATTTGCTTGAGTCCCTGATAAAAGGAATACTACAAAAGAATATTGCAAAACCTTGAAGGTTTGGCAGGCTTTCCCATGTGGGTGGAAAAATGTTACTCTGAAGCCAAACTGGAATTGCTCATGAAAATATAATGTAATAAAAAACAAAACAAAACACCCAACACTTAAAAATTAAAAAAAAAAACTGATGCTAGAACGTGGTAGATACGGAGGCAGAAATAATCAATGTATTGAATCAAGTTTATGGAGTACAGCAGAATGTCTTAATTGTGTAAATGTGATGATGTAAACATGATGTATGAAAATAGCAAAGAGCTGATGTAAGAGATTATTACCATCTCTTTATTATGAGGATTTTAACTGTTATCAGATTCCTACCATGTTTGGGTCTGCATCTACCTCTGTCCTTTTTTTTTTTCTTCACATTTTATGGTAGCATGTTCATCTCCTGGACAGCCATGGTGTCAGCCACCAGGTCCACGCACACCACAGGGAGGCTACCTCTATCTTTGTGAAGCACAAACAGCATAGTTCGCAACCATATCAAGAAGGAAAACTCCTTAAAATTGAAAAGTGTGTTCGCTTGCCTTTATTCTTATTGGGCTCATAAAAAAAATGAAGTATTTGGATGTTCCAAATCTAGAGCCAAAATTTCCCCCTTTATTTGAACTTCTTTCTTGGGACTCTTGTTCTTTTGTGTTTTTATTTGTCCCTCTTACACTCAGTTATGATCTCTTACTTTTAAAATTGCTGCCATGATCATGCTGTCCCTCTTAGGCTACATGGTCATATGGAACAAGGGGTAGTGAAGAAGGCTAGAGATGGCTGGGTGGTTGAACAGAAGATTGAATGTTTTCAATTAATGACATATTGTTGGTTCTCCTTGTTTTGCGTTGAGGGGAAATCTATCAAAGTGTATTATTTTTGGTCTCATTCTATAGAGACCTATCGGCCTTCCATTTATTGCTAGATCTGTTCTTTCTATAGGTCTGAACATGGGGAAGGGATGTGGTTTGAGAAATTCCCTCTGAAGAAGATGGATGGTATAAATTGAGATCTTTTATGTTATTGAATAGACTCTACAACTGTCTGTTTTCATGGTGTTTCTTTGATGCCAGGAAGCCAATTTCCTCCAACAGAGATCAACGATGTCTTGCTAAATAAAGAAGTGGGAACAGAAGACTTCACAGAGCATGTGAGAGATTACTTCAAACAAAGAGTAGATTATACCATAACAGTAGGAGTAGGAGAAACTGTTGATAGCCCTTCTTGAGTAGCAGTTAATGAGTCATCAATGAACTATTTATTGACTCCTTTTTACCCCAAAGGGAAACAAGCAGTGCGAGTATCAATGATGTATTCTGTCATGATATTTTACCTTGTGAAAACTTATGATCTGAATAGGCAATACTATTGTACATATCAAATGAAAGCACTACAGTCTTTAGAACTGTATGAAATACATATGAGTTCAGAGAAGGAGGATATCAGTGATGCCTGGAGAAGCTAGAACAAGCTCAAGGAGATGTAAACTGGATATCAGAGCATTCCTGGTCAGAGACAGCAGCGTGAAACCAAATGGGTGCTTTGAAGCTGACTGAGAAGGCAACAATGGAGGAAAGAATGTTTAGTGGTGCTTATGGAAAGTAAATTTGGAACCTCAATCATTGCTTTGCAGCTTAGTCTAAAACTGGTGAAAAGGGAAACCATAATGGGTCATGATGATCTGGGTTTTCTCGGAAGAGGACTCTCACAGCAGAATGAAATGGAATAGTGAGTCCCTGAAGATGGGGAGACTTTTTTGATGTTGATTATGACTATTAACTAATTGGAAGCAGGTGAATGCACTGAGGAATCAAAAGTACATTTTGAAGCATGGTATTATCAGGCATTATTTCATATTTTTCATACATATTTTAAAACCCTTTCTTACAACATAATCTAGTTTTTGTGTGCCTTTTATTGTTTTTAATTTAAGTATTAAATAAGAAATGAAAAAACATCCCAGTAGAGCACTTTTTTAATATTAAAATGTTCATTAGGACAGTGATCGGGTTGTTAAAGTATTTGAATCTCTTCACTGGTTGGGTCACCAATCTCTTAGCTAGCAGCTGAGCACTGAGTGCTCTTGTACCAGAGCTCCTAGACTATGAGCATAGTCAGAACTGTAATGGCAAAGAGAAAGAGTTAATTTCTAGTTTTGCTTTGCCAACAGAGGATGTTATTTCTACACCAAGAAGTTAGCTAAGCCTTTGGATTTTTTGTCTTGCTCTGGAATGAAACATGCCAGAAGTTTACTCTTTTCCAGATGTGGATATTGCCAGCATCCTACATGGAAGTCTTTTATTGTTCCATGGTTCTGAACTTCTGGGACAACGTAAGTGTGGAATCTTCTTCTTATAGGAAAATGTGTGATAAATAATTTTTTTCATTCAACAATAGAGAAAGAGACTCAATGACAATATTAGGTCAAAACAAGCACTCAAGTGGGTGCAATAGTTAAGTTTTCAGTTACTAATAAAAATATTTGTGTTTCAAACACACCAACAGCTCTATGGGGAAAAGACCTGTTAATCTCTTTTCCTATAGATTCCAATCTCTCCTGGTATCATTTTATGTTGGTTGTCATGGAACAGAAGTTGACTCTGACTTGTAGCAACCTTATGTGCAACAGGGTAAAAATGTTGCCCAGTCTGAAGTAAACCTCACAATCATTAGTGTGTTCCAGCCCATGCTTAGAGCAATCATGCCAGTCCAATCATGCCAGTCCAACCAACTGTGCTTGTTATATAATCTGTTGTCAATTTGAGATGATTACAAGTGAAGGGATGGCATTCAGTCTGTCTTTTAGGTTACAGCTTGATGACCTCATTTGGAGGCACTGAAGAGGTAAGTAGCTTACTGGAGGCGGGACACATACTCCCTGCAGACATTACTCATAAAGAACCTGATGGAGCTACATTGGTGCAGCCAAAGCCCATATATAGAGGACCCACAACAGTGCTGAGATGCTTCTACTGCCACTGGATCCACTAGACTTTCCACTCACTACCCTGTGATCTTCCTGCATTCAGCATCATTGTATGTGATTCATGAGCCTGAAGAGGAATATATAGATTGGTGTCAGACATATGGGCTAATATCTGATTTATGGACTTGATCTGGCCTGGCCTGGGATATTTTCTCTATTTTTAATTGCTCTTGTGTATAAAGCTCTTTCTTGTACACATATTTGAGTGCCTCTG